>JAOXNO010000024.1:13263865-13288777 GCA_028565335.1 Limnodromus scolopaceus | reverse complement strand
GTCTCACCACCCTCACTGTAAAGAATTTCTTTCTAGTATCTAATCTAAATCTCCCCTCTTCCAATTTAAAACCGTTGTATTAACTTGTATGATTTCATGCTTGTACATTTTCATAAGAGGTGATGCAATGAAGTCAATTCTACAGCTTCATAATCTCCGGCATGTTTCTTTTCTCTGTATGAAAACTTCAAATTTCAAACAGGTTTGGAGGCCAGCCAGCAGGCAAGTAAAAATTTCTTTATCAGATCCAACTCGGGATTTTCTTATTAATTATTATGGGTAAAGGTGTCTAATGTAAGAATAGCAACAGTTTAAACTTCCACGGTACCCATCACCCAAATATTTCAAGTACTTTACACATGTTACTAGATGAATTTGCATTGCACAGTGCTATACATCTTATTAAAGAGAAGCAAAGGCACTGCTATTATGGATCACATTTTTGACAGCGTTGGTTGCCAGTATTATTCTCTGCGGGGTCTTTGCACATGGGGCAAGCTCACCATGGTACAATCCTTACCTTACTTTAGTCACTTAGTAAAAGAGCCTCAGACTGCTCATAGACGTTTCTGCTAATGCTGTGACAACCTCCTGTTCTCAAAATACATTAAGATGGCCACCTATTTTCTTTTTTAAAATGTTGTCAGCGAAAAAAAGTGAATGACTGAACTGCTGCTTTACCAGGAAGCCCTTTCTGGCTGCATGATTGTGAACGTTTGTAGATGAGCGAAAATCATTCCAGTCAAACTTTAAAAAGACTGTGGAAATAACCATTAGCAAGCCAGAGGTGTCTATGAAGATCATAGAGGATACAGAGAGGGATATTAAGAGAGTGCCGCAATTCAGCTGGGAGAGATCAAAGAGAGCCAGATAACAGCCAGGGGACATCAGAGTACCATGAAAGTTGCTGAGGATGTAGGAAAAGCCTGCGTGGTACTGTGGGACATAAGGGAAGCTGAATAAGATATGTGTGTCAAGAAAGGTCCCAGGGTGATACAGAAAACCAGAGGAGACATCATCATGACAGAGCTGTCTGAGAAAGCCTCAGGATGACGATGAAAACCAGAGAAGGCTGAGAATTTCCGGGGACATGAAAGACAGGCAGCTAACACAAGGGAATGTTACTGAATGTGATTGCATCAGGAAGGGCTACAATTGCTGGGTAGAGCTGCAATGATGTTTGAAATAATAAAGTCACAGAGTGCCCAGATTATGGGTAATAACACATGCTGCTGGAGGTCAGGGACCAATAAAAGGTAAATGAAGAAGCAATTAGAAATATGTCACAGAAAGCCAGATATTATCACAAAATAGGAAAGAAAGCCATTGCTAGAGAGCATGAGGGGGAATATGAAAAATGTTTTCACAGAAAAACTCCCCAGCCTTAGGAACCTTCTTGGAGCAGCTGCTGAGGCTGAAGAAGGCTACAGCATGCTAGGGAATGAGAGAGCAATCGTGAGATGCCAGAAGCAGTGAAGCAGATTGTGAGCTGAATGACAAATGTGTAAACTGCTGGTTGCTATAAAGGGCCACGGTGTCAGGAAAAGTCGGCGCCTGCTGTTCTGGCTTCTGGAGGCATCCAGGAAGAATGTAAGCTGAAAGAACACCACATAGGTTGAGCAGCACCAAGAAATACTGGAGAAGGCCATGAATACCTTCAAGCCTGTTCAGTGGAGGGATCCAGAGGAAGGCAGTGAATTACTGGAGCGGTTATCTGTGCAGCCACATAGAAACCAAGGCGAGGCTGCGATCTCCCAAGGGCCTGAGATACCAGAAAAAAGCTCGAGAAAGAATGCAGATTGCCAGGGGGACTGAAGAATCCTGCATATAAACTAGGGACAACTGAAAAGCTGCGAGATCTGTCAGGAAGCACAGGGTAAGGTCACAGACTGAAACAACTCAGATGTCTGGTTTCACCATTTGACTAACAGAAGAAGGATGTGACCCAAGATAATCCTGCCCGCTTCTCTTTCGGAGCGCAGAACAGAATCCCTTTCAGTACTGTCTTAAAGGAATGAATGCTTCCTGCCCAACCACCAATGCCATGTACGGAAAATAGCTATCTATCCTATGTCATTGTATGTGTTTAAACTGGGCCTTGGAAACCACATGAGACTAGGAGAGGAAAATAATCTCTGTGGGACAAGGGAAACTTTTTAAGGGCTGAGTTATGCTCAGCTCTGTCTGCTGGCACACGGAGCCCTGTCGCCCCTCACAGCACAGTTACACAGCAGGTAGGTATCACTGAGCTCTCATCCTGAGTTTATAAAAATATCGATAGAGAAAAACAGTATGGAAAATATGTTTTATTCATGCAACATCTATCTCCAGAGCACCGGTCCTAAATAGAGTAACACAGCCAATGTATTTATAATTCACGGTGCCGACTGGCTCTGGAGCGATGCCTTGCTGGAGCCTGGGCAGAGCGAGGACCTCAGCCCCCATCTGGCAGCCTGGTTTTGCTGAAGAGACACTTACCCTTTTTGAAACGTGCTCCTTGCTGCGTGTCTTCCCGGGGGAATGACGATCGGCACTGGCACCAGCACTTCAGCAGCGCTTCTCCTCCCTCCCTCTAGCACAGCTCAGCCTCAGGAGAGCCATTCTGCAGCCTGCATTTGGATTGGGTGGGGAGGGGGAGTGGGGCAGGGGGGAGAGGAAAAAAGACAAAGAGTTATTTTTCGTAAGATTTGCTGCAGAAGGCAGCAAACAAGGTTTCCAGCCTCTTCCCTTTGTTTGCCTTAGGTCTCTCAATTTCTATATCAGGCTGTGGTACAGCTTCCATTAGCGCTTCCTCATCAACATCGTTAACAATGGTTTCCTCACTGAGGGTATCACTAGGATTATACTCACTGCCAGAATCCTCTGGCACAAAATCACTGTCTGAGTCAGAGCAGAGAAATAATTAACCCTCATGATACTTCTCTGAGGAACGAACAGAATACCTAATAAGATTTATGGGGCATCAAATTGATCCTGCTCCTAAGGAGAAAAGCATCCACAGGATGAAGTTGGCATCGCCACCGAGAAGCAAGGAGGTTCCTGTGTCAACACAGGAGACATCTTCACCTCACCCGTAAGCAGCCTGCATTACCTTAATTGCGTTAGTTACCTTGCATGTCTAAACAGCAAACCACTTGTTTACTGCTCTGGCCCTGGCTTAGATCATGGTTTCACCACCCAAAAAAACTATCAGTGTCAACGGATTCTCACCTTCTGTGAAACTGGAGTCAGGCAGGGTAAGACTATCTTACTCTAAATTACCAGCATCTGATTAGCAAACAGCCTTCAATCACTCCTGATCGTATTCTCGATCTATAAGATTTAATCTATAGATTTATGATTCAACCTACAACTCCAGAAACTTAAAGAGAACTGCTGGAAAATTTGCCCCACGTATGGAGAAGAGCGTTGCGCCACAGAAGAGAAATAACCATCAAGATTTAAACAAATTTGCATGTTCTTGCTGTTTTCAACTCCAGAGACAAGATTCTTTCCTTCCCTCCAAAAAGCAATCAGTCACTTCAGTGGCAGACATTCGCAAGAAAAGCTAATTAACTTTCTAGGTCCAGAAGGATCCCCTCCCAAAAGCTGATAATATGTCTCAGTGGGATTGGAGAAGGATAGTACAGTCCTAGCTGGCTGGGAAGGACCTCTGGAGAAGTATACATCATGCAGATTTCTGTCTGCAAAAAAAACCCAGTAGTCTGCTTAGATCTGGAAGCCTCAAAATCCTTTCACTTCTGCTGGGAATTTAGTTCAAAGCAGCTGCATGTAAATTTTTCATAGCAAATGCTACACTGGCAAATCTTTCTCACGATTCTTGTTTTTAAATCAACAAGAGTAAACTATATAGAAGAGGAGCTAGCTTTAGGGCAGCCAGATTTACCCTAACTGCTTTAAAATAAAAGTGAAAACAACCAATCCTAAGGAAAAAAAAAAAAAAGGGATCTGAAATATGTATGAGCAGCCACTGCCCTGCCTCATCTCTTTGTGCTGCATAAGGGGGACACAGATTGGCTGAATCCTTATAAATAGAAATCTGGTACAGAGATTCCTCAGAAAACATGCATCCACAGTTCCCAGTTCCTCTCCCTCCAGCCAGGAGCAGGTAAGAGGCAGGGAGACGTGGAAGGAGGGTCAGAACCTCAGGCTGGGAATCGCCTGAGGGCTCCTCATCTTTCTCCAAGCTCTAAAATGATGAGAGGTGAATATTTCTTCCTTTGTTCGCATCCCTTGTGCATTTGTTTCTGCTATCTGTGTGACCTCTAAACTACTCCCTCATCTGAAAGAAGGCAGAACTTTGTCATTTATTCCCGAATTGCCAAGATCACTTCAACCTTTGACTTCATACGCATTAAAAAAAAAATAAATAATGAAATCGGTAAAAGTTGCTAATGGAGAGAGAAAACCATCTCAGCAAGAATGCAATTGTTAGGACACATTTCAAATCTTGTTAGTAGTTATCCCTTAAACATAAAGTCACAGCCTTGGCATGTAATTTATATAGATATTCCCCTTGCCCCCGCTCCTACACACTACCTACACTTCCTTTCATATTTTTAATGTACTCCGAATCTTATGAAAATGCTGAGCTTACTGTTTTGAGGGTAAAATTTCCCTGCAGACTCAAGCCGACCAAAGGGCTGGGCAAATACCTTGCAACCCCAGTGACAAGGAAGGTAAGAAAGTAAGGAAGCCCTTCCCAGCACAGATCCTAGCTCTTACATCTGTGTTACAAGGGGCTGTGAGCCCCATAGCCATGCAAGCTCTGCATCGGGCACCTCTTATAGAAAGCTGCTGTACTGCAGACATCAAAGGAACGTATGCGCTTGCAGTTGTTTCAGGAGTTGGCCACGCAAATGCCAAGAATCCACTTTGACACTGATTTGACCATTATTTGGGCCTTCTCGGCCTGACAGCTGCTCTGCACAAAGTTTTTCTACTGTTGTAACCGTAAGAAAACAGCTGCACCGCTGTGGCTTCCCATGTTCTGCCCGCCCAAGGCCGGTGTGTGTGTGTCTGCAGCAGCCGGTGTCCTCCTTTGCCTGCTCCGGAGGGGATGGGAGAACTTTGCTGATTCGGATCCTCAGCCCCTCCTGCTTCTTCTTGTGGAAATCATCACCTCTTCGGACCTGCCCGTGGAGTGGCTCGTGCAGACACCCCGTAACCTACTTTGGCCAACCTGAGCCAGACTTAGCTTAAATGGATTAAGTGGGAGGTTTTTTGCTAACCCGGTTTGATTGAAGTGGGTTAAGGGGCACTCACACAAGCATCTCTGCAAACACATCGTAGAGAGGGCATTAATTGGGGGCTGCAGGAGAGGTGGGGAGGGACTCTTGATCAGGGAGTGGAGCGATAGGAAGAGACGCAATGGTTTTAAACTGAAAGAGGGGAGATATGGGGAAGAAATTCTTTCCTGTGAGGAAAGAGGCAACCTGCAACAGGTTGCCCAGAGAAGCTGTCGTTGCCCCATCCCTGTAGGTGTTCAAGACCAGGCTGGATGGGGCTTTGAGCGACCTGGTCTGGTGGGAGGTGTCCCTGCCCAGGGCAGGGGGTGGACCTGGATGGTCTTTAAGGTCCCTTCCAACCCAAACCATTCTATGATTTTATGAATTTACTTTGCAAACAGCAGAAGTTACTGTTTCCCACCAACTGCACATTGCTGCTCTCACAGCACCGCAGGGGGAAGGGGAAGCGCGTTTCTCTCTCATTTGAGCAAGAAGTTGGCAAGGTTCACCTGCCAGGAAGGTTCAAGCTTTAGCATTGCAGCAGACTAGGAACTGCTTGTGTCTTCCTTTCTGGAGGCGGAACTGAGGAGGTAATTTCCATCAACCTGGGCTGAGCCATGTAGTTTAAAATTAGAAGTTGACTTAGTTACAAGCACCCAAGGCCCTTCTGCCCCAGATGCAGTTACTCTGCTCCAAAGGACCTGGGAAGGTATCGCCAACAGCATCTAATCTCACTTCCCCGTTCTGGTGGTTTTTACTCTGCAATTACATCAGCCACGGCAGCACGAATAGCGCAGGTAAACCAGCCTTAGGTCATGCCCATCAAATAAAAAGCTCTTCTATTTAAAGATTAATGTAAGAAATCAATGTGCTTCCAGTGTGTGCCAGCAGATGATCTAACCCCATCTTAAGCATGCTCAGAAACTCCACGTCACGGTGATACAAAATCTATCAGCAGTTAATGCTAAGAGTGTCTGGCTGCCTGCTCCCAGAGCGCTTCAAATGCCGGTTCCTGAGCTGGCTACCAGATGTGGTCTTCTTTTCCCCAAAGGCCATCATGAGGGCTGCTATTTCATTCTCGAATCTCAGCAGTCAACACTGTGACAGCACCGAGTTCTGCTCTCTAACATATGTCTCTTGCATGACAGCACGTTAATTCAAGTACGTTATTATGCTGAAGGGGCTACACTGACCACTTAATGGGAAGGGATGCATCTTTCCAGCTATCAAAAGCAACCAGCTTAAGAAGAACGCTGTCAGAACAACACTAAAACAATGAAAGGGCAGTTTCTGTTAAGGCCAGGCTGGCAACACAGCCATAGGCAGGGACAGCTCTCTGGCTAGTGGAATGGCTACTGACACACGCATATATAAACCCCTGAATGTACAATAAGATTAGATGAGACCGTATTAAATGATAAGGGTTTTTTAATAATGGTTAAAGCAAACTAGGGAACAACGCTGCCTGGAGGAAGGTTTTATGGCTGAAATGTATAGCAAGCATGCATCACGGTGAGCCGATGGCTGTGGGCTCCCCAGTGGTCCCAACCAGGGACGTGTTTGGAGAGTGTTTCCCTTCACAGGAGCAAGAGCTCTGGGGAGAAGGAACGGGGACAGTGACAGGCACCCAGGTCTCACCCTGACTTAAAGTTGTGACTTGGCTGGGACAGGGCACCAGGACAGGGCCCCAGAATCCTGCTGTCCGCATACAGCCTTAATTAATTAATAATAAAATACAGCCATGAACTGTATTTTAAAACCAAGTGACACCAATATTTAATTATCCTTTTAGGACAGTATGAGTCCGAGTCACTCGGTAAGATGCTTGTGTGCAAAAGAAATAGAAAATTAGCACTGATGTAATCAACTATGTATGGCTCAACTTGGCAAAAGCATTAGTCAAGCTGTTTAAAACATAAAGCTCACAGCAAGGAGCAGTCTGTTTTGTGCTCCTTCACGAGCCATGGAGTGAAAACCTGTGGCTTGGTTTGGCAAGTTATAACCCATCCAGGAGCAGGAACTGCTTCTGACTGCAGACTCATTTCTCATGGGTCCTAAGACCGAGAAGCCAGTGAGATGTCAGAGACCTTAAATCCTGCTGTACTCAAGATCTAGCTGCATCCTTATGTGCCCAAATACCCTTTCCAAGAAAAATGTAACCCCATGTGATTGAAGTTTGCATTGATACAAATCCCAAGCTGGTTTAGACCATACACACACAAGAATGGAATGTATCATCACTGTGCCCATGACTTCTCTTCACTGAGGGCTGGGTTGAAGGTATTTTGAAAGAAGTGACTGTATCTCCCTTGTTAAGCATTAAGCATTCCTGGTAGTAATAACTGCCTTGTAACTAACTCCTCATTAGCACTCTCTTAGACCTGTGTAACAGCACTGACTTTATGTTACTCCTGGTCCAAGAACAGGATTATCATCTCAGCACCAAAGCTTGCTCTTAATTAAACTGTTACAGATACAAACAAAAAAAAAATCCACTTAAATAAATGGAATGACTCTGGATTTACAACAGCGTAACTGAGACCAGAGTTTGTCCTATTGTTCCCCATAAAACCCATAACTTAGCATGATAATGCAGTGTTCTACCCAAAGCTTCTTTTAGCCGGGAAGACCAGCTTGTTTTACCCACCAGTACTATGTCATGGTGACAGATAACAATTTTAATGAATTCAGTACTCTTATCTGAGTTCCTTATCCAGGAAAGAAAAATACATTTTCAAATAAGAATATGGCACCTGCTTTAGATGGAATAAAAGCATTAATGTGAAGAACAGGAAACCAAATATCTAACCCTGAGTGATGCTGAGCAGCTGCAACTTCCATGAGCTTTGCAGGAGTTGCAAGAAGCCAAGATCTCCGTGGATGATATTTTAAGATAGAATGCAAGGACTTTTTGTACTGTTCTCGTTCGGTCTGTCATTTATGCAAAGGGAGACACTAGATAAAAAATTAAAGAAATAAACATGTGGAATCCAGATGCCTGAACACAACTATACAAAGCAGAACTTGCAGTGGCGATGCATGTAGAAGCTTGATCAAAGAGAGATCATTAATCATGTACATACAGGTTGGATGAGGGGGAAAGGCCTGAGGAAAAACCGCACAAAAAAAGTCTTCATCACACAAGTACTTACATTATTGCTTCATAGCTTTTTATGGCCTTAAATCCAAGTGAAAAAAGACATTATCTAAGGTGGTCTAGGGGATATAGCAAGGATATACAAGGAGAGATTGAGGAAAGGGTAAATGAGGTTTTATAGCATTCCAGAGTTCACTTATGAGTGATGGAATGGCCGTTAAGACCACCAGAATGATTTCTTGCATGGAAGAAAGCAAGAACTCAAGAAAAGAAAGCAAGATAAGTATGTATGTTTTAGCAGAATTCTTACCAACTACTAAATTATTATTGGCTGCATACCAAATGCTCCACACAGTGATAAACAACTGCTCATTTTATTTCACTAAACAAAAAGCCCATTGAAAGATTTCTAGTATTACTGCATTCACTGGAAACTCACTTGAAAAATATAGTTTTGGACGTACATCAAATACAACTTACAGCTGAATAACTGCAGTGGCCTAAGTTACTTTTCAAACATGTCAAGAAAATGTTCTGTTCTCCCAGCAAGACGAGAACAACAGAACGAAGCAGCACACTAACTATAGGTATCAGACATTCCCTGAGGCTCAGAAATAGCTTCTCTTTTTAATTGCCAAGATTTCATCAACTGGCCTTGCTTTCAGGGGAGTTGGGGGGAGGTGGTTTTACATACAGGCCCCCATTTTTGGTGGCAAGCCAGCAAAAACAGTAGGAATTCCCATATCCTGTCTTGCCACCAAAAAAAAAGGTACATTTTCAACAGCTGTGTCAGCACAACAGTACATAAGGCTGCACAGTAAACTGGAAAAACGAATGGAACCTGGTTGAAAGAAATGTGTTATGGTGCTGCTTTTAATCCAGCACAGGTTTACAAACAGCTGTGGCAGCACAACCATGGGGCCACAGGTAGTGGTCTTAGCAGGGAAGGTGAAATCCTCAAGATCTGCAGCCAGGAACAAGCTCTGCAGAACTGTGCATCAGGCTGCACGGAGCTGTCATGGTGACACATCACATCTTCTTCAGAGGTAAGGCCAATTATGAAATCCTTCTCTCTGTTCTTTGCCCTGGCTGCTGCAGTTTGTCACCTCCACAGTTGTGCATATATAATATTTTTAGAAGCTGCTTCCTAAACTGGATCACAGAAATCATCTGGGTTTCCTCCTTCAGAAGGAAAATACCAGTGTCCCACTTGAAAACCTGAATCCAAATTTGGTGAGCAATGGTTCTGTCATTGTGAGCAATGTCATGTCATGCGTGTCACAGGGTTTGCGCTCTCCATACCTTTCATTTTCGTGTATTTACATACCCTATGTGTCTGTAAAACACTACCAAAAGCAATCCCTACTCTGCAGTTATAAACAGCTACCCAAAACCTGAGACAGTGAAGCCCTCCCTCCAGGTTAGGTTCTGTGTTTGGGGTAAGTGCTCTGTCAAAACATCTATCACCTTTAATCAGAGCTGTTGATTATCAGCCTCTCCGAAAGACAACTCTTACGTTTCCGAAGCTGGGTTCTCAGACACGGCAGCATCTAAACCCTGTGAGCAGTTCTGGAAAGAAAAAGTAAAAAATATCTTCAGTCTTTCCACTATTCATACCCTCTACTCATTGGTGCAAAGCCCTTTAACAGAATTGTTTAGACCACATAACACCCACCAGTTGCAATTTATTAAAGTTTGGCAGACTAATCACTGCAGACTCTCTGAGTTGATCCCCACAGTAACAATTATTTTCTGCTTTACTGACTCAGGGAAACTCATTCTAGTTTTTCTCCCCTTACCTCCCATCCACCCTTTTATTTCTATGCTGTGTTTCTTCATTCTCCCTTGCACCTATTGTGCCCTTTGTGGTCAAAAATCCTACAGCTAGTTACTTCCCCATGTTGCTACTGGAGACTGGAAGAGCCTGCATAATTTGTCCCCTTACATGCAGATCTGCCCTAAACTTTCCAGTTTATTTGCTTGGCCACAATGTTGAGGTTTGCTCAGTTCAGTAAAACAAGCTTAAAGTTGTGAGTCATTATCAGGAGCTTCTGGCTTTTCAGTGCATCCCCATGAAACAGAGAACCGAGGACTGCAATTTTTACATATTTATTGTAACCACAGCAGTTACACAAGCCGTGTGGCACAGTCAGAGCTTAGCATTGTGGACGGCTACACGTTGTGTGCAATTAAGGAACAAAAATCACAGGTCACTAAAGGAAATGGGATTTTAAAATGTAACAGGAGAAATCGTGGATTATTTTTTTCCCTCCCTCATTTCTCTTTTGAAATGAATTCTTGTCAGTTTTATGGAAATGCTTCACACAGACACAGATATATATATATATATATTTCAGAAGCAGGGGTTTCCCAAGATCTTTATAATTTCCTAACGTTCAGTCTCTTCCTGACACCAGCAGCTTTACTGCCAGCGCCAGGCCCAGGGCGGCCAGGCCCAGAGAAGCCAACCAGCTGCTCCTGAACATCCCTTTTGTTCAGCACGGAGCCACCCTCCAGCTTAACAAAGGACCTTCCAGCCCGGGAAAACCTGGACTAGATTCAGCTGTAAGAGCCATCCGAGCTAAGGACACACTCGCCACTCACTCGCCCACCAGGCCGGGGCTGGCCTAGAGCCCAGGCCTCACCTCTCGCCGGGCCCTCCTGGCCACCCAAGGCCAGGCCGTGCCCCTCGCCCCCACACTGGCCCACCCGCACCCTCAAACCCCCTCCATGAACCTCAGACCGGGACACTGAAGCGGAGACTGCCCGCACCTGGCCTGGCGGAGCGTTGCTGCCGCCGCCCCCGCAGAGCCCTCAGCCCCAGGTGGGGTGGCCACCTGCCCCCCCTCCGCCGGTGGAGGGGCTCGAACCCTCGACACCCGGCCGGCGCTGGCCAGCCCGCGCCGCTCCGATGCGGCGGCGCGGCCACCAATGGGAGCCCTCGCCCGCGCCGTGGGCGGGGCCGTGCCTGCCGACCTCCCGCCGCGCCGGGCGGGGTCGCTGTGGCAACGGCGCTACCAGCGGGGCCGGGATCTCCGAGTCATCTTTTTCCCCATTGGCCAACGGTTTCCCGCCGGCCAATAGGAGATGCCGGCTTGCGGTGACGCGGCGTCCGCCTTCGGCGCCATCTTGCTGCCGGCGGTGGGAGCGGAGGGTAGTGGAGCAGCGGGCAGGCCTGCCTCCGCCATGCCGCACTACCAGGCTTGGGAGGAGTTCACGCGTGCCGCCGAGAAGCTCTACCTCGCAGACCCCATGAAGGTGACGGGGGGAGCCGGGCCGAGAGGCCTCGCGAGCGGGATGGCTGGACAGGCCGGATGGGCCGGCCGCGGTAGGCCCCGGGGAGGTGCGGCTCTGGAGTGAGGCGGTGGGCGCCGGCGGGGCCGGCTTGCTGCCTCTGTTGCTTTAGCATTGGCTTGTTTTAGGAGCTTGCAACCTTTAAGACCGTACCGTTTGAATTAATCTTCTTGAAAAATTAAAATAGAGCATTGGTTAGCTCTTACGTTGTTGCCTGCAGTGTCGCTTCGAACTGGAAAGTAATAGCTTCCTAAAGAGTAGCTGCTCTAGGAATTAACTTCTTGGTATGTGACTGTGTTTTGTTTCTCGTAACTTTTTCAGGAGTGTAGTTTGTGGAAACCTTAAAAGCTATTTCAGTCTTCAGAATCAGCGTTGCATTTTAGCTAAAAAGGGGCACAAACGGTAATATTAGGACTTGTATGTCTGAGAACTTCTGTAAGAAAGGCCTAGTTTTCCTCGCCAAAAACAGAGGATGCAGAGAAACCTTCAGAAGCTGAATTTGATGTCTGTCTTTATCTAGCATGGTTGACCAATTGCCGCCTGTCTGCTGATAATAAATTTTTCTGGTTTACCTTCTTATGGTCTGTAATATCCAATTAAATTGAAGAGTTTGGGAGGGATGTCACTGCAGCTGGGAGTTGCGCTTCCCCTTTTCTTAAGGGGCCTCCAGAGGCAATCTCTTCCCATCAATGATGGTACATTTTCTGTTTATGAAAGAGCTTATATAGGCCCCAGGGTCACAACACGAGTGAGTACCCTCCTTTTATTTGCCAGAGAGCTAGTCTGAGAAGGTTCTGTATGTAATTGGGCTTGTCAGGAAACTGAAGGAAGAAGAGTTGTGGGATGTTAAAGGAGATGGGTCTGTGCTCTTTGTGGGCTGGTGAGGCCAGGCAGTGAGTGGTCTGGCCTTTTGTGCGAGCAAGTTGGCTACCAAGTCCATGCCCGCTGCCTGTGGCAGCCTCTCTGTGCTTTTGGGCCTGCTCGGTTGAGAAATGTACTGCTCTGCAGCTGTTAGTGTTTGAAGGCGACAGTTTCTTAAACAAGATAGATAAAACTGTGGTGGGATCCGTCTCTGCGCAGGAATTTCAAAATATGTTTTGTAGTCAAGGAGGTTGTTCACCATTAGCAGGGGTCACTGTGTACAACAGAGACCTGTTTATAATGTGAGTTCAGAATGTTCTCAAAGGACACTTTACTTTGTTTCCAGTTACTTATGCTGGCTGAGGCTGGAAACAATAGATAAAATGTCTCCATGGCCAGCTCCCTGTTCAGGAGGAAGCTTTTAATGCTCAGTCAGTTGGTTTTTGTCACTGTGGTTTTGAGAACTTTGGTGATCTGAGAATCCAGGACTGTGGACAAGTTAAACCTCAGGGCAGGCAACTACAGTATTAACTGTTCTAGTGAGGAGTTGAATGCTTGCTTTCAGACTTTAAATATTAGCCTTACTCAGCCTTGAAAGCAATTTAATTTGCAGGAGCTCTATTCAGTCTTCTGATTTTAGCTACTTTTAAAGCATTGTTCTTGTACAGTCCCCTTCCCCTTGCAAAACATCAGAACACTTGAAATTTGTCTGCAGGTTTCAATGCAGCTATTGAATTAACTGTAGCAACTTGAAATACAACTTCTTAATAGCTTAAGTACCATAGAAGAAAAAGCAGTAATGTTGAGCTTACCTCAATCAGTTAATCCCTTTCAAGTTGTCATGTAGAACTTTTTTTTTAAGTGTTTCAAGTCTATAAACACAAGTTTCCATTTAGTTTTTCTGAAGTGTGGTACATGGTGAGACATTGTCTTATATTGACATGACTCTTGTAGTTTATCTTACTTGTCACTGAGGTCCCTGCGACTGTCATTGGGCATGTTCAAACCCACTGTAGCTACAGCAATGTTAAGCTTCCTGATGCTATTGCAATAGCAGTTTAGTCTGTTAGGGAAATGTCATCATTCAACTTTCAAACCATCCTGGCTGTAGGATATGAGGCCAGCAGAGCTGAGGGCTGCCACAGAGGTGGCAAAAATGTGAAGCAGTACAGAATTATAACAAAACCTAGTCTGAATTTGGGCAGATTTTCTTCAGGTAGGTTCTGAGAATTGTTAGTAGATGTTAATTCTTAAAATGTTTGTCATTTCAGGTGCGGGTTGTTCTCAAGTATCGACACTGTGATGGGAACCTCTGTATCAAAGTAACAGATGATGTAGCTGTAAGTATGGAACATGTTTCCCTTTCAGGGCTTATTGTACCTCACAGGGACTTGCATTTTGCTGTCAGTCTGCTTGTGGGCTCTTAGCCGTTGCCTTGAGAGTGACTGACGGTTTCCTAAAAACTTCTTTTGCTCAGCCTTCCCTGGTTCCTGTGTCTGTGACTGCACAGTCCAGGAAAAGTTCTTACACTTCAGTATTTTTTGTCGGTCTCAACGTAATTATTTTAGGTTTCTCTGAAAATAAGCACTGCTAAAATCTTGGATCTTCTCTCTGTCTGATAGGATGATAGGGGTTAGTGTGGGTGAGATGTTGAGCATGGAGCACTGATAACAGAGGGAAGAGAAGGACAATTAAATCAAAATCTTCTGTAGGGGAAGGCTGGAGTCAGGTGATTCATGAACTGGGACTGTTCCAGCTGTTACACTGGTCGGAGGGCAGGGGGTTTGTTTGTTTTTCTATTGTTTTCTTTTTTCCTAAAGGTGGGAAGTTTTTCCTCGCTGATAACTCTGTAGAGCTAACGTAGCTGAAGGGAAAAATAAACTGTTTTTCTACTGTTTGTCTCCGAACTAAAATAGGAATTTAATGCTGTCAAAAAGTTGCTGTGTTGACAGCACTGAAGAATGGAGCATTCTGGGGTTTTTTCCATTGTTAACTCATCCTGGGCACTCGTACTGCTGCTGGACAGGTGTAAGGAATTGCTTAGTCTGCACAAAACCTAAGCGATCTTTCTACGATAAATTGGGGGTGTATTATTCGTGTTCCTTTTGCATTTACAGGCTTGTCACATGAAGGAGTTCCTTTTGATCTTAATCAGATGTTATGTTCCTTATTTAGGGCTGTCTTAGAAACAGATTTTGTTTGGGGGAGGGGATCCTCTTCAGTGGGAAATATGGAACTGATTTTATGTCACTGATGGTGTAACATTAAGGACTGTGAAAGGCAAAATGAACATGCCTTCAGAATATAGAGAATAGGGAATTAATTTCAGGTTTAAAATCTGCTTCTGTTTTCAGACAACACAAACAAAGGTGTCTTTTAAAGCAAAACAGCTTTAAAAGCCAAGTTTTAGCACCTCTTTTGAGAGAGAAGAAACAATCACGAGCTTCCCTACTTTGAAAATGGAAGGTATGAGCCTTTCAGAGAAACTTAAATGTAAACACAGATGTGTGTGTATTTTAAAGCAGGGTAGATGTGTGTTGGTGCTGCTTCATGGTAACAGTATGCCACAAATGAACATTTAAATACTTACCTTGTTTTGCATGTTCCAAGCACAAATTTGTTGCAACTACCATGAGGATAAAAATGTGGAAACTGATATTAAGCAACTTTCTCTTCCAGTGTTTGCTGTATAGAACAGACCAGGCGCAAGACGTAAAGAAGATCGAGAAATTCCACAGTCAGCTAATGCGACTCATGGTGGCTAAGGAATCCCGCAGTGCTGCCATGGAAACGGACTGAAGTGCTGAAAATAAAATGAGTGCTCCGGTCATATTTCACTGGAAGAAAATTATCTCTTGGATTTGAATGAATACTGGGAGAGGAGATGCTTTTATGTACTGAAGTGAACTGATGACAAAGGTGAAGCATTTCCCCCCCCCCAAGACTCTGCTTTGGAAAACTAGGGAAATAAATGCTTTCAATTGAAAGCTTATATTTATTTTTGGGAATCAAACAAGAAACTATTCTTACACATTAGGTATAGTAAGAAGACAAGTAAATATTTTAGATCTACAGTACTTTAGTCTGAATTTGATGGTCTGCAAGCATATTTCTGGCAAGTTACTATAAAATTTTGTGTAGATTTCTTTGTGTTCATGCCTTATGCTGGTGTATTCTCCCATGAGAAGGGTTATTAACCTGACAAGCACTGTAGTGTGATGACTGGATCAAAGAACTATTTATGTAAGTGATATCCATCAGTAGGGTTTAGAAGAACGGATGTTTTCTGAACGGAAATGTTAAAATTGCCAATTTGTATTACCACTGTCACTAGCAAGACTTTAGCTTTTGGTATTGATCTTTTCGGTATTAAGCTGTACAACACTATCGGATGCAGTTTGTAGACCAGTTCTATTGGCTGAATGATCAAAATTCTGTATTTTAGAACATCAAGTAAAACTTTGCTTGAATATTGCTGCAGACAGTGAGAAATGGGGAGTTTCTTTTCTGCTTATGCAAATACTGTTATTAAAAAATAGCCAGTGGCTTTTTTTCCAGTACTTGGAAGTATTTTATACTAGCAGGGAGGGAACTTTTCCTCTCTTTGCTTCAGGCAGAGTTGAAGTATATCAGCAAGACAAATTCTAGAAGCTGTTGCCTATTATGTTAATAGAAAAAATGCAGCCAAACACTATCCAGATTCCTTATTTTAGCAGCTTGCTAACTGTGCGTTTTCAAATGTTACATGTGGCAGATGGATGTCGGCCAACTAAATAAATGGATGAAAACTAGCTTAATAAATACTTAAATACCACTGTCAAAAATAGCCCGATGCTCCTGTGGCTTAGACTCGTTTCTCGTTGTTACCTCTGGTAGGGTGATGGAAGCCTTAATTGTCTTTTGCAAAGGCTTTTTGCTTCAAAACCCAGTAGCTGAAATTGATACTTGCTTTGACTAGATCTTGCATACTTACAACCAGATGAGTATTTTAATGTAATTATGCTATTGGTATAACTAGGTTTTTCCAGCACTAATGTTTTGTGTTAAAACCAAGCCACAGAAGTAAAGCAGAGCCATACAAAGAGTTGTCTGTAGTGGCATTTATGTATAACAAAAACAATCTACTTCAATAGCTACCTGCTGTCACTTACACAAAAATAATTGAGCTGCTCAGAAGCAGTGGAGTTCCCACATTTGCCAAGAGCTCAGAAAAAAAAAAAACAAACCCCAGGCTTGAATATTGCATTAGAGCACCCCTTCAGCTGAGCATAGAACATTGCGTATTGTTGGAAAATACTGCAGTGCTAAATTCCCAGTGGCTACTCAGATTCTATTCTGTAGCGGTGACCAGTACACATGGAACATTTTTCTTTTTGTATTGCCTTTTAAAATACAAACAAAGCCAGAGAGAAGGCTAAACTTTATTCATAGTTAATCTTAAATGAGATACTGTAATGCTGAAAATTTTTCTTGATGCTCCAAATCATTATCTTACTATTTACAGTATAGTATATTAAGTAGTTAAACCATTTTTGTCTAAAACAGTGTTCTGCAGTATGAACAGTTGCTAAACTAAGTCATGCAAGCAAAGATTTAAGCTGTTAAATTGGCAGGTGAAAAGGCAGCAGCTATTTTAGTGTAATTTTTGGCCATCTTGTATATTGGTTTGGCATGGAGAGATCTTCTGTGAGCTGAGGTACAGAAAGGATAAAAGGAGAGAGAGACAGAGAGAAAACTTTGGTGAACCAAGTGGCTGAAAGGCTTAAGCTATGGGCTTGAGCAGGTTTTGGAGGGGGGCAATTACAGCACCATCTATATGTTAGAGTAGCAGTTGTCAAGCGAAAGAGACAGGGAAATGGATTTCTAGTTTTCTAACTTCAGAAATTATTTCTGTAAAACTATATGGAAATATTAATGCTACTTTTGTACGATCATGTGTTGTTCAGCTTGTTCTTCCTACGCTCACAGAAAAAACAGAGCAGTTCTGTGTGGACATAATACACAAGAATACGGATAAAGCTACTGCTTAAAAATAACCAAAAGCTTTTGGAAACTTCTTCAGAACAAGACAGGTGCTTCTTGACTTTGTCCTGGAATTTTCAGCAACTTCAATACCGTGTTCATGGGGTGGCAGGAAAGCTCTGAACCCAAAGCTCTGCGTTTTTGTCTCTTGTTGAGAGTTTGTGTGTGTGCGTATGTACACAGAGCACTTCCCAAATAAACTTCCAATGAGTTAGTCCATCATATTGCCGACTACTTGAATGCATCCCCTGGCATGTGATGAAAAAAAAAATCAGCTTAATGTGGCTGCTGCACCAAAGGGGTGGTTGAATGCGTGGCATGAGAAGCACTGAGTTTGGCAGCCCAGCGCATCGGCAAATGCTTCTCTTCACCAGCTGGGAGTTGGTGCCAATTACAGGCAGCAATGGAGCAGATGGGCAGCCTGTCCAGCTATGGTCAGGCGGCCTTCTTTGCAGAAGATTGCAGATTTAAAAAAAAAAAAAAGAGGATATTTTCCCTTGCTATAGCTAATTTTGTCAGCGCATGTGACTTATCTTCAGTAATTGTTCTGTTTTGTGAGAATGGTTTAATAAAGAGTATGGGTCTTGTTAGTGCACAAGGAGATTGGATTAGTTTACCCATGGAATTTATTCTGGTTTTCTGATGTTTTCACTTCTTGAATTCTTGGAGTGTCTCCCGTTCAGTTCTGCCATTGAGCAGAGCACTTCAGCTGACTTTGTGTCTGAGCTCTCTCTTAACGTGCAACTGCATCACTTCGGTTTTCCTTCAGGTTTTAACCTTGAGCTTCTCTGTCTGTAGTCCTTTTTGTAAGTGGATTCTGGATTACAGGAAGATCCTGAAGTTATCTGTACAAGTGAGGCTTTTGGTCACAGGTCTCTGTTCTAGAGATCCTTATGAAAGAGGCCTTTGTTTCCACTAAAGTCCTGACCTAACACTTTTAAAAGGGACGGATTTATTCTGGAAAAAGGGATGCTTTGGTGCCTGAGGCTGTCAAAATGAGAAATGGAACTGAAACCAAGCAGGTGCTTTTCAGAATGTTTTAACTTGTCAAAATAATCGTGTTTCATCTCAGTAAGTTCCTTCCTGCAGTATAAAAGTGTGTAATACTCAGTGTTTTGCTGTAATAAATGTGAAGAAACCCTGGTTTCTGCCTGACGCGGTCAGTAAGACATAGATGATCGCTTATTACCTACCATAGATTGATTTTTAAAGGATGCCGTTGTCTGGCAGGTGCGTCAGTCCTCTTGCGAGAGCCGGAACAAATCCTCTCACTTCGTTCATCGTAAGTAAGGATGTTAACACCCTGCTGTCCCCCAGGCTCTTTTCACTTCTCTCCCTGGCTTCTTAGGGGAAGATAAAATTTTAACACAGAAATGATACTGTAACCACATTTAAAATTAAGTTTGAGATATAAAGTGGAAAAGATGAATATATAGCAAATAGGTGTGGGGTTTTTGTAAAGCTTATTCTCATCTAGGCTGCAGATTCCGCACAAGTCCAGTTCCCTTCAAGAGTCTGTGAGCATTAGTGGGGGACTTCAGGGAGCAGGAGCAGAGCTGAAAACAGTGTTATTCTTTGTGCAATGCTCTGGGCTGGTGTAACTTAAACCTAATTGACTGAAACAAAGCTGGTTTGGTCAAGCATATCTGAAGAGTCATCTTGTGAAGATCCTTTAAAAAAAGGTATCTGCTAACTCTGGCTTTGTTGTGTTGTTTTGTGTGTTGTTTTTTTTTTTAAGGAAACTAGTCTATGAAGAACTACATCTAGTTTTTGCTTAAGTTAATAATTTGCTTTTCAAGGCACGGGGGTGTCTGCTCTGAAAAGCTGTTAGATGCTGCGTGACTCAACATAACTGTTTGCTTATAAAGATTTTATCTCTTACAAAGGCGTTGAGAGTTCAAGGACTGGTATTCAAATACAGGCAGGAGTTGAATTGTCTTTGTTGCTGGGGGTGACATAAAAACATGCCTTTAATCTCTTACTGCTTTTACAGTAAGTAGACTCTAGACTGACGTCCAGATAAACCTAGCTCCTGTAACTGTCCTCACAGACTGAATGCTCTCAGGAGAATGTGGGCTGAACCTGGACAACATAAAGCTGAAGTCTGTGGGAATTGGGCCACTAAAACCACGCTCAGGGTGCGATGGCAGAGTTAACGGCCTTCGTGCCAGTACAGGCCCCATTGTTGAAGGGAGTCTTTGTTTCTGATGCAGATACCTGCTTATTTTCTTACACTCTGCCAAAGTTAGTTACAGGTGTGTGTTCTCCGAGTCCTGTAATGGGAACATCCTAAGTCATGAGTGACCATGGTGGGTCGACCCTGGCTGGACACCTGGTGCCCACCAAAGCCGCTTTATCACCCCCCCTCCTCAGCTGGACAGGGGAGAGAAAATATAACGAAGGGCTTATGGGTTGAGATAAGGACAGGGAGATCACTCGGCAATTACCATCACAGTGAAAATCGACTTGACTCAGGGAAAATTAATTTCTTGCCAATCAAATCAGAGTAGGGTAATGAGAAAATACAACCAAATCATAAAACACCTTTCCCCCACCTCTCCCTTCTTCCCAGGCTCAACTTCATTCCCAGTTCTCTCTGCTTCCTCCCCCTGAGTGGTACAGAAGGATGGGGAATGAGCGTTGTGGTCAGTTCATCACATGTTGTCTTTGCTGTTCCTTCCTCCTCAGGGAGAGGACTCCTCACACTCTTCCTCTGCTTCAGCAGGGGGTCCCTTCCATGGCAGACAGCCCTCCATGAATCTCTCCAATGTCTTGGAGCTGGCTGGCATTGGCTCTATTGGACATGGGGGAAGCTTCTGGCTCTTTCTCGTGGAAGGCACCCCTGTAGCCCCCCCACTACCAAAGCCTTGCCAGGCAAACCCAGTACAGTGCCATCTCTGAGCGCTGTTGAAAACGCCCTGTCTTCTAGCAAGAACCAGTGCTCAACCCACGAGTCCTCCCCACGCAGATGGTTCCTAGGTGTTGTGAATGTTGATACTCTAATATTAAGGGTACAGTGTGTCTCTTAAACTGTAATGTTGGAGTTCATGAAAGTGTTTTCTATTTAAATCAAGACCAGCTCTGAGGATATTTTTCTTTGTTATTGTAGCAAGTTTTGATTTTGTGCTCACATTTTTCTATCCCCTTTTTTGTGGTGATTCTTAGTCATTTTGTTAGAACTTAAAGCATCAGTCATACCGAGAGGTCTGGGAGAAATTGGGTTTTTTTTATTTCCTTTGAAGTTGTGTTTGCATGTTGGATTCGTTTTTTGTCTAGAAGTGGTATCTGTTCATAGAAGGACTAATCTGCATTGTTCGGCTTATACGGAGCAGAATCTTCCTGAGTACAGGCACGTGTTTACAGCAAGATTTCAAAGACTGGGTTCTTGGAGAGGGGATTGAGTTTTCTGGACACCTACTGAATGGCTTTGCTGGCTGGTAGTGAGCAAATGAGAATTTGCTGCTCGCATTGGCTAGCAAAAATATATATTTTTAACTGGATTGCTCATGCATGTAAATGCAGCCATCTATCCCAGAGTTCTGCAGGCATTATGTGGCTAAAAGATGAAAGGCTCGCCTCGGGGCACTGACAAATGAGCTCTGGCAAACTGTGTGTGTGGCTTAAAGATGTT
This sequence comes from Limnodromus scolopaceus, assembly GCA_028565335.1. NCBI lineage: Eukaryota > Metazoa > Chordata > Aves > Charadriiformes > Scolopacidae > Limnodromus > Limnodromus scolopaceus. Next base: position 13,267,644 of record JAOXNO010000024.1, on the reverse strand, counting down.
ACCTCCCAAAGGCATCCGGCAGGAGGACAGACTAATGCCTCAGACACGTCTGTGTGGCAGTCAATGTCTGTCTTTAAATTGCCATGAAAGATACCTTTTAAATGTGGGGGCATTAAATGCTCTGTAAGGTATGTGCCGTACAATGCCATACAACAGAAAAAGCCTAGCTATGTCTGAATTTGTTTCTGTATTGTTCTAGTTCGTATGGGCAGAACAGAAAAGTGTGGAACTGAAGATGGTAGATGATATTCTCTCTAAAGGCCTCTAAAACGTTGGTAGTGGGAGATTCTGCTGTGTCACACTTGCAAAGAGTACGTATGTAGGTGTCACAGCAGCATCAATAACAAACTGTGTGACCAAATTCCTTATCCAATAATAGGATAAGAAAGTATTTTTTCTCGATATCAAAAAGAGCACTTAGGCTTTAGCAAATGAGAAGATCCTTTAGCTCAGGCTGTGTTGGAGGATCTACCTGGATTGTAGCAACTAATTTACTTTCCTGTACTGCAAATTGCATACTATTTGACATTGTTTTACCTGGCTGAGGACTGCCTAGAAGTCTACAACTTCTAATCATTACATATCAGCAAGTCTCTATAATAATTTGTCATCAATATCTGTCTTTTTAAAAATCGTTCCTTATATTGTAGGATAAAAACTGTTTTCCAGCCTCATCTGTTGTTCTCAGTTTCTCTGTGCTCATATTAATCTCTGTCAGAGTTCTCTGCAGTTCCCCTCACACCAGCAGTCCCATCAGTTTCTGTGGTGGCCATCTCTTCCTCTTAATTTCTGTTTGCTTAACGAACTCCAGCAGCTTTAAAGGTGGAGATAATGCTGTGTCATGTTCCTCTACCTCAGGTAAAGACTCTAAAGCAAAACTAACTCTAAGGACTGCCAGACCATGGAGTTACTCATGTTTTCCATTTCTCTTATTTAGAATCATAGAATTTCTCAAGTTGGAAGGGAGTCGTAAGGATCATCAAGTCCAACTCCCACTTCCTCACAGGACTATCTAAAACTAACCCATATGACTAAAAGCATCATCCAGATTCTCCTTAAACTCTGACAAGCTTGGGGCTGGGACCGCTCCCCTGGGGAGCCTGTTCCAGTGCACACTCTCAGTGAAGGATCTTTTCCTGATGTCCAATCTGAACTTCCCCTGAGGCAGCTTCATTCTATTTCCTCGTGTCCTGTCGCTGGTCACCGGAGAGGAGATCAGCTGTCCCCTGTGAGTAAGCTGTGATCTGTGGTGCAGTCACCCCTCAGCCTTCCCTTCTCCAAGCTGAACAAGCCAAGTGACCTCAGCTGCTCTTCATATCTCTTGCCCTTTAGACCTTTTACCATCTTTGTTACCTTCCTCTGGACACACTAATAGTTTGATCTCCTTATTGAGGTGCCCAAAAGCCATGGGGCCTAAGAGACCTGCTTATCAACCACAAGCATCGTATGTCAAGTACTGTCAAAACACAGAGGAAAACTAATAGTTAATGAATTGGCAATTTAAGAGAGTTAACAACCACAGGAAGGGGTATACATAAGAGTGATATCTCCACAGTAGGAACTTTGAACTACCCTGTCAGCTTCGTGAAAGGAAGTGGAAGGCATTAAAGAGGTAACAGGGTGCCTTCCCGGATGACTGAAGACACCTGATTTAGGAGCATGGGACAGCCTGGATAAAGTATGAAACTACATCTTTAACAAGTTATAGAGGCTGAAGTTACTGGCTAAGTAGAGATTGGAGCTTGTTATTTTTATAACAAATAGGGGACAGAAGAAATTAAATTTTTCATTAACTAAAATAGTCAAATATAGTATCTATATGATAGCTGTAATAAAGTGTTATGGCAGCGGGACATAATACAGTTGCATTTTTATCTACCATCCTATAAAAGTTGTTATGTTTGACTGTGAAATTCAACACTGTCTTACTTGTATGCTTGTGAAGCGCCTGTTGTCTCGCAGAAGAAAGATGGGTTGCTACTAATTCTTTTGGCATCTCAAGAAAAGTAGTGTGGAGCTGCTGGTGAAGACAGATGCCCCATAAGGAGCAGAACTCTCTGCCAGCATGTTTGCTGTGGTGTGAAGAAGAAAACAACAAAAAAAGACAAGCCTTACTTATAGAACAGTTTAAGCACCCATTGCTTTAGAACAGATTACTTTTTCTTAATTGAACCGCTATTGCTGCTCAGCAAAAGAGCAGGAGAACTGCACCAAATACTCCTTGGGCAAAGGAGTGCCTGAGCAGACTGGGGTGGTTGGGTAGAAGAGGTTGAGAGGTGTGAAGGGAATTGTTATCTGTGACCACAAGTCTGTTTGTTAAGGCTTCTCTTCAACAACCAAAACAAGAGAATGGAGATGGCGTGGAAGTGACAACGTAATATTGGAACCTGGGAGCGGAGTGATAGATGAAAACTGAGATTGAATGGAAAAAACCTCGAAGAGCCAATAAAGAATGTAAGTTGCTTGTTATGTTCTTACTGATGGTATTAGTTTTTAACAGCTTGACCTTCTGAGGCTCGCTCTGATCTCTCTGACCAAGTTTGGAAGGCAGACCTTGGAGAACAGGGGTTTGGGGGAAAAGCACCCCTGTTACCCGTGTTCTCGGTGTGTTTTCCTGCGAGGCACGTCGTTGTGCTGCACAGGACGGTAACCAGGCAGGTGGAGCAGCCTGAATGCATTTGTCTTGGAGAAACAGTGCGGCGAGCGCTGGTGAGGTTGGCCGAGAAGCCATTTACGAAGCTCAGACCTGGTGCCACCCATTCATTAGTTGCTGCCTGGCTGTGCCCCAAGCCTGGCCTTGCAGGGAATTAGTTTGTGGGGCTGAAGTGTGTAACCCCGTGCTGGGGAGCCCAGGTACCCCCCAGGTCTGGGGGCCGTTGGGTGGGCAGGGAGCCACCACCTCTGCCAGCGGGTGCTAATAATTCCTCAGGGAGGGCTCCGTGGCCGGGACGCGAAGGTAAAGGCTTCGCGGCCCGTCTGCTCCTTCATCCTCGGCGGGGGAGGCCGCGGCCGGCCCGCACCGCCCAGCCCGGGTCGAGCCGGGGAGGGCCTCAGCGGCGGCCCGGCGCTCCCTCCCCGCCCCCGCGGCGGGAACTACATCTCCCAGCGGGCTGCGGAACGGAGGGGCCCGGCCGACACCCTGCCCCTCTCCCGGCGGGGCGGAGAGGAGAGGAGAAGCCGGGAGTGCACGGTCCCGGTCCCCGCTCCGGCCGCGACAGGTAATGGCGGGCGGGCGGTCCGGGGGTGGTGTGTGAGAGGAGACCCGCGGCCCCAGCTCCCTTCTCCTCAGGGAGAGGAGGCGCTAAGCCCCTCGGCGGCGGGGTCCTGCCTCACCTCAGCCGCCCGGTGGGGACAGCCCCCGGGGAGGGAAGTCCCTCGCCTGGCCGGGGGTGAAGGTCCCTGCCCCGGGGCGGGGGGTGTGTGGGTGTGTGTGAAATGGTGCCGCTGCCCCCGCTGGCAGCCGAGGGGTGAGGGAGAGAAGCCTGAGCGAAATTCCCATCCAGTAACTGAAATTACTCTATTCCCTGTGTGCTCAGAGCCTGAACACCGGGAGGGAGAGGGAACGGGGGTGTGGGGGGGTGTTACTGTTTAAAGCGGGCTCTGCTCCTGGGTGCCTTAAATACCGCTGTTTTAAAGAGTGAGTGCCCCTCTGCCAGCATCAAAATACTATTAACAACGGGTATTATTAAAGTCTGGGTAACTACGGTGGGGATTTTTCGGGTTGGTTTCCTGAACGGGAAGGTCCTGATCGGCTTTTCTTTGGGGGGGGGGGGGGGGGG
>JAOXNO010000024.1:13239150-13258666 GCA_028565335.1 Limnodromus scolopaceus | reverse complement strand
CTACGTCTTCTCCTTTCCTACAACCTTAAGAGATCGCTTTATGCTCACCTGGGAGATCTCATCAGTTGTATGCAAAGCATTTCCTATGTTGCTAAGCTATTTTGAAGCTTGTCATAATGCTCCATAAACTACATAACTAGGCAGCTTTTCTTATACAAATGTCTTCACCTCGTGTTTTTCTTCTGTTTCTGGTGTGTTATAATGACAAAAATGAGATGTCTGGAGATGGTAGGAGGTAGAGTGAGGGTGAAGCTTCTGGGGCTGTGCCACGTCTTAGTCCCTTTTAGGCTCTTGGTGCTAGGGGACCCTGTTACAGGTGCCATAAGGTTTTGAAGTCGTTCAGTGGGTTGTTTTTCCTTCAGATCTGTTGGGAAGAGTAACCTGCAATCGCTGTTCTTCAGGGTAACTGATCTGTAACCAGAGAGGCTACAGCAGAGGGGTGTCTTTTCAGTAAAAGCTAATGGGGGACTTTATGTAACACAACAAAAATAAACAGAAACATCATTTCTAAATTGAGCTCTTATTCTTCCTGCAGAGTAATTATTAATCAATAAACCTTGTATCTGACAGCATCAGAGTGTGCTGAGCTACCTTGCAGTGTGCTCATAAACCAACCTTGGGTTTCCAGATGTTAGGTTGAAAAGTCTTTCCAGTTGCTTATTTCTCCAATGATGTGTTCCAGGCTGATTCTAAAGCAAAGACCAGTAGAACAAGATGGGGATTTTACCATTAAGCTATTTCATAGATGACCTCTCCAAAAAATTATTAGCACTGTTCTCCAGGGCATCTGTTACTGGATACTGATGAAAACAGGGCACAGCTTTCATGTAAATAATAATTGTTCTCTTCTTGTGGAGCTATTTGCTCTGCTGTTAATGCATGAACAGAGGACAGTGCAAATCAAAATGCAAACAATGCTGAAAAACAAGTGTTTTCAACAAGGAGTAGTAAGATGCTCTAAGAAAGTTTTGGGGTTTTCTTGCAAACAATGTATTTCTTGAGGTGCACCTGGCCTTCTTCAAGAGGAGCTAGTTTTTGGGCTATTTAGCAAATCCATCACACTTCAACATTTTTCTTTCAAAATATGTTTTTAAAGTAGCAAAATGAAAACATTCTTCCTTGGACTCTCTAGGATAAAACTACTGTCTGAGGTATTTAGGTGCTGTCCATAAACAATGTCCACCCTGGAATACAGCAAAGTCTTGGAGCCTAAGTACTTGACGGTGGAATAAATGGAAATATTTCCTTCTGAGGTCTTGCCTTTGATTGCATAAAAAGAGGAAAAAGCCAAACAAAAACATGAACTCCCTTTGAAGTAGTCCTCTTTAAAGGCAACATGCCAGCATGGTTGCATCAAGAGACTTTAGAGAATAAAAACACCAGCACTTTGTTGTTTACATCTCTGAAAACTGCAAGGGTAGAGAAGTTTTATTGTACCTGCTCTCCTTCCACGCTCTTGGTGCGGTGTTAGGTAAGAAGTGTAAGGGACTAATAACTTCCATCTCACAACAGCTCAGTAGTGATTAGTGGAGGAAATTCTGGTGCAGATGTGTCACGACTGAAGCTGTTTTATGCTGTTGAAATAACACACAGGAGTTTTAGAGAACTGACTCGAATAGCAAACTTGGGAAATCATTGAGCGCGTTTGCTCTAAGGGGTCTCCTCTCAGCACGGGCTGGAGGGGTTAGTGGGAGCGTGCTGCATTCCAGTAACTCATAGCTGGCAAAACAATCCCTTGGAGTGTGCTATGAACTGGTGCGAGTTAAAATACTGCTGACGCACTTTGCCCTTTCTCTTCCTCGTGTGCACTCAGAAAAGAAAAAAAAAAAGTAGCATAGTTGGAGCTCTAGGCCCTAGTGTTCGTCGTAATTAGGAATTTTGCAGGCACTTTCAAAGGAACGGAGAGAGAATGAATATAGAGAGCAGCTTGGGATCTCTCTCTCTTAGTAAAAAATAATCCTACCAGTATCAGAGGCGGCTTCTTCCAAGTCAGAATGACATCTCATGCAAATCAATTTGTCACTGGCCTCAATTCGCTGCAATAGAAGACAGAACTTTTGTGAAATCTAAAATTGATTTTGGCACTTATTGTTGGATTGTAAACAAGCTCATCCTAAAGTCTGTCTGGAATTAATTGCAAAAAATGGCTATCTTTTCACATAGTGAGTTCTTTGTACACACACTTCAGGGCATATGCAAAATACACAGGTTTGTACATACACCCACACATACCCACACCCTATGTCTTCTGCTGCAAAAATTCTGATTTCTCAAGTCCCCTTGAGAGCAAATGGGAAAAGCTGAAATATTTTTATAGTTCTGGGTTCTCCAGTGACTTAGGACATAGAAGTTTCTTGCGTGAGAATGGGCTGGGATTCTGTTCCTGGGTAATGCAATTCCCTGTTAGGTGCTATGCCTCTGTCACCACGTTGGCAGAGCCCACAGTGCTGATACTTCATAATCCAGGAGAGAAATTTCTGGTTTTCTAGGTGCCCCCAGCCATCCCACCTGAACAACGGGGCTGGCACCCACAGCAGCTCTACTTTTGGCTGTTTGTCGTGGGGCTTTGTAAACGTACTGAAAGTTGGCCAAGAGTGTGAATTTTTCCTACATGGTGTTTACATAGTTGTGCTGGTGAACCTTTGTAGTGTAGTCATGGCCTGAGCTGTGCTGTGATTTCAGGGAAGTTGCTGTTCTTCTCTGTGAAGACTTAGTAGTAGAAATGCTATTAAATACTGTGGTAGGTATTATTTCTATGTCAAGAGCTTTGAGGTTTCTAAAAGCCCCTCCAGTTCTGCTTTGCAGTAAAATTTCATTGTGCTCTAGAGGTTCCTAGACTGCATGGGTTTATGTATTGAGGCAAGCTGAGATTGGACAAACTTTTTAATTTGGGGGTAAGTTACGGCCTGAGTGTGCTGGAGGTGGGAAAAGATTGTTGCTCCAGAGAACATGGTGAAGAAGAACTAGCACCTCCTCACACAACAGAAATTATGGAAGGACAAGTGAAATGAATGAACAGATCGAGTTCTTTCAGTGCCTATCATTTCCACTTCTCCAGCCTCTGAGGATCAATCAAGGCTGTAGCACTTTCATATGTAAGCAATATATTTTTGTAGCTCACTGTCCTATATGCATAGGGCATGACTTCTCTACAAGTGTTTCGCTGCCTGCTTATTTTGACAGCTTTATTTATTTATTGCCAGCCACTAGAAAATTGAACTCAAGAGGTTGACTAAAATGTGTCCTGTCACATAAAGGCATTTAAAGACAGGTCAGTTTTACTCCTGTTATATTCATGTGAGCTCCCATTACCTTGCGTCACAATTCCTGGTTTTGATCCAGGAAGAAATTTGGTCTATTCTTTTGACTCTTTGAGCAACTTCAGAGCATCAAATTACTCTGCAGCAGCAAAACCAACAAAACCTTCCAGCTCGGGAGAGAATGGAGATTGTTCTGTGTCATAAACAATGCTTGCCCTGCAGAAGTTTTGAAATACTTAACGTCTTATCAATTCCCCAGCAAACGAGTGTTTGAAACACTACATTCTTTAAAATTATGCATTAAAATGCTGACAGTACTGTTCCCCAAACCACCTTGAAAATATTTCTCATATTTTAAGGGATGCTTGAACACATTAATTTTTAGAGTCTGAGTAACTATTTTTTCTACTTACAGCATGAAACAGTTCAAATATATTCAAAATGGATTTATTTATTTATTTACTTATTTTTCTGTTAAGATGTTCTGTTTGACTAAAGCCCAACGGCCCTGCAGTTGGGTTGTGCAGATCTGCTGTAAAATCAGGTTGTTCTTTGCTTTGATGGAATTTTATTACTTGGGGAAGGGTGTTTTAGAGCCAGGAGAGCATGCATGTGGTCTTCTGTTTTCTCTTTAAAGGAGTTCAGAGGGAGAAAGAAAGGGTTAGGTAAATGTAAGTTGTTCAAGGGTTCTGTAAATATATCCCTGCCCCACTCCCCCAGGCTGATGGGGAGGTACAAAGTGGCTGCCTCATGCTCTTCATTGTTTATTCTCTATATGTCGTCTTGTTTTTTTCCCTTCCAAATTTATAACAATAGATATGTGGGCCTTACTGAAGAGATGCTGTGCTTTGGAATTTGGGGGAAATCTAGAGCTTCAGAGGAGGAGAAAGCATTAAGCTTGAATTATACCTACAGTCACCTCCTCTACTGTTGAAATTCAGCAGCAGTCAGTGGCCACTGAAGAAGTTTTTAATCAGAGGACTATTTAATTACCAAGCCATGTGATCTCTTGATTTGCTTTGAGTACTGTTTTAACTAAATACTTTTATGTAAAACACTGAATTCCTCCCTATTTGGGTTGCGTAGGTTAAAACATCCTATTTCTGAAATTTTATATGTGTTGATGTCCCGTGAGTGACAGAACGTTACGTAGATCAAATCTTAAGAAGCAAGTAAACTATTCTTTATATATTCTATATTCTTTATAAAGTAAATTGTATGTCTGAATTATCTCTTATGAGCTTATGAGTGTTCTGTTCTTCTCTTGCAGGCATTATGCTGCTGGAAGTGTTCTTGGCTCTGGGGGCAGTCATCATCTACTTCTTCTTTTCCAAGAAGAAAGAAGAGACATTACCCTTCAAAGAGGGATGGTGGGGCAAGGGACAAAAGCCTGATGCTGAAGAAGATACAACTATTTGGCCATTTAAGGTGGAAACTACAGAAGAAGAGCTGAGTGTAAGCAAATCTCTGTACTGGGGAGAGAGAAGTACAAAAAGGCCAAATAAATGCAGAACTTGTTTGGAAGTAATTTTTAAATTGAACCCATAGTTACATTTATGAGACTAAGCAATGATGCCCAGGGCTTGGGGGATGGGATTTTTCAGTACTTCAGAAGACAGGGATGGGTAGGCAGATTTCACATCCTGCTGTACAATTTAGTTCTCAGGTGGCTGTTGCAAGATTGCTAGTAAATAAACCTACTCTGCAAAGCCTAATAAAGATAAACATCATATTACAGATTACTCAACTCCATGTTCCTGTTTGTGCACGTTCCTCAGTTTGATTGTAGAGGCCAGAAAATGAACAATGTCGTCTTTTTTTTTTTTCTTTCAAAAGCAATTATGAATATCTCATTTTCTTGACTGCTTTATATTTGCAGCTGTGTTGGATGCTGATTCTTCTGTAATTAATGATCTACTTCGATCAACACTAATACCACAGCGGTAATTAGAGTAAACACATACATTGCAGAATTTGTTAGATAGCAAGATTTTGCTTGTGTATGTTTAAGTCAGGGATTGCACAATTACATAAATCTGTGTAGAGCAGTGGGATTCATGGGACTGCTTGTATTATTCATCTTCAATGGATTCCTCTTTTCTCAGTGAGGCCTGGGTTTTTTAACACTGTTTGCCCTCCTTAGAAATGTCAATGGACATTGATGTCCAATATGTTTTCCTCTTACACTGCCGACACAAAGTGAGATAATTTCTGATTTACAGATATTTTTGAAACACACGATTCTGTATTATGACAGCTATTGCAACATAATCCATCAGGAAAAAAATGTTTCTAAAGAAATGTTTACATAAACTAGGAATTAGAAGTTACACTAGCAGGAATTACTAAGGTATTTTTTAAAAGGTGTTGAGCATAGACAGAAAGCATTTATGTAAAGACAAAATCCCTCAGAGTGTTTCCCGATGAAGACCTCAGCCCCTTAAATTAAGAAGGAGAGCGAAAGGTTTGGGCCAGACCCACGCACGATTGTGAGGTTGGGCTTGCAGGTAACCTGGGGAGCAAAGTACCCTGGAAAGGCGACACGACTTACCCTGTGAAGCCACAGTGGTGTCAGAGCGTGTTGTCCTCTGGCTATCAATCAGCCTGGCAACCAGGTTAGCCAGCCCTGCAAAACAAAGAGAGAGAAAGACTGTTAAGAACAGCTGTAAATGGAAGAGGAAGGAGGCCATCTGGAGGAGAAAAAGAATTGGAACAGCTGATGGAGCATCAGGAAAATGCACAGGTGTCATTAGAGATGTTATTTTAATTATTCTCCTTTCACTTGTAACTAGAAACCACACACAGCAGAGCCAAGGGGGCAGACACAAGCGCTTGTAATGTCCCTCTTTCTTTTTTCCCTGTAGGACTTATTTAGGAGACTTGACCAGGCTCGATTCACTGAGCCGCTGGAGAGCAGTTGCTTCCATTATGGGACTAACTCGGTGTATCTCAGGAAGGTTGTGTCCTACTGGAAAAACCAGTTCAATTGGAAGAAACAAGTTGAAGTCCTTAACAAGTACCCACAATTCAAAACTAAGATTCAAGGTGTGTGGCTTTTTCCCTTCAAAGAATAAACAAGCGGTAGGTAATACATAATCTTGTCTCCAAGGGCTTTTGGTGATACGAATGCTATGGTTGTGTCGCGTGGGCTTTCCCTGGATCATTGCCTCTGCTGCTGAAGCAGCGAGAAACTCCCTTCATCGTAACTGAAGCCTTTAGGACAAGGAATGACAAATGGAATTCTCTTGTGCATGGATGGGTTGTCAGCTGGTGTTAACAGGAGCCAAGCACGGGTATTTGAAACAGAACTGGATCTTCAGATGTACGCATGTTGCCTGACTCGTGTGCAGTCACGCAGAAATACCTCTTGCTGATGCCTCCGGATGCCTCTTCTTGCTCCATGGAGTTCCCCAGCTGCTGCTGTCGTGGTGATGCCGTCAATCTGGCAGCTCTCTTCAGCTTGGGTTGTCCCTGCTTGGCAGGGCAGATGCCTCTGCTGCACCGTTTCAAGTGTTTGTAGGTTGAGAAGCACAGAACCCCTTTCCCTTAGGGTTGACGTGCTGCCAGGTGCCAGTGAATGGTTTGTCTTTCCATTCCAGGCACAGAGGCCACTTGGCCAAGGTCTGCTGGTGCGGGAGCTTGCTCAAACTGTACATTTTAAACGCCTGAATTCGGTTGTGCTTGGGTCATTTGGGGGTACAGCTGTAGATTTGGAGCACAGCAGGTATTCGTCTCACACGGTGGCAAAATTCAAGCTTGAGATCACACTATTAAATTTTTACTTGCACCCTTAATCCACATTATTTCAAAGGGGGCAGTTTACCATAATATTTAAAATGGAGTTGGGACAATAAATGGTTATTACATAGTGGTTGGAACATAAAGATTTTACTTAAGTGTATAAAATGTGGTTAGTGCTGAAAAAGATAAAAGCAAAAAGTCTTCCCTTAGAAAAAAAAAAAGTACCATCTGAAATAAAGGGAAAAGAAGCTATGGACAATGCACTGTGTATAGCAGTGGGAAGAGAAATTTCGACGTTAGGACTGATTACAGAGATGAGCCATGAAAAGATGAGATCGAGCATGCTGTGTATCAGATTCCGGATTCATCACCTGGAAGTTTTTCAGAGAATACAGAAATCCACAGAATTGTCAAGGATGTAGAAATCTCAGTCAGTGGAAGGGGTGGTGAGCTGGAGTCGATGTGAGCAAAATGTGTTTATGTACATCAAGAATTGAGGCGTTCAGGCTTGAGTAAGAGCAAATACTGTTTCCTGGAAACCAAAGCCTTGAATGGGTTTAAGGAGAGGCAGTTCACCTGGAGCAACTGATGCAACGCTGTGTGAAACTACTGCTTACGTATTGTAAGAATCACACAGGAAACAGGACTGCAATTTTTATCTTTTTACTTAATGAGGAGACTGGTACTAGAACATTGTTTCCTGTTTCAGGTCACTTACTTAAGGAGATGCGGGAAGCTTTGGACAGAAGTTAGGAAAGGAAACAAAACTGAGCGCTAACTCTCTTTTGGCAAGTTGTGTTGTCAAATCTTTGATTCAGCATGAGTGGTTTATCAGCAGTTAAGATGTGTGATGACTACAGGAGGGCTCCACAGAGAGAGTACACTGAGGGCTTTTTCAGTTCCTTTTGCCGGGACATTGGGATCAATGGCTGGAGACAGCAGCTAGATGTGTTCAAATGGAAAGTAAGGCATGCACAGAACAAGAAAAGTGATTAATGCTCCCAAACAAACAGGATTCCCTATTTCTTGATGCCTTCAAGTTGTGATTGCCTGCCTTTTAGGACAGAAAGGTTGGCAGAAGCCTATCTAGTGCCATATAGGGACATTTGGGTAAAATTTAAGGGCACTTGAACTGAATGATGTCATCATCTCTTCTGCCTTCAAGCTGTGTGAGTCCCTGTGTTACCGTTTTTGCTTCACTTCTACATCTTAATATGCCAATTTATTTTAAAACAGAAATACAACAACCTCATTTGGCTACTGTGCAGCCCATTATAAAGTACTTGAAGGTCCTTGGATAAATGGGTCCAGAGAAGTGCACTGTTTGTATGCTCACCAAAAAAGGACTTCAGAAAAGATTTATTCGTAGCCTGTTCTGTGATTAGTTTCAGTTTCGTGGTAAATTTGGGCACATTAATTAATTATTTTATTTTTGCAGGCATTGATATTCATTTTGTTCATGTAAAGCCTCCCCGTTTGCCTGAAGGCCGTTCTGCAAAGCCATTATTAATGGTTCATGGTTGGCCCGGCTCATTTTACGAGTTTTACAAGATCATCCCTCTCCTGACGGATCCCGCAAGCCACGGCCTCAGCGATGAACATGTTTTTGAAGTCATTTGCCCGTCTATCCCGGGTTATGGTTTCTCGGAAGCACCCCACAAAAAAGGTATGATGTATGAGAAGAAAGCGAGCTAACACAAGCCTAGTCTCACAGAGAGGTAGTATCTCCTGCTTCTTCTTTACCCAGTGTAGAAACGTGGGAAGAGGGAGATGACAGTGTGACTTCAGGTGGCACCTTTGATCAGCTTCAGGAGCAACATATAGATAATTTACAAAGGGCTATAAAAAGTTATGAAGTGACAACTCATGAATTGTAATGGAGTTAACGAATTGTGTTTGGGTGAGCAAGAAGGGTAAAGTTAATTTGTTCCTGGTCTTTTTAGATGTGTTGAATCCATATTCAACAGTGTTATACAGGTAGATAAGCAACACTTGAAACAAATCAATTAATGCAATGGTGGTTTTTGGTTTGTTTTGTTTTTTTTAATGCAGACTTTAATTCTGTAAGTGCTGCTTCTGTGTTTTATGAATTGATGCTCAGACTGGGATTCAACGAATTCTATGCGCAAGGTGGTGACTGGGGCTGGCTCATCTGCACCAATCTGGCCCAGATGGCTCCCAAGTGAGTATCCCTTTGATGCAGCTGCTTTATTCTTTCAATAGTTATTTCTTGTGCACGTGAAAGTTCCTGTCCAAGGCCTCATATGTGTAGTTTCTCTCACCAGTGCTTGGTGTTAAGCAGTGATCCAGAATTACGCACCTTAGTTTATACTATATACCTGTTCTTGCAAACAGTCATGCAGTAGTTTTGTCATGGCCCCAGACCATGGGGTCTGGAGTGGGATGATTGCTGGTAAAGAAAAAAGGAGGATTTGTGGCTTAGTGTCCAGGAGCGTGTGCTGATTACTGACAGTTGTCCCTTTGACTTGTTTTTTTGTGTGAAAATCCACACTACAAAGTACAGTGAAGGTCACGATGTAATTAGCAGGTCAGAATTTAAGTATGTCCATTTTAGTTCATAACATTTTAAATATAACAACTTTAAATCACGTTTTATTTGTTGTTAATTAATGGGGGCTTTTCTGTTTTTATTTTTAGCCGTGTGAAAGGTCTCCATTTAAACCTAGCTGCGGTTACAAACATGGGATTCACTCACCTGCTCTCCATTCTGCTGGGCCGCTACTTCCCAGGGCTCTTCGGTTTCCAGGAGGAAGACGTCAGGCGGATGTTTCCCTTCCTGAAAAAAGGGATCTACAGGATCCTGTTGGAGTCTGGCTACGCTCACATACAGGCTACAAAACCTGATACTGTTGGTAAAAAAAACAAACAAAACGCCTTTTGAGCTCAGAATACTCAGTCTGTTCATTTTAGTTGTGCTTTAATAGAAACATACTGCTTATAATATGCAGAAAAATCGGGGTTTTTTTCAGTGAAATTGAAGAATTTTTAAAAGGTGGGCTCCTTTTCTATATCCAGGTTAGAAAAGGTTACAAACAGGTATGTAGTATCACACTCGCTTTTGCATGCAGAAGCAGTAAATCTGCACATCAGAACTGAGCGTGCTCCGAGTGCCACTGACCTCATTTCCAGTTTTCATGAATAGTTTATTTAATACTTTTTCACTTCTGCTCTCACTGGGGACTGGGATTCTATTCCAAATGCAGTTATGCTGAGAGCAAAAGATAGTTTTGTCACAGAGAATGGATTGCATTCAAATGATGTAAACTACAAAAAGCTTTTAGCTGTCTCAGCACGCAATGGAGCTTATTTATAGGGATAAGTAATACCTGAAAAGTAAAATCAAATTTAGTTCTTACTCATTGTTCTGAATCACTTGCAGACTTTCAAGGAAAAAAGAAAAGTATACCTAGGAATGTTCCTCCTAGATGAGCTAGTCACTCAGAACGTTTAACTGCTTGACGTATCTGAGTATTAAGTGTTTCTATTTTAAAAAACATCTTTTGCAACTGAATTGAACAACTGAGTCAAGAAAACTGAATATATTTGAGTTTAGCGCAGCAGCAATTCACTCATGGAATTTATTAAAAACAACATAGCTGAGGAAACTATTTCTTAATGGTTTTCCATAAGCTTAGCTACAGAAGCAGGTGGATTTCACAAGGTCCCATGGACTTGTGTACCTTCATGTTCCTTAGATGGTCTCGAAGATGGTCTCCTAGTGGGTAGTTCTTCATTCTAATAGCCCCTGGGTTTGCCTTTTGCAGCTTGGGTGGTGTGGTTAGAGCCCCTGCCAGTGAAGACCAAGGCAAAAAAGTCATTCAGTACCTCAGCCTTCTCCATATCCTGGGTCCTTCCAGAGAAGGCCTACATCATCCCTAGTCTTGCCTTTATCACTTATAGAAGTCTTTCTAGAAGTTTTTCTTGTTATCCTTGATGTCCCCAGCCAGATTTCATTCTATCTGGGCTTCAGCCACTTAGACAGTTCTTCTGTCTTCCTCCCAGTCTACCTGTCCTTGCTTCCACCCTCTGTAGGCTTCCTTTTGCTTTTGAGCTTGTCCAGGAGCTCCTTGTTCATCCATGCAGGCCTCTTGGCTTTTTTGCCTGACTTCTTTCTTGGGATACATTACTCCTGAGCTTGGAGGAGACGATCCTCAAATACTAACCAGCTTTCTTGGGCCCCTCCAGTACTTTTTCCCATATTACCTTGCTAAGCAGGTCCCTCAAGAGGCCAAAGTCTGCTCTCCTGAAGTCCAGGGTGATGATCTTGCTACACACCCTCCTTGCTACCATACGGATCTTGAATTCTACCATTTCACAGTCACTGTAGCCAAGGCTACCCTTGAGCTTGACATTCCCCACCAGTCCCTCCTTGTTGGTAAGGTCAAGGTCCAGAATGGCTCCTCTCCTCGTTGGGTCCTCTACCATTTGAAGAAAGTTGTCATTGACACATTCCAAAAACTTCCTGGATTTCTTGTGCCACACTGTGTTGTCCTTCCAACAGATATCACAGTGGTTGAAGTCCCCCATGAGGACCAGGGTCCCGCTTGGGTGGCCTGTAGCAGACCCCTACTGTAACATCACCTGTCCCTGCCCTCCCTTTAATCCTAATTCAGGAAGGTTTGCATTCAATGATAATATTAAATTTCTTTCCTGTGTCAAAAGTTTCTGCTGTTCTCTGAGTGATAGAAACCAAGCTTTATCTCTTTGAATTTTGAGGAAAACCAGAATTCCCAATTGCCTATTATTCTACAGCCAAAATTGTATTTTTTTCCATATCCAAGCAAAACAAACTATAAAAAGTATATTCAGAAGGCAGTTGGCTATTGCTAATTCAGAAGATGGACCTTTTAGTAAAGCCTTGCTCTTCCTTAATGACTTCCTAATAATCCTTAAAATGTTTTTGCTGTTAAGATAATGGTGCAAATTCTCCTGGTCACATGTAGGCATGCGGGGTTTGGCCCTGTAATGCTCTTTAATACATGACCAACTTCCAGATTAATGGAAGCAACCCCTACTTGGCACATAGAGCTTAATCTTATTAGTTTACAAGAAGAAAAAAAAAAAAACACAGCAGAAATCCAATACTGTTACATCAGTTCAAAAAACATACAGTGTGAGCTAATGCAGAGCCTGTTGGTTTGCAGATATTACCAGTTTATGATTCAACAATAAATGGCTCCAACCTGTTCTACTGTTTTACTTATTTAAGAACACAGCTGCTGGAATAGCTCTGTAGCATTATCTACCCTGTATTATAATGGGCTGTTTCTAGAACAGTCGGAGTTCAGTAGTGGAATACTGCCATTTTACTTACATTTTCCTCCTCCTTTTCAGGCTGTGGTTTGAATGATTCTCCTGTAGGACTGGCTGCGTACATCTTGGAGAAGTTTTCTACGTGGACGGATCTGGAATTCCACAATTTAGAGGATGGAGGACTAGAGAGGTAAGTGTTTCCTCTTACGCCGTTCTGGATGAGGTGACTAAGCCCAGAGCTAAAGAAGTTTGTCTGAACAGGTGGCCTCCCCTCTTGCAGGGAGCCTGTGGTGGCCACAAATGGTGCAGTTCTGTACTACAAAGCGGCAAACAGGCAATGAAGGCTGATGTGCTCCCTTCCCACTTTGATCTCCTAGAAAAGAGATACACCCTGCAGCTTCTGGGGATTAAAAAGCAACTTTGGTGGAAGAATCTCATTAGGACAGAAAAACAAACATTTAACCTACATTACTGACAGGCGGAAGGAGAGTAACATGTTTCACCTCTCAATTCTTCTTAACCAAGTTAACTATTTTTTCCTTGTAACTTTTTTTTCCTTACAACCAAAGTCAAGTCCCTGCTAAAGTAACACAAAATGGTGTTCAGTTCTAACTAAGCAATCTCTGGCCTTACCTATTCAGGAAGTTTAACCTGGATGATCTGCTGACCAATATCATGATCTACTGGGTGTCAGGCTGTATAGTCTCCTCAATGCGTTTTTACAAAGAAAATCTGCAGAAGGGGATAGGCAATCAGAAACATGAAAGGTAAGCAGTTTTTTTCCTTAAATACTTTGCCCTGAACTTACTGTTGCAGATGGGTTGCTTACATCTTATAGCTGCAGCAGGTTTTTGAATGCTGAGGAAAAGCAATGCTGTATCACACTGTTCCTATGCAGGACAGGGCTGTTAATTATGTACTGTATTGTGCATGGAAAACAGGGTAATTAGGTAAGAATCCTGACCCATCAGTAAGGAAGCTCTAACTGGAGGTTCTGCTTAAGGACCTCCCATTCATGGTGTATCCAGCTGCGGGAAAGCACATGCAAGTTCTTCCAGATTTTACTTCAGTTACTAAATTAGCCTGTGACTGAGCCATGCAGTCAGTTTTGTTTATTTGGTTTGTAGTTCTAGTGCTTTTCTGGACACAGTTTGCCAATTTCTGCAGAAGATTTAAGTCCTACCTTTGGAAGCAACTTCAGCATACTGACAAACTGCATAACTTCAAAGTCATTAAGACTGATATTCCTGCTGCACAGGCACTTAAGACAGCGGCTTGGTTGTATATACTTGTGTCAGCTTGAGTATTAGCAAAGGCTTAAACCTGCCCTGAGGTATTCGTAACCACAGCTCAGTTCTACAGTATTTATTTAGCTGTGAAATGATGCTCCCAGGAAGCTGACTCAGTTCTTGAAGCTGTTGTGGCTATGCCGTGGGCAGCATCCTGCTCCAGTTCTGCCTACATGAGATGAGCTCTAGGAGCCTGGAGGAAAGAGTCTCAAAGTCCTACATAAAATTAGGCGCCCTGTTTTTTCCAGTAGTGACGTGCCCAAGAATTTTTCTATATCTATCTAAATTTTAAAGTCTATTTTCTGACAGTGCAGCCCTACGTGTATGGGATATTTAAACCTAGAAAATGTTGCTCTGTTAATAGTAAGCGCAGATCATTCCACTTTCTAAGCTACTTTTCCCCTCAAATCCAGTTGCTTCCCTACACTTTCCAGTATGTAAAATGTTCTGTAGAGTACATTTGTGCCAGTTAAAAGCAAAAGCCATTTTACAGGGTAGTCTCACGTTCAGAAATACTTCCTCTGAACTAGTCTAGATTTACTCTCATATTACTCCTCCCCCTTTGCAGCAGTTCAAGATACTTCTTCCCCTGCCTACCCTCCAGTTGTCCTGACAGGCTTAACATGTTCCAGTTGTAATCTTCACTGTAGATCTCCCTCCAGCCCTTGTCAAATCATGTGCTTTTCCCTCAGTACGTGCCTCTTGTGCCCTGAATGCAGCATAAGTAAAGAAACTTGATGCAAAAATTAGAAATTTTATTTATTCCGCCCCCCCAAGGAATGGGAGTGTTGCTGAATGTTCAAATTTAGGATCTGGAAGTAAAATTTTTAATTGCCTAACAGTGTGCCCAACTCTTGAAGAACAGCATTTCCACGGGACTTTCCCTTTCTTGCCAAGTTATGTGTTTGAAAGATTAAAATTATTCTCTCTCCTCTCAGGCTGACAGTACAAGTACCCACTGGCATCGCCTCCTTCCCTAATGAACTCCTACACGTCCCCCAGGCCTGGGCCCAGAAGAAATACACCAACATAGTTTCCTTCCGTTTCATGCCTCAAGGTGGCCACTTCGCAGCTTTGGAGGAACCTGAACTTCTTGCTGAAGACATTCTGCAATTCGTTGGGAAAGTAGAGAAAGAGCAGCTTTGGAGAAAGAAAGGAGAATAACTCCCCTAACAAACAGCAGAATAATTTCTTATAGCTTAGCACAGGTATGGGCCTTACTATGTCTACTGTAATCCATGTAATTAGATCTTATTCTTGACCAGATGTGAGAGAGAACAGCAAGAAAAATGCAGTAAATCTCAATAAGATAGTGCAGTGGAGTCCTACGGGTTCTGGGGTGGTTTACATTGTTCAGCCAGGCTAAGGCGGCAGCATGAAGATTACTGGATTACTTTCTCCCCCAAGAACAGACTTCTAAAATCTGTTCTGTAGTATTCCTGACTCTTGCTTTGAAATGGAAAAATAGACCTTACAACTAGTAACATAACTAGTAACAGTTTAATTGTTAGGAAAGGCTTTTTTTTTTTTTTTTTCCACAGCAGCAGTAAAACTTGAGCTGGTGTAGGTGTGAGGTTCCTTGTGTAAAGGAGGGGGAACAGCCCAGCAAGACCTAACTTGCATGAATGCTTTGGTTAATCCACATCAATGATCTACAGTACCTTTAAACTAGCCAGCTGGCTACTGCTGGCTGCCTTTCTCTTTGAGCCTGGGCTTGTTAAGCAGCTTCCTGATTGCAAGGAAGCTCAGCTCCCCTGGGACAGCAAGGTGTGAGGAGCAGCTGAAACACAGGGGCGCCTGTAGCTGGGACCAGAAGGAGGGGTTGGGTGGGAGTAATTCTAGCCCAAGCTACTCTGAACCAAAATCACAGCCTTGGACAGGCTCAAAACACCGTGGCTTTGCACCGCTTCTGCACAGTATTGTGAATACTTCTTATTAAGGAATAAAGATGTCATTAATTCAAAATGAAAAGAAACTTGCATTACAATTTTGAATAATACCTGTATGTTTCTTCTGAATTTTTAATAATGGAGATACTGCTTGGTGACAGCGAAGAGAAGCATCAATTCAGAACCTGTCGCTTCTGTGCTAGGTCTGTTACAAAGGTCAGATTGAAGGCAAACTGCTTGAAGAAAATTGAATTTGAAGGGTTGGATGCTTTTGCCAGCAACAGTCCCTAGTGTGTTCAGTTGAGCTTCAAACTCACTCTTAAACTATGTCCAGATGACTGATTTCAGTATGGTTCTGTTCTTCCAGTCACTTCTGATATAATTCCCTACCACTGCAAACAGAGAGAAATATAATACTAATCCATGCAAGTGTTATTGGTGGATTATTTCACAATATTAATTGAAATGGAAGCTGTTAAGTAACAGTCACTCCAGCAGAGCCCAGCTCCATCCCACAGGGCTTTAGACTCAAGAATAAATACCAACGAGTTTGTTTCACAGAAGGAAAATCAAGGCTTCTGCTGGGCACATTTGAATCTCGGTGCTCGAAGGCACCTGATCTGCCATGACAGAAAATCATTAGGGCAGATGGGTTGTAGAAGAGCTTGGATCAGTTTTCTGAGCAGGGCTGAGACCTCTCCCTGCCCTTCCTCCACCTTCTGTGCTTCTCACGAGTCTCCCTCCAGGATCTGACTGCAGAGCTGCCTCACACCTTCAAGCTGTATGTGAATTAAGACAGCTGACTGTTTCCAGATCAGTAGTGAGTACTTGTAAATGCTTTCATTAGTCAGAATTTATGTTTGCAAAATACCATGTGGTTCAGGCTTGTCTGTTTTGAACAGACAGGAAGAAAATACAGAATCATTTGCCTTGTCTAAAATAGATTCTTCTCAGAGAAAATGATCCCCAAACTCGTTTCAGGTTCAGTAAATTAAAAAAAGGTTGCGTATTGAGGAGGAATCAGCTCACCTCTGATGACAATGGCTGTTTACACGGACCCCTGTGCTCCCTCTTGCACAAATCTTGATCTCTGACTGTTTGGTTTTGCCTTCTGTCCCCTGTGTGGCCTTGTATTTCAAAGATGGTCTTCTCTCATCTTTAATGCACGTGCAGACATCTGCGGTGGCGCTGCCATACACTGATATAATGGAATACTTCCCCGGGGACTGCAGATAAAGTAAGCAGGAAGGAAGTTTGCTATAGGATACCCACCAAACCAATTTTCAGACTCGAGTAGAAGGCTCGAAGCATTTTCTCTCTCCCTTCTGGAGCAGATCTGCTCAAAGGGCCCTGGCCTTGGTGAAAGGAGGCACATCAGGACTCTGTTTTGTGGTCTTGCATTACAGTGGCTCATCCAGGCTCGGTCACCCATTAGACCTGGACAAAAAAAACCAACCTCCTGTAGAACATTTCTATTTTCAAATGCACCTCAGCAATCAGAGATGATGATAATGAGCAGACACAGCGATCAAGCACATCCTCACCCCTCTCTGCAGGCCAGGTAAGCGCCCCTCAGCCTGCTACAAACATGGGCCGTCCCTGCTGCCACTTTTACTTGGTATAGAAGAGAGACACCCGGACACTAAATGCAGCATGGAAATGGGTTTGATTAGCTGCTGAAAGAGGAAAAAAAAAAAAAAAAGTGTAGTAGACTGTGGAAGCTTAAAAATTGTAATTAAACACCTGTTATATAGCAAAGGTTGTTCTGAATTCTGATGTCACCCTTCTTAAACCCTGAGCCAACAGCCATCAGCAGCTGTTGTTCATCACCTACTTATCTACATTTAGATACGAAAATTCAGTGAAATGCTATGGCAATGTGAAAGAGTATAAAATCCGGCTATGTGACCAATTCCCTCCCCCGTTTTCAAAATTATCATCTGTTTTTAGCCAAACACGGCCAATCCCACTGCCTGTGGTGGAAGGTTTAACGCTGCTGAAGTGTTTGTGGGCTCATGTTAGCATCCGCATCTCTTCCTGCAGGGAATGACTCTCTCATAAGCCTGAGATTCGGATTTGAAACCCACCCTGAGTGAATCCAGACTCAGTTCTGATACACAGTACAGTACATTCTGGTACAGTCACATAATCAGAAATAGTTGTAACATTTCTGTTAGCAACTAACCACTTATCAGATTATTGCAATAGTTATAAGCAGTAAGAAAGGACTCCCTGCCCTGTTGTATTTGTTCTTACTTAAGTATCTGCTGCTCAGTCAGTAAGTTTCCTCTAACAAGGCCAAATGTGCTGCGTTTGGGCTGGCTGAACTACTTGGGAATAAGGCTCTTTGAAATAGTAGCTATGGCCTTCAGAACCCAGAATCCGATGACATTTTGATGCTTCAGAGCCATTTCTTGGGCCTCTGCTCAAAGAAAATATGGTCCTAAAAATAAAAAATAAAAAATTTTAAAAAGTGCCATTCCTCCTTAAGTTTCACCAAAACATATATTTGTCCCACACTGAAACCAGAATTAGCTGACCTAAACCCTGCTTTTTAATTAGCCAGTCACAGCCCATAAAGAGTCTGGATAGAGGTTCACAACATGGAGATGCCACTAAAAATAAACAGAAGTTACACTTTGCCCCCCAACTGAAGCGCTTTGGAAAGTATCTGCTTCTGGTATGGAAAAGCCATTAATAAGGTCATCATCTTCTCATCCAGCTCAAGCAGAACTAACTCCCATTACAACCAAATTTGACTTCCTACTTTTAAACCACAAACCATTAAGTCCTGAAAAAACCCAGCTGCTATTTGCAGCCTTTGGACATCTTATACAACTAAACGAGACAAGACTTCATGTATATTAAAGATGTAAAAAAGTCAGTCATTACTCAGATTATGAATGAAAGAAAATATGGATAGAAATCACACTTTCATGTGAAAAAGGAAGTTAAACCATCATTTAGCAAAAAACAGACTCTGTTAAATCTGGCTTCCCAGATCTAGATCCGTAAGGGGCACTATTCATCACCCCTGAGTCAGCTGGGATTGCTCGGGGGCAAGCATCGAGCGGTTTGAGACAGTCAATCAAACGTATGTTCTGTTTTACAGCAGGTGCAATACATAATATCCATTAAATGAAGACACATTTTTGTCTGAAAGAGGGATGGAAAGATGCTTCTGGATACTGTAGGAAGAGACAAGGAATAAATCCATATTGATTTCAGGGTAGCTTATTTTAAAACACTGAGAAATGATGCCACTTGTTTTACTCGCTGTAATAGCACTTTAAGGAACATAACTCACACTAAAACCATCTTGCTTAGGATTAGTTTTCTTTCACGGAAGAAATATCCTGCATGGTGCCAGACAGCCCTGATGGTGTTATGCCAATGCTGCTAGAAGAATTAGCCCCATTACAATTGTCAGTTGTCTTCTGGAGAGCAGTATTTATAAACAGATCTGCGCTGAGTGACAGCTCTTTCCCCTGGCTAGATGCAGTCCAAACTCCAGTCTTCAAAATATTTTCCTGATTGAATTTTAAGATATTAAGAAGGATGCTCATGCTCTCCCTGTGATTAATAACTGAATGTCTGCAGTTTTGAGGATAGGACAAACAATAAATTAGATTTAAGTGATGAGTTTCCATCTTTTAAAATGAAAGATAATCCCCCTTTGCGGCTGCAAAGGGCCCAGCATCCTGCTTACAGAGCCCCTTGTCCCCAGGGCTGAGCCAAGGTCTCTGGCTGTGTCCACAGCCCGGCTCTCTGCTCCCTCCGCAGCAGCCGCAGCCCCCCCAGGGGCCAGGGGAAAGTGCACCCTCAGCTACCAAATTCCTCCCCATCCCCTGACTCGCCCCACATTGGTATCCAATGCAAAACCAGCTTTTACCTGTCCTGCTGATCCTGGCTCCCTGGTAAATACAGTCATAGAATGGTTTGGGTTGGAAGGGACCTTAAAGATCATCCAGTTCAGCCACCCTGCCCACCTCCCACTAGACCAGGTTGCTCAAAGCCCCATCCAGCCTGGCCTTGAACACCTCCAGGGATGGGGCAGCCACAG
>JAOXNO010000024.1:13200836-13229960 GCA_028565335.1 Limnodromus scolopaceus | reverse complement strand
AGATTCAGAGCGACTCTTCTCCTCCTCCCTCAGTCATCTATTCTGGACCCACTTCTAAAATACTTTCTTTAATGATCTGTGAAATGTAATAGATAGAGTCCATTTATTAAATATGAGGATGGCACCAAACTAGATGGTGTGCAAACAACCCAAAGAAAAAAAATAGGAAAAAAAGTACAAAAATTATGTCGATAGATTAGACAACCCCACCCTCTATCAAGGAAAAAACACCCAACCTATGTATGTATGTAGAAAACTGCAAATAACTACCACTTGGAAGGAAAAATGAAATGTAGATATGAGGGAGAACAAGGCTGTAGCACTGCAGAATACAACTGGTGATTCCAAGCTGGAAAGCAGTCAATAGTGTGATGCTATCACAAAACATGAGAAAGAACAACAAAACCACCTAAAAAACAAAGCAAATCTCTGGTACCTATACAAAAGTATCTGGTGCTACTGAACCTTCAACTTGAGCAGCGTTGTCTGTATAGAACACCACAATAAAATATGGACAGAACTGGGAGGAATCCAAGGAAAAGGATCAAGAAAAGAAACTGAATAAACATGAACTAAGCTGAAAGGTAAGGGTTTTTTCAGAGACAAAAAGAGAGAGAGAGAGAGAGAGAGAGAAAGAGATACAAAACTATAGGAAAGGGCATGGTAGCAGCCTCTGGTATGGAAAAAGTTATGACGATTACAGTGACTTATTATTCCTCAGGTCCACTGAGGAAATATTCTGATGAAATTAATCTCATTTTGCAGCAAAGATGACTTGAATAAGATAATAGGAAGAAAAGCCAAAAACCTAGCTGTTTCCAAGCTTCTCTAGTCAAAAGAGGGAACACCAACCCTCAAATATTTCTGTGGTAATCCCAGCATGTGCAATAGCACAGAACAGACAAGTTTTACTTTTTAGCAGGTCTGTTCATGAAGGGGAAAAAAAAAATGCAACAAAACACAACTGAAAAAAAACCATCCCACAAACACGTCACTATTAAAACCAAAGAGGGAAATGAAAAACCCTCCCTGTGGGTATTCTGGAATGTCCTTTAGAAGAGGTTGTTTTTCTAAGCGTAGGTTACATCAGTATTTACCAGCTGGCGAGGCACGTCTACACCAAAGCCAACGTACACCATGATCCACAAGGTTCAGAAAGCAGGGAAGGAATAATCTCCAAAGACAGGTTTTCCCTACCCTGTGCCTCAGCAGCTCTCCCTGCCGACAGCTCTGGACTTAGTCACTAAGTGGGACTTAAGTGACCATCAGTGACAGGTGATATTTGATCCTGGCTGAGAACTGGGATAGAACCTCTGACAGACTTACGTTAATATTAATAATGAGTGAGAAAACAGAGTATTATCACTATACTCTGCAACCAGACTGAAATATCCACACCAGGCAAACTGTACAAATCCATGACTAAGCAATCGAGCTTCACACACTATATAAACTGATCTATTTTGCAGATAAGGAAGCAGAACACTCTTCCCGCTCCTTCCTCCTCTTTGGCACAAGAAGCAGCCGTGAAATCAATGGCAGTGAAATCCAAATCTCGAGTTCCCACCTCTCAGGCTCACAGCACTTGGCCAGAGCACCAACAAAACATCAAAAACATCCCCTAAACAGGATCCTCTATACTGACCAAGCCAAACAGGGTAACCTGGTCTGTGTTTTCCATTTCTGAGTTCCAAGACAAATTATGGTTTTACCACAGACGCAGAACCAGAAAATAACATTATAAAGATTTAAAATTTTTACTACATTCTCCTTCATAACAATTAAAAAGAGGCACCTCAATTGCTGTGTGTTTGGAGTTGATTCTTCTAAAGCATAGTCTAGAAATTCTACTGTTGTTTTAGAGGACATAGATTTGTTGGTCTTCCTGGTTGCAAAAACAGCTCTCAAAGCAAGGGAAAAAACAAGCTCTCAGAAATACAGGTAACACAGGGACATCTGCTCAAATCCAAGGACAGCCTGAAGCAATAGTTCCAAGTGTCTCTTACAACCACAGGGAGCCATCTCTGAAGTTGACAGTCTGCCAACAGTATTTTTTTTACTAGTATGCTAGAAAAACACAATGCAAGCATGGTCATTTGTCACCAGTGCTGTGAAAGCAGAGAAAAGGGCAAAATACAGAGAGATACCAAGGGCCTCCTTCCCAAGACGGGAAGCTCAACTCCTTCTAGCATCACCCCTGTTCCGCATCAAAGGCTTCCTCCTATATCCCAGGTAAAAAAGCCACCAGCTATCGCCTACCTTTTCTGATGTCAAAGCTGTCAGTACACCACAGCCAATGCTATCAATGCCAAGTATTTGAAAAAAATAACAGAACATCCCTATTTTTAAAATAAATTCCACACAAACCATGAGGTTTTAAATTACAACATGAGGAGGAGAGCCACCATCTCACTGCAGTCTTCCATGTAAAGTTTGATGGAAGACATAGAACACAGGCCTTCATAGCATTAGCCAACATTTTAGCAGTCTAAATGAAAAAACAAAAATCTATTCAGAATTAGCTCTATTTAATGATTTTTACTGTCTGTCACTCCACAGCCCAACTGGCCAACTCAAACTCTACAGATTTAGGGAATACACAATCTCCTGTAAAATGAAGAACATGAAGCTCCATGCTAACAGTTTTAAGTTAACATATGAGCTTCCCACATATGGAAGCAAAAAGAAAAGCTCACAAAGCCTACGAAACTTCACGTGTAATTTAAGTAAGCTGGCATTAGACACAGAAGCAGTTTCTAGGCAGAAAAAGGTAATACTTACCTAGCCGCAAAAATGAGAAAAAATAAAGCCAGAAAAGGCAGAGAATTGGAGCTGCAAGGGCCTGATTCACAGCTGCAAAGTGCATCTTCTTCTCCAGCTTGGCAGGGAGATATGCATAGTAAAGGTTGTAACGGTCCACCATGTGCTTCAGGAGTATGTATATTAAACCTGGGAGGGAAAAAGGGAGAGCTAAATAGAGGCTGTTGAAGACTTGATAAAAAGCAGCAATTCTGTGAGCAGATCTACGCTAAAAAAGTGACTGAAAATCCAGGTACACGGCCCAAACGTGACTGGGGGAGAGCTGCGTGAGAGCAGCCTGCTCCTGAGGTTGCTGCGTCCCTAGCCCAAGACCCCTGTGGTCTCCCCATCCCTCCCCATCTCCACACACTTCTCCGTGGCACCACTCATGCTCCCAGAGAGATCCCAGAGCTCACTCCTAGTGCTGGCACATGAGGCCAAGCCAGCAGGGAGGACATAGTACCTCCTCCATCACCCTACTGGGAAAGAAGAAAGATCTAACGGTGGCTTAACATCTCCTTCTCAGCCTTCAACAGATCCACGACTGGATTTCAATCAGCTATTTCTTATCCCCCTCAAAAAAGCAAGTTACTGCAGTAGCATGTTCAGATATTTACAACTGCACACAAAACGAAAGGTAAATAAATATCAAGTACATCATTACCAAAAAAAATTGGCCATGTTCTCCCAGTAACGAGGTTGTTGATTAAAACCAGTTCTGAACAATACAACATAATTAGCTAAATTAGATATCTACCTCTCTAAGATTTTACATTATAAAAGGAAAATACCAACTATATAAAATGATTTAGCACTACTTATGCCTGATAAAGAGGTTTCCAGAGTGGAAATATCTATAGCTGCTGAAATGATTCTTTATACATAATTCTTATGACAGTCCAGAATCTCTGTGAATGAAAAATGCAGTAAAATCAGATATAGATCATGTCACAGTCACTAAAGATGGACAACTGTCCGTGAGTTCTAGACAGATTGCTAATTTCTCGCATACCCATACAGGGTTTAACGGTTGGTACAAGAAAAGTAGTCAAAGCCAGATATGTAGGTAACTTAGGGCAGAACTGTTAAGTTTTGTTCATTGGACAGAGATAAACCAACCGAATAAGAGAAATATCCTAGAAAAAGATCTGTGACTTTGAGATCTGGAGACCTTCTCAAGTTCATGTAGGATTGCAGCTCCACCTACACCACAGGGCAGCTGTGCTCCACCCACATGCCCTCAACTCCTACTTAACTGTTTTTTTAAGGCAGCAAATCTACCAGAATTCCTTTTCCAGTCAAAGGGCAGTTACAGTGTCCACCAAAACCACATCCCAGCAAAGCAGTCAGCACATCGTTGGGTCAGGACCATACAGCTGTCCACAGTGGTGACCACAGTTCCTTTTCTCATTCAGGATGTAGAATTTTAGATTCCACATCTAAAGCTGGAAGATGCAGAAGATGCATCTTTGCGACACAGAAGAGCTGCAGCAGTGAAAACACAAGGTAGTTTTCCAGCCTCTTGCTCCTGGATCAACATGCTTATTTTTTGTGCCTCCTTTTACATACATCAGTCAAGACAAAAGGTATTTCAAACGTGCCTAAAGGATTTGGGGATCAGAACGTCTCAAGTTCTGCTGCTTTAGGTGGACATCCAGATTGGTACCCTCTGCAGCTTGCTTCTCCCAGACCTCAAGAACCCAGAGATATAAATAATCCCCCCATCCCCAAACCTACCTAAACTCCTACATTTAATGATTAAAAACCACCACCAGAGCTAATACATTCAAACTTGAGAAATAAAATAAGCATTTAATAGACATTAAATATACTTCCAAATTCTAAAAGCAGTAAGAAGGTAACTAATTCAGCATCTTCTGCCCTGTTTTTCCATGAGAAGGAAAGGAAGCTTGGCTCCAAGTCCTAAGGATGGACTATCAGCATTTGATTTGGAATAAGGATGCAGAACTGTGCCTTCTGAGCCTCCCGTGTACCCACAGCTCATCAGAAAACTTACCAAAGGGGACAATGATGGGGCACGTAATGCTGTAGGCCATGATGACAGTGAACACGCACAACATCCAGGCGTACATTGCTCCAAATTCATATTCAAATGCTTGTTGCTAAGATCAAAAACAAAACACCCAAAACTATCTGTCAGGAATTAAGAATAGATTCACTAAAGCAACAGTTCACCTTTTCTTATTCTCTCAGTTACTTTCGTAAGAGGCATAAACGACGTCATTACAGAGGTGAAGTATTATGTGTTTTAATCATCTGTGCTTCCAGAAAATACGCTGCTTCTTTCATAGCCTGGAAGTGATTCCTCAGGGAATCTGTCTTCATCTACAAGAAGCAACTACTTAAAACCATGAGGCAGAAAATAATTGTGCCAAACTCATCTTCATTTCACTGCAGATTCCATTGAATCTGTACTGTTCCCTGTGTTGGCTTTTCCAGTATGGAAAGTTCAAGAGATCAAAGCTGTGGTGCAGCCAGTATTCCCACTTTTCCTTCTTGGGACGAGGAAATCAATATAAGTAATTTCAACCAGAGCAAGGGGTAATAAGTAACAGTTAACAGAAGCAGACATTTAAAAGAATCTTTTAAAAATGGAACCCACCCACCCATCCATAGAAAAAGTAAAAAAGAAAAAAAAAAGAAAAATGGGGCAGCTGTACAGAGGCTTAAGTTTCCATTGTAACACCTGGAATTTCAAGCTGCAAGATGGCACATCACCTGGAAGTGAAAGTCCACCACTTAAAATGGAATATAGACAGTAAGTATATATTTTGCTAGGTGTATGTTCAGATTAAAGTAAGTTGTACACACCTGCAGGCTGACAGAAGAAACTAACTAGACAGATCTGAATTTTAAAAACCATGAAGTTTAGGCTGTAAGATAAAATCAGAACTATCGTATAAAATAGAAATCATAAAACTCTGACTTGGAGCTATGAAAAGAATAATACCTGAAGTTCAGAGCTTGAGTTTTGATTTTTGACCATCTCTGACTTGAATAAATACCTCGCCATTACCTGTGCTGAAAATGAAGGGAATATGAACCTGTCACGGATGAGTGAAAGAAAGGCCATAAGAAAAATGACAGGATATGATAGTTAATGGTATGACAGATGGAGGCTCCCACTGTTCCTGATAAAGATCAGTCATTTAATTGTCTCTTGCTAAAGAGGGGCTCTAATACCTGTTTAATATTTTTCCTTTCTGCTGTGGACTTGGCCATTATCATGCGTATAGTGTAAAGGATGAGACCAGGGAGGCGCAGCAGCTCCATCCCATTGCCAATGAAAGCGGAGGCAATCACGTAGTTGACAAAGAAGGCTCCCTGGTCGGGCAAAAAGACACATCTGCAAGGAAAGACATCAGAAAGACAATGACTGGAAAGCAGATAAGCAAATACAGCGTATAAACAATGGATCCCTATCACCTTGGAAATCTCTTACTATAAGAATAAGCACAGGTCACCATAAGAAGCGGCTAGAAGATTTCCAATAATCTTGTTGAAAAAGCTATATAAATATATATGTAGCTATATATGTATTTTATGTAATTTTATACTTATTCTTTATATATATTTAATATATTTCTTTTATATAATTTTTATATTTACTTAATACATATATTTATAGCTACATAGCTTCAAATGCAGTAACTGGAGTACACTGTAAGAGCCTGGCTAAGCTGCAGCTTCGATGAGGAATAAACCATTCAGTCTGATGGGTGGCTGATGGCAGACAAGAGCATCATTTGATGTCTGCAACAGCAACCTGAGACAAGATGAGGTAAGGCTGCAAGAGAATATTTGTCTCGCCAAGCTTGGTAACTCCTAATTGTCTTCTTGTTACTGATTTTGAAACAGCACTTGGAAACCTAACTATGTACTAATAATTGCATTCCATTCTCTCACTCCATCCACAGTCACAAAAGTTTATAATAACCAATATCTGCAAATTTACAATGTTGGTGTAAAAACGTTCATGTTTTTTAAAATCAAGAGTCAATGGATTTCAGAAAGAGAACTGCTGCAGCTATTTGGTCTCACTGTGATCCTTGGGAAGGCCCCTGTCCTCAGTACGTTTTCTGGTCCCCTCTCACCTGCATTGTATCATCCTGCCCTTTCTTGTCTTCTACAAAATGTGTAAAGTTTTAGGAAAATAACTGTCTCTCTATTGAATGTTTGTATACATTATCGTGCAGGGAAAAAGCATGGATTTCTTCACAGCAAAATCACTTGCATTCTATTCCTCTCATTCAGAAGCTCAACATCATCTCACAGGGTACCATGCCCAAGCAAAGTTTATTACTACTAACCAAGGTTAATCAATGGCAAAAAAAAAAAAAGTCCCAAGTGTTACTTTATCAAAGAGTTGCTAATACTTACTCCAGCCTAACTGCAGAATCAGAAGCTTCTCTGTCAAACAGCCAACGGAAAAAGAAATCAAGGCTGCAAGAAAGACAGTTAATATAATTCAGTCTCCAACAGCTTCATACTGTGTAAAATTG
Source organism: Limnodromus scolopaceus (assembly GCA_028565335.1). Classification (NCBI taxonomy): domain Eukaryota; kingdom Metazoa; phylum Chordata; class Aves; order Charadriiformes; family Scolopacidae; genus Limnodromus; species Limnodromus scolopaceus. The sequence goes on along the minus strand of JAOXNO010000024.1, from coordinate 13,222,638 downwards.
CTCCTCTTTTTAAGTAGTTCAGATCAGGATAGTGGATAGAGAGAATTTAACCAAATAATCTGAACACTAGTTTACCTTTATTACAGTTATTGATAGTCAGAAATAGGAAAAAAGGTATGCAATCAAACAAAACAGAAATGTCTACTTCATACTAAAGTTTTAATGATTGCTTTTTAGCAGTTCTTCTATACGTAGGACAAATACAAGTTACTCAGCCAGGGAAACAGTTCAATACTCTAAAGGTGGAAAGAAAAAGATATATAACTGAAGTATAAGACAGTCAGAAAATTGGGTTCCCAGCTATGATGGTGAGTACAGGCAACTTTCAATTCATCACTGATCTTACAATGTCTTAAATTTCTTTGCTAAAAGAAAAGTCAGCCTTTGGAAACTTCAAGGGCTACGAGTCCTCATGTGAAAGATGAACACTGAAATCTAATGCATAATGACAATATAATCATACACACAGGAGGGAGCAGCAGTACTTCAACTAGAAAACAGAAGTTGTCTTATATGATAAAAACATCACTCGTTAAACCATGATTCTTTACCTGGTCAGACCAAGGGAGGGCAGAATCAATACCATGAAGATCAAAAATATGTAGACTTTATGCATCATTATTCTGTTCTCTGTAGATCTACCAACATAAAAAAAGTCACCAAGTAAGAAACTCATACAAAAGACTTCCACATTTGAAGGATCTTGTTTGGAGAATGTCAGCATCTGTCAGACTTCCAGCTTCCCCCACCATTGCTACAAGATACTCAAAGAACAAACATCTTTAAGATATTCACTTATTAGGACCAAGCAGGTTCTCAGTATCTTCTTGAGCAAAGAAAATACTTCTGAACATTAATCCAGACTCTGGATTAGCATCACTACAGGTTCTGCACCACAAGCAAGGGGATGTGTGAGCATCTTTTACTAACAGAGAGCAGGTAAAGGAAAGCAGAATAATATTTGTGTTAGAAAAATAATGCAGCATGCTTTTTTATTTTTCGTAGCCTCTCCGATTTAAATTGTCTGCATTTTTTTGACTTTCAAGTCACATTAGAGAGCTAGACTTTCAGGCTTTTTTTCAAGGAAGTCCAGGGTATAGAATTCCTTGCAAGAATTTGAGATGCTGGAGAAAGTTCTGCTGGTTGCTCTTGATGAAAAGCATGCAACTTTGATGAATAAACTGGACATGATGTCTTACAACAAAATGGTATAAAAAAAATAAGACAGTCCAAAAAATTTGACCTTAGGATCCAAAAAACATCAAAAAAATGGCTGCAGGCATTGCGGAGAAAGATTGAGTGGAGTGAAGCTGGGATTCAGTGCGCAGTGTACAGCTGGGATTCAGTGTACATCCAGATGTTTTTCACCCAAAACAACAAAAAGTTGGATACCCTTTTTGTAACTAGCACACCAGCAGTTGGAGCACTTTCCGTTGAAGTGGGATTCTGGGGCTCTGTGATTCTGTGATGTTCTCAGCCGAGAGGGGATCCAAACCCACACCTCCCATCTTCCCAGAGAGCCAGCTGGTTATGGGATCTTCCCACGCTCCTGTTGAAGCTACACCCCTTGAACCCACTTACACATTTTTTTTCTGATTAAACATCAAGAGGTTTTGGGGGGGAAGCACAAGCAAATCACGTGGTCAGATTAAATGTGCTGTGTTGACTACAAATTACTTAAATAAAGTGTTGGTTATAGCATTAGAAAGAGATGAGAACAAGACATTCGTTGCTATGAGAGGTACGGGGACCTAAGAGCCCCAGGAAAGATAAGCATTTTCTCCATATATTTTAGTAATTCAACTGATAAGGCCAAAACCAAGGAAAAATCTCACTTACTTTGTCCAGTGGGACTCCAGCAAAGTTGAGTAATAGACAATTGTTGGTAGCAAAGCTGAGAAGGACCAGAGCAAGAGCGTTGGGAAAAACTGACTGACAATGGGATTCTAGTGGGGGAAGAAAAGTAAGAACAAGCATTAAAAACATTTTAATGTAGCTGCTGTAGGACAGAGGTTGCAATATTTTGCTTTTTGTAAATTATAGCAGGTTGGACTGTGGAAACTATACTCAGATACAGTCTTAAAATGAGTTAAGTGCTCAGCACTGGCATGCAAGACAATAAACAACAATAGGATTGGGAATTAAATTGGAATTCCATGAGAGTGAAGTCTCACAATCAGTTTTTACGTAGCTTACATTAGCTAAGGAAAGTATTTAACATGAACAGCGTGCAAGAGATTTTAGCTGCAGTCAAATTAGGACCAGCTATACGTGCCATCCTGCTTTGAATCCAACAAGCAAAATAAAATAATGGTATTTTACTTCAGAGTTTAAAAATCTGAATTCCTCCCTTCTCATCATAAAAAAAAAAAAATCAAGATACAAGTTAGACTTGAAATTCCATTTTTGGCCAAAGTTTTTGATTACAAAATTTAGAATTATGTAAATTTGGAATCCAAATTTTTACTACAAACAAGTAAGACATTTATAATAATATAAAGTTTCAGATTAAATTACTTCAGCCTACTGTCAAGGAACAAAATAAGACTAAAGACCTGATTCTGGACATATGCCTTCTAACCAGCAGTTACATAAAACAATCCTGAGAATTTCAACTGAATTTAGCTTATAGACATTGTTTCCTTATTACACAGCCATCAGTTTATCAACACTGTGGTCTGACACACAGCTATACCCAAACATATGGTGATACTCACATTAAGGTAGTGAATGGGTTTAGTGACATTGAACTTGTCCATGGTTGAGATGATTATGGAAGGAGTAGTAAGAAAAAACAGCACAATAAAAAGCAGCAAATTAATGCAAGCCCATCTAAACCACCATTTCAGTCCACGCACTGAAAGATTTTTCCTGAAAAAAGAAAAAAAAAGAGAGGATATAAAACCAAGCAGTAAGCATTTGCTGTTAAAAATACATATATATTATCTGTCAAGTAACAGACACTTTTTTTGGCACTGCTTTTTCTAAATTGAGCTTTCATAGTCTCCAACTTGTGTAACAAAGGACTACACAAGTTTGAGTTGCTATCAAAAAGAAAGAAAACCGTGCAACCTTTCTCGAATGATAACATAAATTGCGCTTGCAGCAGAACATATTTAGTCTTCCATAACAAAAACACAATGTCTAATGTAGTCAAGGCTTGGGAGGAAACATTTCCCCTATTTAATAATACGGAAGTACTAAAGTTAGAACAAGAAGAGACAGAGAATTTCTGCAAAGCAAATAGCAATCAGAGGCAGAATCAATCAAGAAACTGTGATTTGAAAAAAAAAAAATTAAAGAACCCTGCATCTTTTCCTGTCATACTAAAACAGAAGCCATAGGTCTTAAACAGGCAGAGTTCTTAAATGTAATCTGAACTGGTTCCCAAGGGGACTGGAATGATCTGAACCCCAGCCAAAGCCAAATATTTAGAACAGACAAAACAGGGATACAGAGGCATCCCCCACTAGGACAACTCTTTTGATAAGCCCAGGTAAGTAACTTGGCAAATCCCTGTGTCTCCTCTTCTTCAAGGGGGAGAAACAAGAAAATCCCACCATCTTCCCCTCTCAGAGGTGCTTAGAAAAGCTTTGTAAGTGTCTCAGCCCACTGAGTCTCAACAATCGTTTCCTGTGTCCATAGGCCAGTGCTTGAAGAAAGAAAGAGGAAATGAAGCACACATATATGCAAGAACCCTTTCATGAAAGTCAGATTAAACTGACCTTGCCTGGAAAGCTGCTTGCAAGAGATTTTTAATTCATATCTCGAAAGACACAGCTAAGATTCATGGTTGTTTGTTTTATGGTTAAAGATTCCGTACGTTATTCCCAACAGCAGAATTGTAGTTCAAGAGAAAACCTCTCAATTATTAGAAATAGATGGCAGTCACCTTAAAAGTAATATTCTCTTAAAATCATTAGGAAAAAAGTGTTGGTTGTTTGGGTTTTTTTAACGTTACATACATGTGAAATACAGAAACTTGTGCGTGTTTGTGTCTCACTTGCCGTTTTAGTTTGGGCAATGGAAATGTCACAACAAATTACTGTTATATGAACAGGGAATTATATTGACCCAACCCTAAATTATTCGCAAAGCGACTGGAAAATGTACCAGAACTTTGGGGTGGCAAAACTCTAGTCAGCCCCCTGAGAGGCCTCCCCAAAGTCAATGAAAAACACCAGTAATGGAAATAAAGATGTAGATCAGCCAAATCCAAACACTACAGAAAGTCTTAGTTTAGGGTTAAAGAAAAACATGCTCATCCCCCTTCTCATGTCTCCATTCTAAACAATATCATAAACAACTGGATGTAAGACAGGACTCTTACCAACAAATATTCTCAGGATAAGGAGCGTATGTAACCTCCCAGTTTGAGACGCACAGCTCCCTGCTGTAGGATGATGGCTGGGGTTCTCCTTTACACTTAATACTCTGACATTTGCAGGCATTGAAGTCCTTAAGGATACTGTAAGGAAAAAAAAAAAAAGAGGAGGGTTTTTTCAAGTTTTTACACTTCAAAACACTGCACATGCAATGAGAAAGACTGGGAATAGCGAGGAAGGTTTTTCTGCTTTTAATAACCAGAGATCAAGACAAGGTAACATTATATTATGCATTTTACCCTTTTTTGCCCACTCCTAAAATAATCACAATACTTCATTTTATCTTCTAATATTACGAGTTGATTGACAATCAATGTATTTAAAAAAAAATTTTGAACATGCCTAGAATAAACACTTTCAAAGATTTCTCAAAACACAGCAACAGAAGTGCTAGGCAGATATTCAGAGACAGTACAACTGTGTGTATGTTACTGTGCAAAAGAAGTTCCACTCCAGATAAGCTCTTAACACCAGCATGGAAACAGTATATATTCTATTTGAACAGGCAGACTCTAAAACTCCTGAACATGCTTGTTTCTCAGTTGTGTTCTTAACACAAAGAAACAGAGAACCACACACACACACACACAAACAGCAAACAAACAAAACAAAAACAACACCCAAGCCCCAGACCTTTACCTGACTGAAATTTGAGTAGTGATGTCGAACTGCAAGCATCTTGCAGCAGCAAGTATTTGAGAGAGTTAATTATATTTTGACAGTTTATTTTTAAAAATATATACAAAGCGAGCTTTTACACTACCAGCTGTACTACCACGTACCATCACTAACCAAACTTCTACAGCCACCTAACTCCATGAACCTCAGTCCTGGCTTTCCATTTCCCCCATCCTATTTCAGGGCTCTGTGGAACAGAACACGTGAAAGACACCAAATAATTTCCTAATTTGATGGTAGCTTCAGCTTCACATGTAATCTAATCTATTTTTCCAGAGAACGGAGTCCACGGCATCAATTCCAAGCTAAACACACATAAATATTTTCAGTTCTTGATAATTCAACTCAGAGATACCTGCAGCATGACTCAGAATGTGAGCCCAAAGAGAGACTATCCCATCAATACTGGGTGTGACAAATCAGCAGCTAGGGAAGGAACTTCAGCACTTATTTCTTCTTTCAGTTTCCCATCTTAAAATGCTATTTCATGCTCTAGATTCTATAAATATGGCCTGTAACATTACAAAATTAGGAGAGGGGCAGATTTCACCACATAACTACCACTCAGCTAAAGAGCAACAAGTAGAACTTTCTCCTGCATCTCAAATTCTTGCAAGGAATTCTATACCCTTGAAAAAAAGCCTGAAAGACTGCCCCTCTGACGTGACTTGAAGGCCAAAAGAATGCAGACATTTTACAGAGAGGTTATGGAGAATAAAAAAGCACGATATGTTATTTTTGTAACACAAATATTATTCTGCTTTCCTTTACCCACTTTGTGTTAGGAAAAGATGCTCACAAAACGCCAAGGGAAAACAACAGGCTACATGCATTTTCTCTGCAAATGGCTAAGTAAAAAGTGCTGAAGAAATACTGATATTAGGCCTACACAGATATCTACAATAACAGGCAAGAGAGATACATAATGTGTGTCTATCACCTATGACCGGGTCAGTCACTGACTCTAGTTGCCAAGATGACTAACTTGCAGTGCAATTTGCACCCACCGTGATGATTTGGTAACTGGACCATTTGCCCAGTAGAAAATGGAGAAATTAGTAATTTGTATTCAAGACCCAATTATTCTGGCCTGCTATTAACCTTCACTGATGGACTGGATCCACACAGAAGAGAGAGGCTCCTTAACCCAATAAATGTCCTGAGCCATTTAGTCCCTTAGATACTTTCTTCACTTGAAGCATAGAGGCTAAATGCACACTTATAGGAAAACTTACCGGGAAGCAAAGCAGACGAAATCCACGAGATGGTGAAAAAGAAGAAAGGAAGAAGAACCAACATAAGCAAACAAGCAACGGGAATAGGAGATCAGTTGTACTATTACAGTTAAAAGAGAACAAACAAGACAGCAGACAAAACTTACTAGGTTGCCATGGATTTCTCTTGAAATGTTACAAAAGCCATTCCCAGTGGGTTATTATGAACAGCTTGTTCCTCTTTTGAATATTCTTCCATCAGTTCATTTCTAACTTTGGTATAATAATCTACAGCATCCTCCTGTCGGGAAATTGATGACTGTTACATCCAAGTACCAGATGGCTAATATCTTCAGTAAAATACAGCTTACACAAACCATAGTCTCTCTTCCTCATAGTACTTCCACAAATTACAAATCAGGTCACAACACGAAGACAAACAAACAGGAAGCTTTTCAATTTTTGCACTAAGATTACATTTCAAAAGTTTGGGGGAATTCCTTTTCTGTAGGGTGCAAGAACATGAAGGATGAGCTATCTGCAACAAATAGGGAATTTTCTGAAGCTCAACAAGGTGTCACAGAAAAATTACTCTCTAGTATTTTACCAATCTACCCAGCCATAACTAAAAATGAACACAATTTCTTACCCTTTCGCATCCTCTCACTTCACAACAGCAGAACTGGCCACAGGGCTTAGGGTTGATTTGGACCCGCTTGCCATACTTCTGATGCAGGTGTTCATAGTAAGTCAGGCTTTTTTCTGCCTGTTTTCTGGACAGAAAAATACACACATAACATTTTGCAAGAAAAGAGTACCAACATCAAGCTTGAGAAGAAGATAAACCCCAAAAGAAAAAGCTACGTCCAGGACTGACAAAAAATTAATCAGTCAAAGATACTCATATACCTTATTCTGGCTACTTGACATAATCTATTTTCAAGTCTAATAGAATTATACAGCCTACACTTGAATGAGGTTCCAGGAAAAAAGATCAACAATGTATAGCCCACAAGATAACACTTTTTCTCCTATGGCCAGCACCTCCAGCCAAAGAAGCAGGGTCCCTGAGTCAATAATTCAATAGTTGAGTTTTCCCACTTTGTGCTGCCTGACAAGAACTATATCATACCTACAAGAAACAGGATGAATCCCGAAACACAGCTGAATCTAACTGAAGTCCAGAGGAGAACTTTAAGAATAGAATTAATTTCTAGTATGTGCAAGCTTAGTACTACTGGTATATGTTGATTAAGGACTGGCAAAGCATTCATAAAATTATGCTAAACTTGGGTAGACTACAAAAACAAGTACCTTTTTTTGAAAAGGCGAATAAGCTTGGCAACATCATAACACAGCTGGACCTCCAGCACAGTGCAGGTTGGGTAGGCAGCGCTGAAAAGGAAGCAGAACACGAGAACAATAAGAACAGAAAGTACAATGAAGAAACTCTTTCAAAGAGCATCACTGATGTCTAACCGACATCTCAATCACTCATTTCACTTCTGAACAAGGTACCATAAAGTGGAGACTTGCAGAGGGACAGTTAATGAAAGCTACTTTAAGATGAGATGTGCAGCATTATTCCCAAGGCCATGTGGGAGCATGAATGGAGAGTGTGGATCCACAACCACTTTCTTAGATTCTAATTTTAAGATCAGCTAACTAACTATAGTCTTTAATATAGTCTTTTCTCAATTCTGTCCAAGGAATAAGATATGCTTTTAGAAAATGGATACTATAATACAAGTTTTGAACAGTGCAAAAGTCAAATAATGTTTCTGCTTGGGCAGGTAAAATTACTAGGACAACTTTAAATCTCCTGTTCTTAATGACACTACTTAACCATGAAACGTACTTGAAATTAGGGAAAAAACTTACGTGAAATGGCCTTGTATTGTCTCTTCTCTTGCATTTTTTGGAAGACCAGTTATAAATAATGTGCACTTAACCTGCAAGAGAAAAGTGCAACTCCAATTTTGATAAACCACATCATGAAAGAGAAAACAAGAGTATGAGGAAGGCAGTGACACAGCACAAGCCGCTGTGCTGTGCGGGGGAAAAAAGGCAGGAAATTTTTACTTTGTTGGGAGCTGCATCTATTCAAGACAGCACCATGTTCACCTTCTACACTGGCAACAGGTTACACCAAAATTTCACAAATCCCTCCCCAATCTCCTCTCCATCCATTTTCACAATTCACTCAATGGAGCTTTGCTTTCAGTGAATTCCTTCACACTTATGTCACATTCTAGCAAGCGGGAGGCATCTTAGCAATTTCCTTTTTTAGCACTATCCATTTGGAAAAAATGCAGTGCAATTTTATTTCACCCCAATACAGAAACTTACTAGGTTTTCTTCTTTATATGTGACATACTTCATGTGATGTCTCATGAAGACAACAGTCAGAATCAGGTAAACAACAGCAAAAACTGTGTGCAGCCAAAGGAGATCATTACTGTTGGACAAAACGTTAATGAGTATGAGAAACAGGAAGAACTGATTGTCAGCCTGATACAAGTAGCCTTGAAAACACTAAGCAGAGCAGAACCTCTCACTGAACAAAAAACAAGTAAAAAAAGGTAGTTACTGGTAGTCAGCCAGGCCTACGCAGATGCCTTGGACAGCTACTAGGGTTACTTGCTTATCCTAAAATTCTATGAGTAATAGACCCAAAAAAGAAAATAGATATTCTAGGACATGGACATTCTTGCACCTTCTCATTCAGGTGACCAACAGCGCATACCATGCTATTTGCAAAAATGGTTTTTAATGGCCTTATTAGTTACTGTGCTGAGTGTATAATTGAAGTCTCCTTGAAAACAAACCTCACTCAAATTGACAGCAGCCTAATACAGGGAGTAAATTCTGCTTCTCCGATAGCTCCCTCCTCAGAGCTCACAGAAGTTCTGTTCTGTGAACAGTTCTTCAGTTTTGCAAAGAGCATTAATAATTATGATTAACCTAGAATACAGGAAGCTATTTTACAGATAAAAAACCCAAGCAAACAAGAAATCCCCACTAGTTGCTAGGACTCATAACATGGTTAAAAAAAACTGAAGTGCATTGATAGAAACTCTAATGGACATAGTAGCATGGATAGATGTGGATTGATCAAGTATTAAAAAAAGAAAAATTGTACAGCTTTGTATCTCAACTGTTTTACAGACTGTTTTTAAAACACATAGAAGTCATTTTAATCATGAGCACGGATGGGGAGATGTGCACACACATAAATCTGACGTAAGAGAATTTCAATCATCCGAGTTACACATTCTAGTAAAGCTGTCAGGTTTATTTTCCATCTGAAGTATAGTTTCTTTTAATGTGGAAATTTCTGAAAATAATATGTCTAGATGTGTAGTCATTAGCCAAGAGAAACATGTGGTGCAAGAAGCAAGAGCTGAGAGAGTAGGAGCCAAGTCTCCAGATTTCTTATCAGCACTGTAATAGCATAGCCCGAGGCAGGATGTATCCCAGTTTCAGTTGATGAAGCGCAAATAAGTACTTTCTACCCCACGAGCCATGCTGCAAGTATCAATTCATGTGTTTAGAGACTATGGCAGGAAACAGACATCAGCATAAAAGTACTCAGCAAGATTTACTTACCCAGTCTGTAAGTTTACTATCGTTGTTCTTCCAAAACTATAGGGATCTTTATCTAAGAACAAAAACAAGTAGCATAATTGACTGGTACAACATGTAAACTCCCAGAAAGTCAGCTTTGATTTTATTTTTTTAAATGCTTATATACTTCTTTATAATGTGGAGCATATTCATTAGTAAAAAGATTCAGAATCATTATCAATGCTGGTTTACACTGCAATTGCATTTTAAAGTTGGAAAAAATTCCCAGGATTATACCACATTCAACCCACCAAGAGATATAACAGATTATTCTAATCTCAGCAGTTCCCCTTCTCCTTCCAATCTCCCTTCACATCCATTAAGAATATTGTTTAGGGATTTGAACATTTTTCCTTCACATCTTCTCTGATTTCTTATCTCATTTTTTTTAAACTGCATTAGATCAGTGTTGACAAAACAGAACTGATAACCTTACTATGGTCAAGGATGAGAAAGTTTATATGACACTGTTTCTCTAGACTGTCAAGTATTTAAAAAAAAATGATAATGCAAGTGAGTGAAAATTGAGTACATGTTCACAAAGGAAAAAGAGCTAAGTCTATCTGGAAAGCTAAACAATCTTCTGGCATACACTGTTAAATCACATTGCGAGTTAAGTCATCAACACAGAAAGAACTGCAAATGCACAAAATCAACATATGGTGCAAGGGGAGGAAGAAGGGGAGAGACACTAAAACTTCATCTTTGATTTTCAGCGGTATTTCCTAGCATCACAAAAATTAATGCAGGAAAAGAGAAGCTGTATCCCCCTGCTGTAGAAGGCCAGCCATACTCTGCCATTTGAATTAACAGAGAGCATCTATTGGCATCCAAGATAACACAACTTTTATCAAATGGTAGTTAAAGGACAGTGCACAAACTGATGCATATTACAAAAATCAATCTTGATGTAAATACACAGGTAGTAACTAGACCAGAAGAGGGAACTACATTCTCTAAGTTCTTTGAAAGCATCAGCATTTCTCTCTTTATCGAGGAGGTGAAGACAGCAACTGGGGCACGAGCTGTGTTGGATTTGATTCTGTAAAACCAGGGATGCTGGCTGAGAACACAGAGGTGAAAAGCAAGGAAGGAGAAGTGACTGTGAAGTGGTAAAGAGTCATTTGAAAGAACAAAAAAAAGAAAAGACATGCAAAGAAGAAAAAAAAAAGCAGCAATGGTCTTTAAGAAAACAGACATTAATCTAAACAGATAATTGCTAAGAGCGAGCTCATAAAAGGGAAATCAGAGATAGCAGTTCTACCAAGAAACAATACTAAAGGCACAGCTAAAAAAAGCATCCCATTACAGACAAGGGTGAAGTCACAAGGCCTTTAAAACACAGGTAGGAGTAAACTGAAAACAAGAACTAGGCCACATTATTAAGGACAAAAGAAGAGAATAAATTATAGGGACAAAGATCAGCAAGGTGAGTACACAAAATACAATGCAATAGTTGTTTTGTGGTACAAGAACAAACAAAACAAAACACATGCAAGTACTCCGCTTCAGAGCTCCTGGGAAAATCAAATTAATTATTGCCATTTTTTTTTAATCATTATTCACCAAGATGATCAACAGTGAACAAATCTGTAAATGTGATCTTGACAAGACTGATGCAAAGCCAGGTATAAAATGGGCTTATAAGGGCTCATTATCAAAAAATGGAAGAGTGACCTAATGAATTGGCCTGGTTTATCATAAAGAGGACCAAGCATAGATGAACTGAAAGTCCTGAAGCAGATAAAAGGATATTGCTAAAAGGAAAATAATAATCTGTTCTCCCCAGTGATCTTAAACTGCAACAGAAGAGATTCACAGTGGACACTAGGAAAAGATTTCTCAGCTGCAAAGACAGTTTCCATTGGCAATCACCATCACCAGAAGTCATAAAGAATGCTTAAAAACAGCATTTAAGAGGGCATAGATCAATTTAATCTTGCCTTGAGCCTTCTAGGTTGAGCCTTCTGTGTCTGCAAGTGGTCTGCCCTCTTGTTTCTGACAACAGCTTTTGCCAGACATTTAAAGAATCCTCTGGTCTCACACAAGTATCACACAAAATGACACACACATCAGAGTGAAGTGAGGAGGGGAGAAACAAAACCCAGAATTTACCAAAATAAATCCTAAAAGCTTTTGCAATGATATAAACCTCAAAATTCTTCCTAGAATACAAAAAAAACTAATTAATAAAATCTTACCTAGTAGATCACCCGACAGGTTGACGGGCAATATGACACAGACAGACAGAATGCTGACAGCGATCAACAAACAGATGATGTGACGCTGGAAGGCAAGGTAATGTATGGCATCTTCACCACATCGCTCATGAATCTCATCATCGCTGCATCATAGACAGAAAAGCGCACAGTCAGTCTCCTTAACATCCCTGGGGTTTTGGAGGGTTGTTTTTGAACGTACACTAATTTCTCAGGCTACCCAGTGACATCCCCTATCCATTTTCAACGCGGTTGTGTTCTTTCACCCACAAATTTAAGTTCCAAAAGTGAGTTTTTCCTGTGCAGTATCAACATACAAAAATTAACAGGAGGGAATTTAAGATGGAAACGAGTCACCTGTAAAGCAAATATAAATCCAAGTTCCTTTTTATCAGCCTAAAAGAGGACAAAGTCATTTGCTGTGACCTCCTGCTTTATGACAGTCACGAGGTATTCAGCCTAGCTCTCAAACTTCAAGATCACACCATGACAGCGTTCACTCATCTCCATAAAGGCTCCCCATGAGGAAAATGACAACAGAATCACCTTACTCTTACGACATCCAATTAACAGAAGGTGTTAATAGGCTTTGGAATGAACTCCCATCATCTATCCACTGTCAGCAGGACAGATCATTAAAATACGAGTTCTTGGAAAAGGAAGGAATTGAACGAGCAAAAATGGGGAAAAACAGGCTCAATCCCCACCCCTTTTTTGTTTCAATGTACCCAAGCTAGAAAGTGATTTTTAAAAATCATGATTTACTAAGCCCCAAGAGATACAAAGACTGAACATCACACGTCTAACGCTCAGTTTCTAGGAAACAGTAGGATAGGCTTTTCATAGTTAGCCAATTCCAGTCCCAACTAAAGCACCAAAATCCTTTCAGGGAAACCCTGTTTCTTGCCTGGGGCCTTGCTGGCTTCAAACAGGGGAACACCCACACAGTACTCTTTGAAGGGTAAAAGCCTCGAGTCTAGTTATTAGCTCAGAATCCATATAAATGCCATAGATTCACTTAGGTTCACACACTGTCCCAAGATCAGGAACTCCCTGGGCTGCGAACAGAAGGACAACTGTATCCTGAAGAAGTATTCCCATAAGATGACCTTGTTTTCATATTTTTTTTCCACCCCACCAGAGGCACCTGTATCACTGTTTGTATTAAAATCTATCTACTCAAGGAAAAAAAAAAAACAACCAACTAAACATATTTTATTGAATGCAACCCTCCCCTCTTTTTAATTAAAACAGCACAGCAAACCACAGCTCACTATTTCTGTTTCATATACTTACTGCATCCGAAAAGCAGCTGTCATCCAAGAACAAAACCCCTACAAATAAAGAAGAAAGTTCTTAGGAGCTAACATTAAAAAAAAAAAATATAGTCTCTAATCTGTACAATTAAGAGAAGTGTTTCTATTAAGCCAATCTCTTAGCTAAAAAGCTGGCAGTTTGCTGCTCTGAAATCATCATTTGGAAACATACAGAAAAATACCTCATTCTCTACATATTTTTTGCAAGGTTCGTCATACATGTGTCTTCAGAGAGTATTTAAGGGTGTTTTTTTTAATTACTTGCCCATTTATTGCTTAGGCTTCTTAAATTTATATAAGTGCCCAAATCCCATCTCCAATGAACACAAGTCAAGATTAAGGCTTCTAAGGAACTTTTTTAAAAAGGATTACTTGAGAGCAGAAAAGGTGATTATTTTTTCCCCAAATCATTTCCAGAGACTCTCCAATTTCAAGGGTAAGTTCCATGAGAGTCTAATGCAAGTTAATCAGTTAAACAGTAATTAGAAACAATGCTGTGATTACGTTAACAGAAAGGTTTCCTGTATAAATTTACAAATCTTCCTATAAAACCCTACAGCAGAGATCACATCTCTGTGAATGTTCTGGTATGGTTCAAAGAAATCTTGTCTCTCAAAAGGCCTCTTCTTTCAAGCGAAGAGTATCGAGCTAGAGAGACATATTTTTATTCAACAGTTTCAATGATAAAGTTGCTTCAGGGCTTTTAAAAAGATGAAGAAAACTACGCAAATAGCAGAGCATTCCTGATCAAACGCCTGTATGCTTTTGATGCTCACACAATTACTTAGTTGCAAGGCTAGATATTAAGTTGATACACATATAATATGTTAAAATGTAGACTGCCACCATCCCAACAGCTCTCACATGGCTTATTCTGAAGCTGCAACAGAAAATTATAGAGATGTGTGAATTCAAAGACTCCAGAAAGACCATGGATGGAACCAACTAAAAGTTTAGAGTGGAAACCTTTCACTTTTTTTGCCAAACCAGTTTTAATATTAAGAGCACACAGCATTATTGCTCTCCTTACACTTGCATCCAGTTTTCTCATCTTCATGAGGAAGACAATGTACTATAAATCACAGAATCTTCATGGTTGGAAAGGACCTCTGAGATCACCGAGTCCAACCATACACACACAAAAGGCCCCCACAATCTCAGCCACTAGAGCATGCCCTGAAGTGCCATGTCTACACGCTTCTTAAATACCTCCAGGGATGGTGACTCCACCACCTCCCTGGGCAGGCTGTTCCAGTGCCTGATCACTCTCTCAGTAAAGTAATTCTTCCTAATACCTAATCTAAACCTCTCCTGCCGCAACTTCAGACCATTTCCCTTGGTCCTGTCATTATTCACTTGGGAGAAGAGGCCAACACCCACCTCTCTACAACCTCCTTTCAGGTAGTTGTAAAGTGGTAAAGACCAAGTAGGTATTATTTGCAATCAATGTGAACATAACGTAACTTTTTGAACTTTTATTTATGCATAAATTATTTAGTAGGCTTTTTTCTTCGTTGCCCCTCCCCTTTGAAACTCTAACATATATAGTTCACCTCCTAATTAAAAAAAAAAAAGTGTCTTAAAAACAGTGACACAAGATACTGGTTTGTGATATGGTCCAAGTTTGTCAGGAAACACATTACTAATTTTTGCATATATATATGGTCTTCTAGTTGAATGACTGGTTCATTGGGCTAGGTGGAATGGCAAATTACAACAGATTCCATTAAATGGTTTCACATCTATCAAAAAAAAAAAAACCACAAACCAAAATTCTAGAATACTTACCCTATCATATTCAAGATCTTCAGGTACTGATGAGGATGTTGACAATCGGTTGTATCTTGATTCACTAAAATACATTCAATGACACTTTTAAGCATCTTTAATAATAGACAACCGAATTCCACAGAATTTTTTCAACTTTAACAATTCTGAAGTAACTAAGGGAAATAGCATAAAAAGACTTTTTCACTTATGAAAGCTGTGGTTTTCACCTTGTGGCATACGCCTAATTATAGAAACTTTTGCTGTGTCTCATGTTGAAAAGGGAGGATGTGTGAGCTCCTGACGTGAGAGCATTTAACTGAACTAGAAAGAAAAAATTGTTTTATTGGGATATTACACCACAGTAACATAAGAGAATGAAACACAGGTTTTGGAAGCTTAGTAAGGATCAGCTTTGCAAGGTAGCTCCCTGTTCAGATATTCCTTGGTACAAGACATCACCTCTTTTCCCTCCACCTCTCCTCCTTCATCTTACAGCCACTGCTCAGAATCTCTCTGCACAATTAAATCCTTCACCTGCAGGGCTACCTACTCACACAAGTCCTGTGGCAAGGCTAGAGAGAGACTCCACAGCCCTCAAATATAGCAAAGGACCTGTTCTCAATTTGCTGTTAAAAAGAAATGTTGCAACGGTGATGAGCCCATAATTACAGGACAAGACATGTTAAAATGGAGCATATTTATAGGTGTATCTACGATAATTTTGACCTAGCTGGCTTAGGTCACAGACCAGCAGGGACACTCCTAGGTCCCATGTGGACGCCTGTACCAGAGCATCTTCACTCCTGCTGCCTGAGCTTGCTGCATCACTTATTGCCCATCTTTTTGTTTTGTTTGATTTTTTGGGGGGGTTTGTTTTAGTTTTTTGTTTTGTTTTTGTTCCTTTACTTTTCATAGTTGTATGTGGATTACACTTAAAAACACATTTTGAGTCCTTTCCTGCGGCTTAGTTGTGCATTTACCACAGTTTAGTCAACCACAACCTCTACTAGCAGGAAGCGGCTCGCTGTTAAAGTTTACCCACTTGATAAACAGACAGCTAGCTTTTAAACATCCCAAGACACCATCCTGTAGAAATAATATTTTAAAAAAAAATTTTAAATATCAAAACCTATTTGCATTATTACTAAATATCAGTGAAAAATTTCAGAAACCTGCAATGATCCATTTCTTTTTTATTTTTAAGTCCTTCAGAAATACAGCACGGGCTGCATAGGGAGCTCTGGGAAGATTCTGGGCTTGAGCCAAGATAAACAAAATAATTAATATCCTTCTATCACAGAAACACTGTAAACATCAACCTGTAGTTATGTGGCCCTTTAGCAGACAAGCAGCCTATTTTCTTACCTCCTCTTCCTTAACCCACAACTGCAGAAAGAAATGCACGGCAAGTGTCAAACACACAAACTTATTACTGAAACCACAAAGAGTAACTCTGTGAGCGGGACCTATTTCACACAAAGCAGCACATTGTTAACAAGTATGTGCACGTGATTACAAACATATCTAATTGATACAAACGCACTTAGTTTAAGCCCTATTTACTGCACCTATTTCCACATTCCCCAAATGGTTTCCAAAAAAATCAGTCTGCATATCTTTTTTACTTTACCTTTGAGCTTCTGACACCAGAGCAACACGACCGTAGTCCCAGAATCTCTTTCTTATAATGGAAAACAGCAATATTAAAATCTAGAAAATAAAACAAAAGATCTTTGAATATTTATTTTTCTACTTCATAATGATTATTCTCAGGTGTCTAGGAACTGTCAAAAAATGCTGTCCTAGCCCCTAAGCCAACTGTCATGTGTTAACCAGCCCAATGGTGGCCATGCTACAAACCAACCTGTCTGGCACCAAAGGATGGAAACACCTTTTCTTGCTCTAATTTACAAAGGAAGAGAACTGCCTGAAAAAAATATCTCTGAACCGCGGGCATACGAAAGTTTGTGACACAAAAAGTAGCAAGTAGTGCTTCAGAGAAAGTCAAAACTTTCATAAATACACCTTTACTACTATACATCACTTAATGACCAGAACTACGACAGAAGACTTATTTTATTTTCAAATAGTGATGTAAACAGCCAGCAGGGGGCTCAACTATTTTCTCAAGTATGAGAATTATTTTTACCCTCAGTAAAAGTAATATATTATTGTAACTCATAAACCCCAGAAACTTATATTTGATCTCTGCAATGTATTTTTAATCTCCCCCCTGTATTTTCACTTTTTGGAAGAAGCTAAGAAAACAAGGAAAAAAAGCCCAAAACCCACTATGTGTTTCATAGATGCATTTCTTTTTTCCTTTTTTTTAAAGAAACAAGTTGCTCTGAGCAAAGCAATGAAGCAAAAGTAACAAGGTCTGTTTTCTATGCATATGTAGCATACGCCCTTACCTTCCAGCTCCTCCTACATCCCATACCTGTTTGGCTAGAAAGTGGTGCCAGTGATGTAACCTATTTGGACTTGTGCAAATACCAACTGGCCAACCAGGATACACATCAAGATTATCTTATGTGTGAAGATTACACAGCTAATTTCCGGATTTCACAATGAATACAATCTTCTTCTAAGAGCCTTCCCCCCAAACAGGGCATTTAGATCTTCCTCCTTCATCACGCAAACAGGAAAATTCTCTAGACTCTTTGACAACTTTGGCTGAAATTGGGTAATGTATTCTATGGTTACGAGGAGGAACCACCAGACAAAAATGGGATATATAACAATGCAATATATAAACCTCACTTCCTTAGGAAAGGAGCTTAGAAATAATATGGAGAAACCCATCAACTGACAGTTACTAAAGGGATCTGCAGTAAACCAGTCATGAAAATAGGAATACAGGGGTTGCTAAATAAATTGCAGTACTCAGTACTTGAAGAAGAGAGGAGCCTTCTGTACTGCATCTAGAGCTCTATATAATGCTGTTTGAGAGGAGAGTTCAACAGCACAGAACTCAAAAGCAGAGGTTCAGTATCTTAAAAATCAACCACAACTCTAAGAAAAAAAAAAAGTCCCCCCCCAAATACTTCAATTAAATCTTATTAAATGCTGTGCCATCAGTTGCACAGAGCAGTAAATAGTGTATATCCTCAGAAAATGGGTTTATGGTAGCATGCTGCATACACCAGCTAAGATAAAACACAGAAGTTTGAGCTACCGCTACAAAGTTTACCATGACCCCATGTACAGACCCTATGATACTGTACTCTCTCTACATCTACACATCCAACATACAGTAACACTGTCATCCCATGTGTACGTGAGCCTTTATCAACACTTGAGAAGTTGTTTGATGTTCCCAGGATGGCCTTAGCACATTTCTTATTCTGAAGATTCTCAGGAACAAATCTCTACCTGACAAATAAGAGCACTCTGAACAATCTAACTTTTGAGAAGGCCAGAATTATTTTCAATACAAGAAACAGAAACTGGGCTTACAAAAAAGCAGGTTACATCAAGCAGCAGGACAGTTGGGATTCCACCAAAAGTTACTCCTTGGAGCACCGTGCTGCCCCGGGCAGTGCTGTAGCAGTACGTCTCATTTGTTGAGTTGAAAGGTGCACTTCTATTCCAGAAGTAGGCTAGATGAGAATGTCCAAAACCCAGAAAAAAGAAAGGGTTCATTTTGTCCTTCCCTTAAAAAAAAAGAAAGAAAAAAAAATTAGGAAAAGTGAAACAAACATGTAAAAAGCCTCCCTGTAATATTAGTACATCTTACAAATACCAAGTATAAAACGTACAGGAAGATTCAACCAGGAAACCACTTCAGAACAGAAGTTGTATTTGACAATCTTTCCTCTTCTCCTGTAAAATATTTTGCAGTAACTGACAGGCTCAGTTACCAGTAGTGACCAAGCAAGAATTCCAGACATCTAACCAACCACATCCTCTACAGACATCCGAGGAAGACTACAGAAGACTCACACAAAACAAACTTCTTTATCTTCTAATCTATAACATCAAACTACTTATTCCAGTCTGGATTCTGATTCTAGGAGTAACACGGGGCATTAGATATTCCAACAACAGCAGTTTGAAGATTTTGCTCCTAGTTGATAGGCATGTGTGAACATATTGGCTTGTGAACTTCGTATTCAAATATCAAGACCTTGAGATTATTAACAAATTTAGCACTAATTCCACAGAAAAGAACTACTACACAAATTCACATGCTCCTCTCTGTTCTTGGACTATTGTGGGCGTTTCCTTATTTAATAGGAGAATTCAGCTGAAAGAACATAACAGTCATTACAGAAGCATTACATGAACAAGAAGGAACAAAGAGTATTTCTAATTTTCTAAGAGAACAGCCATCTACTTCATTTTAGTCAAGTGACCTGCTCAGATAATGTAGTGATATACAAGACATACAAGCACAAGATTTGGCTATTAATACAATGGTCTTTTTATTAGTGCAGGCAATTTCTCACTTATTTTGGGGCTTTCCACTTCAAACATTTCTTTTCTTGGGTGGTTCCCATGTACTTGGGACAAACACATGCTTCATGCAGGACATACTCCTGACTGATAAACTCATTTAAAAAAAGCATACCCCAAAAAACTCTATCCTTTGAAAGCAAATATTGTGGGTTCTCACCACAGGTCCAGGGACGCTACTGTTCTGATATCATGCCTCTGTAAGAGGAATGCACATGTCTCTGATGACAGCACTGTTCTGGATGCTGAAAAAAAAAAAAACCACCAAAACAAAACCAAAACAAGATTATGAATAATTGCAAGTTCTCCCTTTAAACAGCAGAAAAACAACACGGAGAATACTCCTGCCAAAAGTGCATTTACTGAACGTTGGACTGCGTGACGGGGCGGGGAAGAAATTTTGTCCTGACTGATGTGTTTCACCACAGGAATAAAATAAGCAAATTTAAAAACGCACAAACTTTGTGCCGCCCATCTACCCTTACTTTGTCAGGACTGAAGTTTAGTGCTGACAAGAAGGATTTTTTGAAAGCCCTCCTCACAGCAACTGCGGGGACCCCATGCTAAACTTTAAGGGACACACCGCATCTTATCAGACACGGTTTCCAATTTTTGAAAGCGGTTAATTTTAACCAAACCAGCCGTCGGGAAAAGAGAGGGAACGGCGAGACCTCCCTGGGCTGGGGTCGCCCTGCACCTACCGAAGGAGCCCTCAAGGAACTTCCCGGGAAGGCGAGCCCCGGGTCCGGGCTCCAGAGACCAGGACCCAGCCGGGGAGAGCGGAGAGAAGGCCCGGAGGAGCCGGCTCCCTCCTCAGAAGGGCCGGGGAGCAGGAAGGCGGCCGGCCCCGTCCCTCGCCTCAGCCGCCGCCCCTCAGGACTCGCCTCGCCCCTCCACCCCCGAATCCGCCGCACGCAGCCCCGTCCCGTCCCCACACGACGCCGCTCCCGCCCTCCATTACCTGCAGCGGGACGACCTCCCCCTCCCCTCTCTCCTGCTCGCCACACAGGACTCCCGCAGTTACAAGCCCCGGCAACAAGTCCCGGGAGCCGCGCATGCGTGTCCGGGACGGGCCCCGCCGCCGGGACGGGGGCCGGGACCCGGCGGTTAGAGACCGGGGCGGCGGCTGTGGGTCCCCCGCCTCCTTCCTTCCCTCCCTCCCTCCCTCCTTCACGGGGCTGCACAGTCCTGCAGGCGGCTGGCTTTTTTTGCCGCCTCTCGCTTCTCTGGCCTGCCTTTTCCAGACCCTGAAGTGCTTCCCTCAGGGAGGAGAACCCCGCAGTAAAACAGCCCGGGGCTGTGGGGGGGAAAAAGGCACTGTTATTTCTCGTGCGCCACTGTCCCTTGGCCACCTGCCGCCGACACGACATGGCGGCCGGGAGGCGCAGGCCCCTGCTCTCGTTTGTCCTGTCAGAGGAGAGGCCGGGAGCTGCGATGGAGCTGGGTCTCTTCCCCACACGGTGGGGAGGGGGAAGGGCTTGGGGCGCCTGCGTGTTGGGGGGCTGCCCCAAAAGCATCTTGAGCCCAGCTTTCCTTTGAGGCCACACGGCTGAAATGGTGTCTGTGATGGTTTACAACGGTTATTTTAGAAGTTGATCTGGGAAAATTTTCTGCTGGACCCTAAAGACAAACTCTCTGGTGAAGAATGAAGGATGTCCCAGCTACTCGGTGATTTCTCAGCGTGGACTACGGTGCTGCAGTTTGGAGGAAACCCATTTGTGCCTCTATCACTCACATTATCCATTAAATAATAACCCAACAAAACGAAACCCAGATCCAAACAGAGCTTTTTGTAGCAAAAAGAGGAGGAAGATACATGAAACTTCAAGAGAGGTTTCACAGTTCCCAATCTGGTGAAGGGGGCGAGTGAGCAGGTACAAGTGGAGCAGGCCATACACTGAGATAGGCAGCTCTGAAAAAAATTAAGTAATAGCAGTAATATGAATGTTCCATGAAATATTCAAAGCCCCTTGTCTCCGCACACCTATAAAGAGAGAAAGCACTCAAATGTTGTAAATTGGAGGGAACTAGACCTAGGGATTTCCACTTAACGTGAATAGAAGGCTGAGGGGAGACCTTATCAATGCCTATAAGTATCTAAAGGGTGGTTTGAAGGAGGAAGGAGCCAGACTCTT
>JAOXNO010000024.1:13146148-13164100 GCA_028565335.1 Limnodromus scolopaceus | reverse complement strand
AGGTTGCCCAGAGAAGCTGTGGCTGCCCCATCCCTGGAGGTGTTCAAGGCCAGGCTGGATGGGGCTTTGAGCAGCCTAGTCTGGTGGGAGGTGTCCCTGCCCGTGGCAGGGGGGTTGGAACCGGATGATCTTTAAGGACCCTTCCAACCCAAACCATCCTATGATATCCTCCATGCATATATATAAAGTATGTATAAGAGACTATAGGATTCTCTTATAGCAAACCCTCCCGCTCAGCTAAGCGGCAGCAACGAGAAGAAGCGTCCCCACAGTCGCGACGCGCGACAGCCCGGCCGTCAGTGGCCCCACCACCGGAGCTGCGGGGAAGGGGCGAGGGCAGCCGTGAGGCCTGCTCGCCGCCGGCGCCAGCCCGCGGCCCCCCCCCCCCCGGGGCCTGCGGGGGGGGGGGGGGGGGCGGGGACGCCGTTTCCCACCCCCCCGGCCCTTTCACTCACCAGCTCCCGAGCGCGATGGCGGAGGAGGCCGCGCACCGAACCGCCGCCGGGAGGCAGCGGCAGGAGCCGCACCCGCGACGCCAACGGATCCCGCACCAGCAGCGCCATCACCCTCTCCTCACTGCTGCCGCGCGTGCGCCTGTGACGACGGCGGCGCGCGGTCACGTGAGCGGTGACGGCCATCAGCCGGGCGGGGGCGCCTGAGGGAGGGAATCCGGGCTGGGCGGGAACGGGGCTGAGGTGGCGGCCGTGGGTCGTGATTCGGGGTCTCCGCCTCTCTCCTCAGGTGGTTTGACTGGGCTGCTAATTGCTGATAGCCGGGGTTTTCCCTTTTAATTGGAGTTTTGAAAGATTTCCTTGTGACTGGGTTTCTGGTGGTTTGTTGTTTTTTTCTTTCATAGAATTGGTTTGGGTTGGAAGGGACCTCAGAGATCATCCAGTTCCAACCCCCCTGCCATGGGCAGGGACACCTCCCAACAGGCTCAGAGCCCCATCCAGCCTGGCCTTGAACACCTCCAGGGATGGGGCAGCCACAGCTTCTCTGGGCAACCTGTTCCAGTGCCTCACCACCCTCACAGGAAAGAATTTCTTATGAATGTCTGAAACTGGACTTAAGGCAAGCTGTATTTCTCGTATTTGGGAGAGGCAATCTCATGTTTCAGTGCTTTTAGGGACCAAATTTATCATTTCTACACCTGCCACCTATATTTCTTATACTTTAACCTATGGAGTCAGTCTGATGTTTCACTCCTTTTAGGGACCCAATTTATCATTTTTAGACATGTAAGGTTAAATGGGAGTCCAGGTATTTTTTTTTAGGTCAGTCTTTGGGAATGAAAACTTTGTAGTGTGGCGCCCTTGCCTAGGAGGGAATAGATCCGAGGAGGGAATAGATCTGCTATAAAACCCGTACAGGGTCTTACACACAGTGTCCGGGTATCTTGTTTCAGGAAACGTTTGTCTGGAGTGTGCTGCTCAGAGGAACGTCCCATCTCCCCGTGTAAGTGATAGAAGAAGCCACACTGGGAAGCAGTTTCTGTCTTTTACCTTTTCTACACAAGACAGCCCTGTCATTCTAATTCAGATCGCTGTGTGCGGCCTGCTAGGTTGTAAAGGCTTTTTACAGCCTGTCGTGTCGACTCTGTGAGGATGTAGCAGCGGGCAAAATGACCATGGCTCCCAACATGCTCATCTTGCTCTGCCTTTTTAGTCGTGGTGGCAGCAGCAGCATGAGAATGGAAATACTCGTACCACCTCAGGCAAACTGGGAATGGGCAGTGCTGCCATTGCGAAGCACTGTGTGTGCAAGAGATGTAATGGAAATGTGCAGCTGTTAATTGTCCAATCAAATATAGTGCAAATTTCATGTAAGGACTGGCAGGAGGATGGGCTTCCATCTCTGGCTTTCTCCTGCTTAGTCCTACATGCATTTTAGCATATAGATGGGCAGAGGCCCCAAACTCTTGATATTTGGAGCAGATTCGGTTACACAGTCACATAAAATGTTTTTAATTCAGGGTGAAGGTTGAGCTGGAGCAGGAGGCCACACTCAGCTCTTCATGAACATGCAGTAACTACCTGTGAGCCAAAACCTGAAGGAGTGGTAGAAGATGCACAACCCTGCCTCTCCAGGAAAAGATGCATCTGTATGATATGATGGTGTTCCAGGCAGTGTAACTATTGCATTCTTTCGTGGCTTCAAATCTCCTCCATGTCTTCAATGTAACCATCCATCTAGAGGACATTTGAAGGTAGGTCACTACCAGCTGTCTCTGGTGGGATCTGTTGCAAACACTAGCAAAGATGTGGTTTGGCTGCCTGTGCAATACACCTGGAACCTTATTTCCAAATAATGATGTTACCTGAAGTGTCCTTTTGGGTTTGGTTGGGGTTTTTTTTGTTTGTATTTTTTTCTTTTTCTTTTTTTTGTTACTGTTTTTTATTAATTATTTGTCATTAATTATGTGTCATGTTGCCACAGTATAACCATTCAAAGTCTGTGTAGCCTGGAAAAGCTGTGGTTATTTTGTGCTGGATCAGGCCCAAATTCAGTCGACTTTGTATTTTAAGTCACATGGTACTGCTTGTTTCATTTATAATCACGTGCCATGTCTGTGGAATGCCACCTAATGTTAAATTCCACTAGATTTGGGGCATTTGTACTCTTATGCAGTATCCGATTGAAATCTAATTGGCAATGTATGAGATATGCACGTATACATATGCAGATGAATAAGTATTTTCTTAGATCTGTGGGCTTTCGGTTGCATTCCAAGGGCATGATTCATTTCCTCCTCTGAAACTCGGGCTATTGGCGCGGAGGGTGTGGAGCTTGCCAGGACAGGCCAAATAGGCGGAGTTATCCAGGAAAGAGTTGGGCCACAGGACTGGCCAGTGGATGTGCTGAATCAGTGTAAATCACAGGTGGTTTGAGCCACATCTTTTCTGAATGTTTCCAACTCCTCTCCTATCTACGCTGAGGAATTCATGACCCTAGTAAGCACCGACTGAATTATATTTCCCCAGTGAGAGGTATATTTGCTAACACAGCTGCCATCAGAGGGAAAAGAGGACCGAAAAAGAGGGCCTGCTGCACCCCAAGAGGAGGTGTGCGTCAATGACAGCTGTCATTCATATCTCTGACACCTGGATTCTGACTGCAAATACGTGCTAGAGCTGCGATACCCCTATGAGAGTGAGAGCTGACAGCAGTGGAGTCATACTGACGTAAATCAGGCCCTTTGGAGACCATACATTACCACTTTATGGGTAGTTTTGGGCTCTCTCTGGTTCTGGGTGGCTGTACCCAGGTGATGTGCTGAGATCCTTGTGCATAGTCAGACTACAAGCAAATGACATCTAATAGGCAGGGGAGGAGTTTTCTTTCAGCTTGGTCCTACAGCAGCGCTAGGTATATAGTCCCTGTTCTCATGATTTATGCAATGCCGTTTAGCTAGTGCCACATTCATCTCAGTGGGCGAGTGTTCCTCTGTCTCTTGTTCTTGATTACACTTCTATTCCTGGCGCTCATCAAAAGTCTATTGCCTTGCTCCTCACAAAGTAAAGTCTAAATAAGCCAAAAAGGCTGCTATTATAATTTCCCATTTGAAATGTATTTTATTAGAAATGTTATTCTCTTGATAAAACAATGATCAGTCTTTGATTCTGTAGTGGTGTGTTTTAGACTTAATTAATAAATCATGCTTGCCACTTTTCATTTAGAAAGGATTTTGCAGACATAATTAATTAAACCTGACAGTATCCTTGTGGGATAAGTAAGTACTTTGACTTTTTAAATAGTGACACTCAGACAAACTGGTTATACTACTTTCTCAAGTTAGTGGAAGGACCAAGACTGGAATTTAAAACTTCCTGCTATCTTGACGTAATTTAAGAGATGAGACTACCCATCCTTTTCTTATTTCATTCTGATACCCGTGCCTATGATGCCTGAGTTACTGGGTGTAGTTCTGTGGCCTATGGTATGTGCTGTCATAGACTAGACTATTTTCTACTTAAAATCTGTTACTTGATTTAACATAGAACACAGTTCTTCCGCTATCTCTATCTGGAATCATCATACCATCATCAGATGCGGAACTGTCATAATGCTGCTATTAATCCATTCATTCATTCACCCTTATTGTTTCCTCCAGTATATTCCATTTTAATAGTAGCAGCAGTGCTTTATAGTGCTTAATAACGGTCTGTCAAGGCCAAGACGACATTATGCAAGACTTTACTGAGAGGTGTGAGGTACTCATTGGCCCTTCTAATCTGCACATGGAAGATGCCTGTGGGAGTGAAGAACACAAAACCAGTTGTTCACAAGGTACCTAGATGTAAAAAGGATGGATCAAAAGTTGCTCTGATAAGAATTCAACATTTCTCACTTCTAGAAGTGTTCCTGCACACGGGGGAGAGAAAGGATGAAATATATTGCTTAAAATATGAAACAGATGTGTATGTTCCTTTTAGAATATTCTAAGTTCCCAGAGATATTAGCAAAGGTAAACTTTGTGCACTGAAGTCACTTCAAGCATTTGAAAACATGTCTTCTAAGAGTGGTTTTTCTGCCTGGTAGACAGTCAGTCATGTAATGTCGTATATATGGAGTCTGGCTCATCTGGATATATTTTCTTCACATTTTTATGGTATCCCAAGGTGTAAGTTGCAGATAATATATTCGCAAGATTTAAATGTGTTACATGCTTTTGTATTATTTTTGCACAGAGGGTCAGGATAGGATGAGAAGAAAACTTTATGTGCGTGTTCTTGGGGCAATAACTAAGATACTGTATGACATGAGGGAACATTTTTTACTTCAGATACTCTGACATCATACTGGTTCACAACAATGCAATTAACCGTGATGAATCTAAGTTGGCATTTGCAAGTGCAGCTTCCTGCCAAATGCCAATAGTCGTCTGCTTCAGTTTCTTTGTCATCAACACAATGGGTAGAGACAGTGGGTTAAGATACCTGATACTGGGTTGGGAGGGGATGGGGGAGAAATACAAATCTTACTTTACTTATATTCCCCTTGTACTAATACAACAGCTACTGTTAAATATACATGTTATCTCACAGTGAACACATAGATATCAACCATCCTCACAAGTTTGTAGTGAATAACTCTATTTTATTCTTCTTATAGCCCACAGTTGCCAATAATGCAGATACTTAAGACATAATCAAGATTTAAAAATAGCTGTAAAACTGGTTTTGCCCTCACACTAGTCCCTTTGTTGAGCTTAATATCTTTGTCTCCATCCTATGCAAGGGTGTTTAAACTGAGTCCTTCCAGGGAAAGGACATGTACTGCTCTGCATGTGTATATGTATCGAACCTCATAAACTAAAGTCACTTTTTTTTTGGCCGTAAGTATCGTCAGCACAGTTGGCCTTCTAAGTGTTAATAATGATTTTAAATTTGACAGCAATAATTTGAACTGAATTGGCTAATTAGACAGCCAGGTAATACTGTAGAAGTTAATACGTCAGATTCTAAGATTTCTTTAACCTCGTCTCTCCTTCAGTTTGCTAGCCTTAGTGCTCAGATTTGCTCTGTTCTCATTCATTTTAACTGCACACAGCTGGAGAGCAGCAACTGGGTTAGTTGTAGTGTACGGTGTATTTTATAGGGAAACAATACCAAAAATAGGTCTCTGCGTCTTTACTATTGCTCTCCCTGTAATGAAGCTCACTGCTTTTAATTACAGCTTGCAGAGACACTGTGCTGAATTACTTAATCTCTGTGTAAGGACTGGATTCTAGTTTCTTAATTGGCACCCGAATGTTTGGCAGCTTCGCAAAAATCCAAAGCTAAGAGTGAGCACAGGGTACCAGATGTGTATTATGTGGCAGATCTCTACTACCTGTCAGACCCCTATGGCTTAAAGTTTTTAAGAAACAGGAGTGGGTGAACATGGCATGCCCTTGTAATCTGAGTTTTTCATCCAATTGTAATGCTCTTTGCAATAATCTGAAGCTCCTAGACCAAATTATATTCTTGAAATGATCAGCTGAAGGAAAAAAAAAGAAAAAGAAAAAAGAAAGATCAGGTATCCTATTTTGTTTTTCAATTGAGGATGAAAGTTGATTTGGAAACGTTCCTTGTTAAAACTGAAGTTGCATTTCCAGTAGTTGGGAGGAGCTCCCAAATTACATTACCCCACCCACAGCTGCTTGCTTTCGGTTTACCTGAGGAGAGTCTACAAAGAAACTGAAGGAGGAAAAGAGGACAGCAGCAAAAGGGAGAGTGCACAGGACAGGTCTAAAAGGACAGGAATTGAAAGCAGAGTGCCTCAAGCAGGTAAAACCCTCATTTTGGGTTATGTTCAGCAGAGATAACACGTGATTAGCAGTCTGTGGCAAGTTGTGGGTGTTCATAAATCCTGTTTAAAGCAGATCATGTCACTGATTTGTTCGCCCCTTGATGAAATGCTCTGAGTCAGATCCTCAGCTAGCGTAAATTTTCAAAGCTCCCTTGGCTTGAGGGAGAAATGTCTGAAGTTCAGGATCCAGTCTGTAGCGCAGAGAGGCCTCATTCTTTGGGTGCCAAGTTTGACATCGCTTCCTTTTGACTGAGTCATTAGAAACCCCCAATTACATTCAGACAACA
The DNA here is from genome assembly GCA_028565335.1 of Limnodromus scolopaceus. Lineage (NCBI taxonomy): Eukaryota > Metazoa > Chordata > Aves > Charadriiformes > Scolopacidae > Limnodromus > Limnodromus scolopaceus. The sequence goes on along the minus strand of JAOXNO010000024.1, from coordinate 13,157,522 downwards.
TTCATGTAATAGTAATATTTATCTGCTTGTGTATAGAATGTTCTACTAGCTTAGAGAGGGCCTACAAATGAATAATAATGGGTACAGGGTTTTATTCGTTTCTTTTTAAAAGAAACCATACAAATCATGTTTAGGGGAAACGGTTGAGGTTTTTGGGCTTTATACAGTAAGTTTAAGTTGGAGAACACTGACTTTATAACATTACAGACATGCGTAGCTTCTTGTTGGCTCGATACTGGAGTGGTTTGCCATTTTGTTTCTACAAAATCTTTTCGCACCCATGCAACTGAAATTAAATTGTTAGTATGGTGTTTAAGGAATGTCACTGTTGTATTTTGGATTCCCTTCCAGTGTTTCTTCTAATCCTTTCCAAAATGGAGGTAATTATGTGTCATCTATGAGGAATTTGTAATACAGTGTATTGTGCCCCTTGAGGATCTTTCTTAAGTCATATGTATGTGAGGCCTGGAAAAATCATGTCCTCACATGGTTATATTAGAATATTAGCAACACGACAGTGCTACAGCTGTGCGTTTGTTCCTTTGTGTTCCTGTCGGACTTGGGCTCTGGCCTAGAAGTGATGTCGGTGTCAGAATATGTCCGATTGCTTGCTTCTTGAAGCAGGGATATGAAGAAGTCTTGCCAGTGTGTGAAAGCCACAGTTGTAAAAATCTTTGTTGGTGATGGTTGTTGGTTTGGTTTGGGTTTTTTTTCTCCCTGTTGTTCTTTTGTAGCAGGAAGTTACAGGAACAGCTTGTCAGGAGAAGCCTTTGTGCCACTTGAGCTGTGTCTCATCTCTGCAGAACTGGGCATGGCACCGAGGTGGGTTCACTGCATGGTTTATGCAGGCATCCCTTTACCTGTAAAGGCTCTACGGGTGATCTCATGGTTTTCATAACCAAGGATCTTAAATATTGCAGATGTGGCATGACCAATCTTCCTCCGAGCCACATCCCAAAATTTAGGACTGCCAGACAGATGGCTGGCTCTTTGGCGAACCAAGGGAGAAGGGTGCTGGGTGCTTTTTGCAGGTGGGAAATGACAGTGGCTCCCAGGAATGCCAGCTCTCCATTGTGGGTCAGGGCTAGGCTGGAGGGTGTAACTTCAAAATGTAATGAAGTGTGTAATGTCAACTGCAGTAGCACCTGATAAATTACTCCTACTCCTACATAAGCACGGGCTCTCCGTTGGATGTGGGACAGTGCCAGCATGGGAGCAGTGCTTGAAAACCTTGTAGCTCAGGGGGAACAGGCTGGCAACCTTTCATGTAGTTCTTCGTTTCTGATGGGTTTCAAGTGGTGCTTCCTCTCTGTCTCTGTCTTTAGATCAATGCTTTTGTGCTCTGCAGTCCATTGCTAAACCCAACTGATGTTTTCCACTTCAGTGGCGTAGATTATGGCTTGTATTTTAACATCACTTGTACAGTTTAAGCAGCAGTGCCAGGACTTAGCATGCAAAAATCGTTGTGAGTCCCCACGGAACGTAAGATTTGCCAGCATCATGCAATGTTAGCACATGCTAAATTTGTCCGTTCTCATTTACCTTCTGATGCTTGTTTGTTTTGTTTTGGTGGGTTTTGAGCTGCTGGGGGATGGAGCTTGTCTCTGCAAGCACAACTGCCTGACACTTTCTTTATAATTCAAAACAACTAAAGATGAGATTTTGATGTTATCACCTGTCTGCAGGGATTTGGGGATTTTAATAAAACTCTCCAAACCCACCGTAAAACTTAACGAGGGGAATTTTGTCAGCAACTGGCAAAGACAGAGAAGTCATATATGAAAAACTGGTGCTGCCCAACAAATTCTTCCTGTATGTCAAGGATCTCTGGACTCCTTTAAAGGAGCTGGGCCCCGTGAAAGCGGCTTTGTGGTAACCACAGAGGGTGATGCTTGGGAGGCACCATTTGATCAGGAGGAACTACCTATTGCAATGTCATTCCTTTGCACCCTTGCTGCTTCTCTGTCACAAGAGTTGTGTGGTCAGAGCATGTTTGGGAGCCAGGAACTTCCAATTCTGGCTCTAAAACCATCTTCTTTGTGACGTGAAAGCAGGTATGTGGGTATTTTTAAAGGATTTTTTAAAATACAGCCTCTAATTGGGGTGCCCACATTTGGATATGTAGTCAAAGGCATACTAGGCCTGATTTTCAGAAGCAGTAAATACCTGTGAATCCTTTTATTCTCAGCTGGGGTTGTAGATATTCAATGATGAGGAATTAGGGTAACTTATTCTTTAGAAGGTTTGAACATTTAATTATTTTACAGAAGTTTCTAAGCATTAGGAAACTAATGAGCAGTGCTTATATTAAGTGCTGTTCTGAACAGCAACTGCAGTTTGAAAACTGCATTGAGCTGCCTTATAAGATGTGAATTTGAGAGGAGGAGGAGGGAAAATGAAGAAAAATGCTCTAAAAATGTGATACAGTAAAGTATAATCTACAGAGTGTGTGACTTACAAAGAATGTTGGGAAAATAAGAAGTTTTCATTTCTTTAAAAAAACCTCAAAACTCTGTAGTCTCCGAAGACTGAAAATAACTTAATTAATGCTCTTTGCTGTCACTTTAAAATATACTGTCTGCCACTCCATCTTCTTTTTCCCTTTTCTGCTGTCTCTCAGGAGACTAGTTCTCCAGAAAGTGAGTTTTGAGATTTGGGAGTACTTGTTAAGAAAGATGGGACGTGGTAGAACACTTCACAACTGTGTAAGGGTCAGGCCTCAGAGTAATATTTTAATTTCTGAGCCCCTTCCTCAGCTGACTTTCACAAATGAGGCTTGTGAAGCATCAATGCCACTTCAAGACAATCTTACTCTTGTGCTTTTACAATGAAGAAAGAAGACCTATTTTGAAAGTAACCAGTCTACAGAATATTGTTCCAAATAAATTGCAATGTTGGGCAGTGTACTTGATATTTTGGTCTGCTGTTTGCTGCTGGAGCCCGAGTACTGTGGTCCGTGCTGTTTGCATTGTGCTAAAGCATGGCTGAGTTTCACTCTGACTGCTATCCCCTGGGCCCTCATGAAGAAGAGATTCATATCTCATGAGATTACCCCACTGAGCAAAGAAATGAAATAAATAATGTTAGTCTCTTAGTTCTGTCAAGTAGAGTAGCTCGTAGAGCCTTTCAAGGCAGTGCCAGCATGGGCTAGATACAGCATCAGTGCATAAAAAGACATCCTTTACAAGAACGGCGCTGCAAAATGAGGCCAATGTGAGCCTAATGGGTGGTGGAAAACAGTGAGCCTTTTTTTTTTCTCCTCCCTAATGCAAGCCTACAAGGGTTTATTTTCCAGCCTGTGTGAGTCTTGGGGCAAATCAGCTGCTGAAATTCTTCTACAAGAGGAACTCCAAGTAAATCACTGTAGTAGTAGGGATCCTATATGGGAACCAATTAGAGCTGCTGCTGGTTGTTTCTCCTTGGCAGCTTTAATGAATCTATCAACACAGAAGTAGTAGGAAATAAAAGATTTTACAGTAGTCTCCATTAGGATGAAGCCCACGGGCTATCCGGTTCCTTCCAAAGCACAATACAATGCTTCAAAAAGACAGAAAAGGTTGTTATGATAACTTAGTCATGTGCGAAGAACCAGGAGAGCTAAAATGAGTTTAATAATTTTATCGTACTGTAAGTTTATGAAGAAATACTCCCCAGAACAATTGTTCTTCCCTCTACCGCAGAAAATCTTGCAAAAGCCCACTTGAAATGTGTCTGTCAATGCAAACTAGTTCAAGCAGGTACAGTAAATTTCAAAATCTTCTGTTATCATTACAGAGAATAAACTCCCTTTTCTTTTTATTTGTCCATCAGTCCTTTCACCCAATGCCTTAGACATATTTTTATAATAAAATTTCACAGTCTATCTCTGAAATATATTATGACATTTGATCGTATTTCATCTAAAAATCTCAAGATACTCCATGTCGTATCATATAATTTCGAGTCTTTGGCAGGGCTGTACAATAACCTCACAATTATCTGTTGTACCCTATTCCCTATCTGGTGCTGGGACTCAGTTTCTGTTTCAGTTAACCCTTTACTGCACTCCAAGCTGATAGAATCTGCTTAAGAAAAATAGCATAATGCTGGCCTGAGAAATGGAAGAAGAAAAGGCATAAGCTTAGAGGAGTGAGTAAGAAGCTGAAGTTCTCTTGACAAGGGGAGGTCCGTGACTGTGTAAACATGTAGTGCTATTTTTATTGTTACTGTCCTTTATTATCCCATGCATTGAAACAAATGAGACTATAATTATGCAATATTAAACATGTGAGTCAGACAAAATGAAAACATAATATAAAATAGAGTATGGCTGTTTAAAAGCTACCTGTGCTTCTGTTTAGGATTTTTATAGTGTCCGTATAATAGGAACACTGCTTTTTTGGTGCAATATTTCAAGTCCTGTTTCCACCTTAAGAAAAGGAACTGTTGTAGACAAGCCTTTCAAAGCTGATAAGAAAAATTGGAGCCTGTGGTTACAGCTACAACACGTCTTATGTACCTGGAACTGTCCTTAGCTGTGTATTAGGCAATTAAAGATATTTTTAACTCCTAGTCTTTAAAAGGCAGTGGATTTTATCTTCTTTTTTTTTTTAATAAAAGGAACGTTAAAATACTAACCATATTTAAAAGACTACTATAAATAAACAAATAAGCAAGCAAGATAGGAAAAGGAGTGGGGCTTTGGGATGTCATTATAGGGTGTTCTTGTGTGGCACTTGTGTGTTTTTTGTGTGGCACTCTTTCCACCAGAAGAAACTCATTAGACCATGGAAAAGAAAGAATTAACACTATTTTATGTAATGTTATTTACTTTTTCATGTTCTGTAGGACCTCATTAGAAGGATGAGAGATGAGTTCCAGCAGTGCATGTGTGTTAATAATAGGCAGTACAAATGAGATTATAATAGGAGAATCCTGGATGATACATAGGGAATTAGAGCCAGGAGCCCATATATAAAAGCAAGCATATGCTCAGTGAAACTTGATAAGTCTTTGCAGGAGAGGAACCACAAAGGTGGAGGCTGAGTCAAACTCATCGAGCCTCGTAAAAATTAGTGATAATCCAAAAAGAGAGGCAAAATCCAGGAGTCCTGAATCTTATTCTCTGTGCTGTTTTAGGTTTATTTTCACTCTATTGGAACTTTGTCCTTGAAATTCCTTTTGGGAGAAACTTTTAATTGAAACAGTGTAAATTTAAAAAAAAAAAAAAAAAAAAAGTTGGAGGAAGACCAAAACAGATTTGCTGCTCTTGGGTTAGGAAACATTAGAAAAATGCAGTTTGTCTTCAAAATAGATTGTTCTGAGCATATGTGATGCTCAAAGTGTGAAAAGTAGTACCTTTGAGAGGACTGATGATTTTGCATTTTATAGTAGCTGCCTCTTTTAAGCTTTCCTAGAGAACCCAGAAATTGCAAGAATTTTTACATGTGGCATGTGTACTCTTATCATTTAAACAGGGGGACTTCCTTTAGGGAACAGTCTTCAGGGAGACACTTTAGCACATATGTAAATTTAAGAGTATGTATCTTCCTTCCACTGAAGTCAATGGAGCTTGAGTAGGTGCTTAAAAGTAAATGTGCTTAAGAGTTTTCTTTAAACAGTGGGGCCACGACCTCTAATGTATGTGAAGTGCTTTAGAGAACAGCAAAAGGCAAAATACATGATTAAAAGACCCGGTGAAAACAGATGAAAGGGAGGAAAAAGTTGTGTCTACTACTATTACACAACTTCTTATCTGTATTTCCAGTAGGTGCCAATCTCTAAAGATAAGTGCACTATACAGCTGCTAGTTTGGGCTAGTGTATTTTTGGCCTATGTTTTGACAGAGAGTATAAATAATACGAATGACGGATTCGTGCACTGTGTGGTGTAATGGGCAATCCAGCATATCAAAGAATTACACGTTACAATGCTGTAACTTCTGTGGTATACAAATTCATTACATAGAAGGCTTCACAACAAATCATAAAAGAAAATTATTTACACAGGTTTTTAATGCCTTGCACTTTTCTTCCTAAGTGCCAATGAGTCCTACCCTTAGTAACATCCTAGTAAAAACCCTGGAAATCCTTTATTTTAATTTTTAATGTAGATTATTATTTAGGAATGCATTTAGAACTGCACCAAAATGTACCGTTAATAAAGTTAGGGTTACAAATGTTCTTGTTTTGCTGAAATACATCTTAGGAGGAGGATAGTTTAGAAACTTGTTAGCGTTTTGTACTGACATTCTGCTTTAATTTCCAGGAGAAGCTGTAAGTGTAAAGCGGCTGCAGCCAGGGCTGGAGCGAGGATGAAGCAACGCTGGAGCAGACTGTTAAGGATGGAGGTTGGAATTGGCAAGGAAAGGCTGTCCAGCCTGGGAGCTGCAGAAGGAAACACAGCAGGAATGGGACTGGGGACTGGCTGAAAAGCTAGGGGAAGGTGGGAACGGTTTGGCATGAAAATCAAGAGGATGAAAGATAGGGATAGGTACAGGGAGAAAGGTGGTGACAAATGAAACTGTGTGAGCAAATACATTAAATCAAGGAGGGATGTAGGGAATATGAAATCATAAAATAGCCGTCAGGCTGGGAGCTCAGACAGGGAATAGGAGTGAGGACACAAAGGGTGGCTGGAGGCTCAATGAATGAGAGAAAGATGGGTCTGAAGGAGAAGAGGAAGGAAGAATTGGGCCTGGGAGGAGATATGTGGAAGTAGGAGTCAGGTGAGTGTTGTGGATAAATAAAGCTGGTCTTTTATACTCCTTCCCACACTGAAATGTCTGAGGAGCTTTTGGCATAAAATGAATAACAGTCCGAGCTTCCCCTGGGTAACAGTAGGGGACCTTTCTCTATTTGTTGAGTTGGAACTAGACTAAGTTGTTTGGATTTTTAGTTTATGCTTTTGAGGGGGGGATAGGAAAGAAAGATTTCTTCTTTGATCAGAGAGCGTTTAGAGTTTAGTGATGAAACAAGCTGTGAGTGTCTCTTACAGTGGAAAGCCTTTTTCAAATGTTTCTGGAAGATACCTGCAATGTTGCTTCAAAACAATCATACTCCGGACTCCCTCTGCTTTGTCCGGATAACCTCAAAAAAGGCACATTTCATCTGTGTTTTGTTCTGAGGCCTGTAATCTGTGTAAAGGGAAGCAGCTGCTGCAGTTGTTTGTAGTCTGTGATCTTACCGGGGTTGACCTGTTAGCTCTTTGGCCTTCAGGGCTGGTGCCTTATACCACCAGCATTTGAAGCCGACTGGGAGCTATTTGGAGGACTTGAGCTTGAAGTGTTTGTTCCAAAGCAACAATTTTTATTTTTATTTTTTTCAGTAACAATTTTGAAACAGTATTTTCAGCTTGATACAGTGAGTTGCAACTAATTCAGCTGAATATGAAAAATGCCTGTCTTTCTCTGCCCAGAGTCTCCTGGGCAAGGTGAGAGACAGAGTTTCCCAACAAGGTGAAGGTGAAAAGAGAGTATTTTGGAAAATGTTTGCTACTTGCACAGCCAAAATGAGTATGAGCTGTGGAAATCTGCCCTTTTTTAGCTGAATGAGGGCCGTGTACTTTCTGTGAAAGCTCCTAAAAACGCCTCTGACAACTTCTGAATTTGAATGTTCCTCTTTTCTGTCTGGTATCACTTGAGGCTTCTTTGGCTCCGATCTGGACCAGCTGTTTTCCATCCTAATCTTATTTCCCGTAGCGATCTGGATACGTTCGCAGCAGTGGTGGTTACACTGGGTGAGGATGAGGTACTGCAGTTGTCCTTGGCGTGTTATTGTCGGTTAAACCGGTGGAATCTCATTAGGTTAGATTTCTTCTTGGCCGCTGAAGGGTGGAAGATCCCTGTGGTCTGCAGAGATAAAGGCCTTCGGGAAGGAGGAGCGAATGCTTATCAGCGCTGTCGGTGAGCGAAGGACGTCTGGAGTCTTTTTAGTGTGGGGCCAGCTCTTTCTGCAGCCTCCTGTTGGCACACGAATAGCATTTGTGGTGAAAGCTTAAAGGGCTGCCCCGGGGTCGGACCTGTTCCCATCACCCTGGAAAGGCAGGTTTTTAATGGCATTAATCAGCAAGGATGAGACGAGGGTGCAAAAGTTGATAATCATGGAAGAGTTTGGATTGGAAGGAACATCCAGTCCAATCCACCTTCAATGAGCAGGGACGTCTTCAACTTGATGAGGTTGCTCAGAGCCCTGTCCAGCCTGAGCTGGAATGTTTCCAGGGATGGGGCATCTACCACTTTTCCGGGCAAGCTGTGCCAGTGTCTCACCACCCTCATAGTGAAAAATTTCTTCCTTATATCTAGCCTAAATGTAACCTCTTCTAGTTTAAAGCCATTATCCCTTGTCTGATCACAACAGGCCCTGCTAAAAAGTTTGTCCCCATCTCTCCTGTAGCCCCTTTTAGGGACTGGAAGGGGCTTTAAGGTCTCTCTGGAGCCTTCTCCAGACTGAAGAACCCCAACTCTCACAGTTTATCCTCACAGCAGAGGTGCTCCAGCCCTCTGAGCAACTTCATGGCCTCCTCTGGACCTGCTCCAACAGGTCCATGTCCTTCCTGTGCTGAGGAAGGACATGGAAGGACACAGTACTCCAGGTGGGGTCACCCCAGAGCGGACCAGAGGGGCAGAATCGCCCCCCTGCCCCCTTTGCCCTGCTGGCCACGCTAAGGGAGATGCAGCCCAGGGTGCTGGGGGGCTTTCTGAGCTGCCAGCGCACATGGGTGGCTCGGTTCTGGCTTGTCATCCACCAGCACCCCCCAGTCCTTCTCCTCCTCTCAACGCCTTCATCCCCCACCGGGGGATTGATACCGGGGGTTGCCCCCACCTCGGTGCAGGACCGTGAACTTGGCCTGGTTGAACCTTAATATATATATATATATATAAAATCTTATTATATAATTATATGTCTATAATATTGGCATAGTGTTCCCTTGGCTGCGCTTTCTGTCGGTTTCAGCACGGGCGTTTAACCCCTTCTTCCCGCCCGCGCTATTTCCGAAGCGTTTTGAATCGGCGGGAGCTCCCCGCGGCGGGGGGGGTGGGGGAGGCGGAGCAGCACCGTGGGTGGGTGGGTCCCTCCAGGCCACACGAAGCCCCGCCGAGTCCCCCCTCTGTCCCCTTCGCGACCGCCCCGGGCTCTCCGCGGTGCGGGGAAGTGCGAGGGGGGAACGGACGGGACAACCCCCGCGCTCCGCCCCCGCCGCTGACGTCATGGAATTCCAGGGCGCTTCGGCCAATGGCGGCGGGGCGCGTTAGGGCGCCGCCCACGCGTGTCGGCGTCAGCCCCGCGGAAAGGCGGGGGGGGGCGCGCTCCTCCGGTTCGCCGCAGGTGACCGCAGGGCTCGGTCCCGCCGGGGGGGAGGTGGGAGGGCCGGAGCCGGTGAGCCCGGCAGGGATGGCGGTGGAGGCGGGGCCGCCGCCTCTCCGCGCCCGCCGGTGTGTCCCGCCTTGAAGCCCGTCGCGGGGGGAGTGTGTGACCTGTGAATTATTGAGTCGCGGGGGCAGCTTCTTGCGGCCGCGGGGTGGGGGGGACGGACGGACTAGTGCCGCCGGCTTTTAACTTTTCCGTGCTCGTCCCCGCGGCGGGCGTGCGGTGTGTTGGGAATCGCTGCCGGTGGGGGTGCGTGGCTTCCAGAGAGCCCAGGGCATTTGCCAGTTGGTGTGCGGCTTCGCGTTCTCTTCGCTGCCATTCTTTCATAAAATTCTATCAATAAATAAATTACTCCCCTGGTTCCTCTGTAACTAAAAATCCCTCGTAGTTTCTTTTACCCGGCAGTCACCTCTCATGAACTCCCTCTAGGGTCCGAGGTGTGTGTCTGGTGTGTCCCCACCAGCCTGCGGAGCGCAGCCCGCTGTTGTTTATCCACGTCCCGGAGCAGCCTGTATCTGTTTGAGCAGGGTGTTTTGCCCCCCGATAACGCTCTTTTCCTCGTCAGGCTCTGCCGTTTCCTCGAACGGCTCCTCTCAACACGGCTACAACTACTTCTGGCGCTTGGATGTCTCTGCCCAGAACGGCCTTACGTCATCGCCCACAATAAAGGATTTTTTTGCAAATCAAATGCAGCTCCTTCTTACACCTAGATGACAGACGAGATGGTGGCACCAGTTTGCGCAAGCACAGGATTTGACTCTCTGGCTGAAATGTAGTTAAGAAAATTGCGAGCGACTGTTCAGTCGTATTAGAGTAGAAGTTACTTTCCCATAGGGCCTTTCATTTCTGACATTAACAGGAAACCAAATAAGAGTGAATTTCCTCGTTAAACACCGTGGCAGCTGATACAACTGGACGGGATCCATTGGCAGGTGGCAGTGCTAAACTCACAGTCGCTTTTCTAATACTAATAAATCTAATACTCATAGATATTTTAAAACTTGAAGTAGTTTGACGGCACTTGGTAGAGGGAAGGAGGCTCTCTTTCCCCTTCCCAAACACCAGCTTTTCCTCGTGAAAACCATTGCGTCCCCAGTTTGTTTCCGTGTGGGAAGCAACCCCTTCCGTGTGGGAAGCTCTCCCCTCCTGCCGCTCAGCGCTTACTTTGCAGAGCGAGGAATAATGGCCCTTCCACGGCCAGTCCTTGCCGGGTGAGCCCCGCCGGGCCTGGTTAGGGTGAGAATTTTGGCGCTGCTTCCACGTATAGAAAAAAAACACAACCAAAAAAAAAAAATATCAAACCCACCCAAAATTTTAAAAAAAACCCAAACCACCCAACCCCAAAAAACTCCACCCAAACACAAAAAACTCCACCCAGACCCACTAAGGTGGGCTCGGGGGGGGGATGACAGGATGTGGGTAAGACTGTTTCGGTGGGGGTAAGAGCTTGGCCTGGCTCTCCCGGCGGCCCTGCGGCTGCAGGTACCTCCGTGCCCCCCACTCCTCCCGGGGGCTCGTTTCCCTGGTCCCCGCCGGTACCGGGTAGGGCTGTCGTGAGGGGGGGACACCGGGCCTGCATGCCAACAGCCCCTGGGGCCGGGAGGTGGCGGGGTGCCGGTCCCGGAGGCGGAGGGGGTGTGTGTAGGGTGGGGTGTGGGTGAGTCGGTCCGTTAAACGCTCGTCGGTCCCGCCGTGGCCTCGCGCGCCCCCGTCCCGCCGGGAAAGGGGGGAGGAGGGAGAGGAGGGAATCCCCCCTCGCGCGCGCGGCGTGTCTTTTGTGTTTGTACACACGGCGCCGAGGGAGGGGGCGTGGCCAGGGAGGGGATGGGGCGTGGCCGCGCCTTCCCTCCATTGTGCTCCATTGGCGGGTGGGCGGGGCGGTGGGCGGGGCGGAGCGCGGGGCCGGCCCTCCCCCCGTCAGCCATCTTTCAATTGTGCTCCCAGCCGCCGCCGCCAGCAGCAGCAGCAGCCGCCGCAGCTCCGGCTCCTCCTCGCTCCCGCCCCCTCCCCCCGCCCCCCCACCAAAC
>JAOXNO010000024.1:13131586-13144277 GCA_028565335.1 Limnodromus scolopaceus | reverse complement strand
GGTCGACGGGGGAGAAACGGGGAGGGGGCGAAATTCTCAATTCTTCCCGCCGGCACCGCAGCGGGGCACGGGTCGCCGCTTGTCGCAAAAAAACCCCAAACCAAAACAAAACCACCATAAATTCCCAGCGCGGTCACCGATCCGGTGTTTATCGTTAGCCCCTTCCCCAGGTTTTTTGGTTCTGGCGCCTAAAAAAAAATAAATGCCACGGTGAACGCAGCTGTGCGATTTTTTTAATTTGATTTTTTTTTAAATTATTATTATTTTCACTTCTGGTTATTTAAATGCAGCAGCAGGGTCGCGCCGCCGCGAAGTTTATTGTTAGCGGCGTATCTTAATTGACTTGCGGGGTTCGATCCGTCCGCGGCGCCGTTCGGCCCCCCCTCCCCGGTGGCCGTGCAGAGGCGGGCATCCGCCGCGAGAGGGCGCCACGTACCCGCCGGTGCGCTCGGGTGTCCCCAAAACCGGCGCCGGTGCCTCGGGGAGGGGGGGGTAGGCTGGGGCGGGCGGCGGGTCTTCGTGGCACCCCTCTAATAACGGGGGCTTTCCAGTCCTTGCTCGGTACAGAAGTCGCACTTCAGCTTGGAAGGTGATCCTTGGGATGGATGGATGGATGGTTTCCATGGTGGGGGGAGAGGGGAGGGGAAAGTGGATTGGGGACAAGAAGCCGGTTTGAAATAGCAAACTTGATCTAAAAGTCCATCACTGCAGGTGTGAGGTGGAATTAATAGTCCAGGAGAAAGGTGACGAAGCTGGAGTATGAAAATGCCAAGTTTCTGCAGAAATAAAGGTGGCGTCAGTTTCAGGGGCAGACTTTGTGTCTGTGAAAGTACTTTGTTAATCTGAATTTGCAGTTCTGACACCGAAACTAACACAAGGAAATACGCTAGGTTGCTTGTACTGATAAGACAACAGAAAATATAAATTCTGTTAATTCTGCGGATTTTCAGTGTCATATGTCAGTAGGGAAGAAGAGCTGGATTCTCCTTAAAATTGAGTTTGCTCTTCAGGCTACTTGCTAGGAGGGTACCTATTGTACAGCTGAACCAGCCAGCTCGTGGCAGCGTTGGCATCAGTCAGCTAATGCGGGCTGCCCACCCCTTTTCCTGGCAAAGTTGGGGCCACCAGGGCCTTGTGTCTCTGCTGAGGGGTCCCTGTTGAGGCCAGTGGGAGTTTGCAGGGATCCATGGTGACAAAATAGCAACCATTGGCCTGTGAAGCTGGGTTTGTGCTGTAAATGTTGGGACTCTTCTACTGAAAACAGCGCATGTGTGGTGCTTAGTTTAGTTTAGATAATCATAGAATGGTTTGGGTTGGAAGGGACCTTAAAGATCTTCCAGTTCCAATCCCCTGCCCTGGGCAGGGACACCTCCCACCAGACCAGGTTGCTCAAAGCCCCATCCAGCCTGGCCTTGAACACCTCCAGGGATGGGGCATCCCAGGGGTGACAAACCCATATATTTAAGGTGATGGCGAATGTCTTGAATACTAATTATTTTTTTTCCTTTTTTCTTTTTCCTTTTTATTATTTAATTTCGAAAGGCCGGGTACCGTGGCTCTCCGTGAAATCCGGCGCTACCAAAAGTCGACCGAACTTTTGATCCGCAAACTTCCCTTCCAGCGCCTGGTGCGTGAAATTGCTCAGGATTTCAAGACAGACCTGCGCTTCCAGAGCGCTGCCATCGGTGCTTTGCAGGTGAGCCTTACCCGGGGAGGGGGGGATGATCCCTGGGGTCAGTGCACCCCTCAAAACCCGGGGGGCTGAAGGTAAGGGAGGGCTCTGCCTCCCCCTCTCCTCCCATTGGCCAGCCTGTTTCTAGGGTAAGCCCCAGCTCCTCCTGATTGGTGGGCTGCCGCGGTGGGCGTGGCCTCTCCCAGGGGGGAGCTGAGATTGGGGGATGCACCCCTCAACCCTCCGTTGCTCAGAGGGGACCACAGGGTGAAATAACACAGGGTCAGCTCTGCAGCTCCTCACAAAGGCTGTAAATGTGGGCTGGGGGGGGTGTTCTGCTTCTTTTTTTTTGGCTTGGCTTGGGATTTTTTTTTTTTGGCTTTTATTATTATTTTTTTTTAATAGCCCCTGCCCCTCAGGTAGTTGCACTGGATGGAACGATGCGTCTTATTAAGACACTGGATGTAAATCTGGTTCCTCGAGCTTTGTTAGAGGCTTTGCCTTGGGAAGCCGTGCGGTCCGAGGGGAAAGCGCTGCCGTGTGAAGCTTGTTCTGGCGTGTGCAAATGGCGGTCTTGGTGTCCTCAAATGCTCTTCTGGAAAAAAAACAAACAAACAAAACAGCTCGATAAGCCACGTCTAAGCACAGTTAGAGAAATAAGTGCTTTTGTATGATGCAGTTGATGCTAAACGCGTATTTATCTTTTTTTTTTTTTTAAATATATTAGTTAAATACCTTATTTAGAGTATATTGAGGGCGAAACATTGATTGTTCTTTCTGGCACAAATTCTTGCATCTAAGCTAGGTCCCCTCCAAGACCATGTTCTCATCACAGGAACGTTTCCCTCTTGTGATAGAAATAACACTCCTGATTAAAGATAGGACTTTACTGTTCTTTAAGATTGTTTCAGAACCTGTTTGCAATTGTAGAATATCTGATATTCAGGCGAAATTGTCTTTTTTTTTTCTGTTTAATGGCTTCCCCTTGATAAGGGCCAAAGCATATGCCATGAGGTGCTATAAACTTGAGCACGTGCTTAGCTTCAAAAGGTGGCTGCCTGCGTTTGCAAAGTGTCTGCTTTTGATTGTTTTTCTGTCTTTGCTGCTGTGAGCGAATGTGGTAGTTCTTAAATCCTGAGGTTTACCTGTTGTCAGGAGCTGCTGCTTAAAATTTAGTTGGTAGTTAATACATTTTTCAGAAGGTTGGTTTTGCATTAAGGAGCTGTTGGTTTAGAACTTGTTCCTGTACTATTCCTAGTGCTTCCTGCTTGTGTATTTGCAAAAAGAACTTTTAACCCCTTTAGTACCACGTTGTTTGTGCCGTCACAGCTTATTTAAGTGTCCCAACTTCTCATATAGTGATTTAGCAAAACTTTGTCAGAGGAACTTAGGGAAGCCGTATCCTACTGGATACAAAATGACTTAATTACTACAGCAGATGAGGTCTGTAGTATTAGTATTTTTCATTATTTGTATTAAATGGTCTGTGTTTTTAAACAGGAACTTTGAACTCAGTAGGTTGATTTTGTGGTTCCTGGTAACGAAGTGGTTCACGCGAGCGTGGTTTGCTCTTGCATGTGTTTTAGAAAGATGGACCTCAGCCTCCTGTCTGTGGGCGAGCCCCATCACGCCTGCCTCCTCACCCTGGCCATGCTGTGGCCTGGTCTGATGTTGGCTGCTGAGATGCTTCCTAGAAGATTGCTAGGTGTTAGAATTCTTTATCAACCCAAAAACCTGTAAATGGTTACCATTCCTGTGCTTTGCTTTTTTTAGTGCTTGCCAACTTCACCAGATGCTTAGTAGCTCTTACTATGGAAGAGATAGCAACAAGTCACTCGAATAGTGTAATCCAGCCTTTAAAAAAAAGAGAAGTTTCTAAACAAACTTGCCTTTTGATAAAGATAACCCATTATTTTGTGAGAGTCCTGTCAGAATATTTGTTTGGCTGTGTTTTGGAGGATATCTTTGCCAAATAGGAGTAGTACCCAACTTTGACATAAAATATTATTTGGTGGTTTATAAGAAAATGGAGGCTTCTATTTTTTTGAGAATCTTAAACTCTTGTTGTTTGTAAGTAATAAAAGGTAGAAGCCTAAATTTAATGCCGTGTTATATTGTGCTTTGAATTATTACTGTTACTTTTTCCTCATGCTCAAGAGACTGAAAGTGGTTTTTTTAACTCTTTTCTCCTATGCTAGGAGGCAAGTGAAGCCTACTTGGTTGGCCTGTTTGAAGATACCAACCTGTGTGCCATCCATGCCAAACGTGTCACAATCATGCCAAAAGATATCCAGCTAGCGCGCCGCATACGTGGGGAGCGCGCCTAAACTTCACCGCGATGGGTTTGTCATTCTCGAAGCAAAATCTTCTTCCTGTTATTGGTAGTAATGAACGTTAGATATTTTTTCCATGGGGTTGAAAGGTACCTAAGTATATGGTTGCAAATGGAAAAATAGGGGACAGAATTGGGTATTGGCAAGTTTTTTCCCATTTTCATTTGTGTGTGGATTTTTAATATAAATGAGGGGGCATAAAAACATCAATGCGGTCAAAAAAATGTTTCGGTGAACAAGTTTCAACAATTCAACTTTATAAAAAAAAAAATTATAAATAAACCTGTCAAATTTTTCTGGACAATGCCAGCATTTGGATTTTTTTAAACAAGTAAATTTCTTATCAATGGCAACTAAATGGTGTTTGTAGCATTTTTATCATACAGTAGATTCCATCCATTCACTATACTTTTCTAACTGAGTTGTCCTACATGCAAGTACATGTTTTTAATGTTGTCTGTCTTCTGTGCTGTTCCTGTAAGTTTGCTATTAAAATACATTAAATGATGCCTGCTTTTAGTCTTGATTATTTTTTTTTTAAATAGTGCATATCTGATTAAAAATAATCAGCCATCCCTTCCCTTTTTCTCTTCAATATGTGGCCTAAATACTTGGAGCAGCTCTAGGAACACTGAGGATACTACTTTGGCTGAAGTAGTGTATGCGTGAAGGGGTTTTTTTAGGGTGTAAAACTTGTGTCCACTGCAGGTGAAAGCAATTTTGGTGAGTATTTTACCAGAGCTGGAGCTGGACTGAGCTCTCTAATCTACAGTGCTAAGAAAAAAGCAGGTTTGTTGCCATTTAGACTCCTTTCTTACTCAAATTAATGCTGAATTTGGAAGTATTTCTGATTTTCATGGTTCGTTAGTATGCTATAAGTGGTGGGGTGTGGTGGTTTGGGCTTTTTTTGGTGTGTTTTTGGGGTTGGGGTTTTTTTTTTACCCCTTTTTTTTAAAAAAAAAAAACCAAACCCTTTTGCACTATGTAATCTGGTTTCTCGCTTTGTAGGTGTTTGCTTCTTGGTTGACTACCTTTCTGTTTGTCACACCCTCTGGCATGTTTGAGAGCTTAGTCCACATGTGATTAGTTTCAGTTTGTACACTCTACTCACAGGATACTTTTGTACCATTTTTGTTAGTTGCAGTACTTCATAGAAGCAGTACTTGGGAGCACACATTTAAAACAATCTATTTTTTTTTTTATATCCCCTCCTAATTGCTGCTAAAAGTTCCTGTGAAGAAATTTACTGCTGAAATTATGTTCTACAAAAACTTGGGTTTAATTTTTTTTACCTGGAACTTGGCTAAGGATCCTGATGGACCAGTCTGGAAATGGGTTATGGGGTGTACTTTTTGATAGCTCTTGTGGATAATGAAATTAGTTACAGAGAAGAAAATACATAGGCAGTGAACAGATTTCACCTCTGTGCTAAGACCCCCACAGAGCTTAGTTGCTGCTAACTTCTTTCAAGAGGTTCTGAGTGAGCTCTGAGCACATGAGTGAATTTGTCTGAAGATTTCCAAAGAGGATTAATAGAGATGTATTATCTGCTTTGGTATCTTGAACAGAGAGCCAAAAATTATAGAATAAATCACATTATTCATAACTCGCTCGGCTCTAGTAATGAATGCTGTCTGCCAGGGTTGTGTGGAGTAAAGTCTATTTAAATGGAGTAGCTTGTCACAGAGAAAACTAATGCTAGATAAAATGTGACCACATCCTTTTGGTGCCAAGCAGTTCATAGCTATCGATGAAAAATTAAGGAAGACTTGTCTTGGAGCAGCCACAACAACAGAAACATAAAAGGTGAGCAACTGAGGCTTAACTGATTTAAGATGACACTTCTGTCTACTTGTTAACAACCCTGATAAACTTACTATGGATGCATTTCAATGTAATTAACTACTTGTTTTGTCCCGTACTTCAGAATTCTGTTTCATGCATCAGTCAACAATGCTGCAGCCACCTACACAAAAAGGTAATTAGATTGTGGGGTTTGTTTTGTTTAATAACCTGAAATTGAAGTATGGATAAGGAACTTAACTTTCTCTTTATTAGGTATATTAGAAAAATAATATTTTTTCCCTATAGCAATTCTGCTATTTCCTGGGCAATTCAGTTGCAGCTGAGATTTTAAACACTTAGAAACAAATTGTGGTCGTGGACGTCCTCCTGGGGAGGAGTTTAACTCTATGGGGTGGAGAGATAGATGTGACGTGGCTGCTTACTTGTTAGTGACAAGCATACTCAAGGGTTGAACATCTGTTTAAGGCACATCCTTGCATGTATGTCCACACTTCAATTTCTGAACTGTTTTGTGAAGTCCTTTATAAAGTGTATGTGATCAGCTGTTCTTTAGGTCTTTGTTTTAGATTTGCACATTAGCAGCATTTACTTGCTATTTTCTCAAGAGTATATACAAAACTTTATTAAATTTTTTTTTTCTGAAGTTGGATGCTTTATATTAGCAACACAAAAAGCAAGCTTGCCTCTCAGAGCTAAAAATTAACGTACCTGGAAATAACTTCAGACACAGGATCAGTCTCTCTTGTGTGGCAGTATCAAATTCAACCGCTAGTTCGTGAGAGTTTGACTAGCACGGAGCTTAAACCCAGCATTTCAGGATTTGTTTAGAGAAGTAACTTGCAGAATATAAAGTAATATTAGTGTACCTATGGTTAAGTGACGCATTGTTGAGCTGGGTTCACCCAGCCCTTTATCCCATGGGGACCAGATTCATTAACGCCTGCTCTATGACAGGTTGTAGCACCTACTTGAAATTAGTGATGCCATTTTGCTCAGGAAGGAGAGTAAGTGCAGCTATTTCTGTTCAACTGCTCACTCACAGTCTCTTACACAGGCGAATTTTTGGGGATGCATTTTGTAATTGGGATTATTGTCTCAGGACGTGTGTTCTTTGCTCTCTGACTTTCTTGGCGTTTTATAACCGCTCAGTGATTCATTTGAATCCACTCTTTGATGTGACCGAAACCAGTGTCTCTTTCTCACCTACTTCCTGTGCCAAAGTTTTTGGTCAATTAGCCAAATAATTTGACTCTGCATATCTGCTTGATCTGAAGCACTAAAGCAGGCAGGAAAGTAGGACTATCCATTTCTCTAACGGGATATTGTGAAACTGAACCTAAACTTTTAGGCCTGTGCTACTGTTCTAATACCAGCTTCTCCTGCCTCTCTTGATGCTGTTTATCTTCCAGAGCTTAATTTTAAATTCAGTGTTCAGTGAAGTAAAGGTAGTGTTCAGATCAAATATGTTGATTGCATTGTATAATGCAATTTTGATTCTTTTATGTAACAAACACATGTGCAACTTTTCTTTGTCTTCATAATGTGTAAGGAGTTAAAAACACTTTTCATATAACTTGGCCTCAAAGGCTTGAATTCAGAGGAGGAATTCTAGTGCTAGGAAAGTTTGTTGTGGTGGTGGTTTTTTTTGGTTGGTTGTTTTTTTTTTTTTTCCCTGGTCCAGATCACCCTGTTGCTACTGGGGAGCTGTTTGGTCACCTTTTGTGTATTATTTCCATCACCATGTGTAACGAGTCATCCTGAGTGCTGAGATTTTTTTGCACTAAGTGGATGTTGCAGACTCGTTTATGGCAGGTTTGTGTACAAACAGACAAGTATTTTGCTGAACAAAAAGCCACTGTATACGTATTTTTATATATTTATTTTTTTTTAATCTGAGGAGGCTTTGTTACCTTCTAACCTGGATAATGTGAAGGGACTGTCTGGTTTCTGTTTGGTGGAGCTAATGTCACATAGTTGATCAAGGCAAGAAATTGCTCTCAAAATACCCTCACAAACTATAAGAATTTGCTACTTTTTACGTATGTTTTGGAAGGGTGTCTCAGCACAGCATGAGCCCTCTTTTGAGGGTTATATTTCAAAGCGGTGATTGCCTGGTTGGGGAAGCAGACACCCCTCGTCATGGTGTCATGTTGTTGGACAGCTATTACTCAAGGTACGTCCCTCTCCTGCCACCCAGATGAGAGTGAAGAAGTCAGGCCAGGAGAGTTCTGGTGTGTGGCCAAGTATCTACTCCAGATGAGACGAGTTCAGGTGACACTTCAGGGGCTGCGAATGGAGAAGTAGGATTGAGGAGGGACATGCAGGTAAAGGATACGTCTTTTTCTTCTCTTGCCATTGTAGCTGACTTTCTCGCTTCTCACTGGACAGAATTATGACCTATTTCAAAGGGACTTTCTGCATAGAAAGTTGGTTTCTGGGTGCTCTCACAGAGGCAGCTGTTACATGTGTGGGTTTTCTCTGATTCATACCACCCCTTCCCATCTTCCATGGCCCATACATGGGGATATTAATACAATTTAAAATAGTAAAATAAAAATCACAAAACAAACCCCAAACCCTACAAATCTGATGCTTATAGGAGACAGATACTACTTTTATCCAAGAATTTTCTGTGTGTGCCTGGCAGTGATGGAATACTTCTGAATAAATGGGGAAAGACAGCCTGAATTATAGCTGTAAGTGTGAGGGGCGTTTTGGTTGCCTCCTGCCTGTCATCCCTGGGAGTATTACCTGTTACATGATCACAACTATAAATAAATACATGAGAAATTATTTATTTAAAATGAAGAGTGTGAGGAAATGCCTGCAAAATGCTGAGGCTTAGGGATGCTCTCAGTTGCAGTGTGCCTGGACAGAATGGTGATGCTATCCCTTTGCAGCACCAGGGAAGATCCAGGCACTTGGATAAAATCCCACAAAAGATGAGGTTGGGGGTCAAAGGCAGGTATTGGGGTGTGTGTGCTCTCCAAGTTGGCATCATAGTCGCTCTGGTGTGGGGAAATGAGCCTAAATTTCTGTCCATTTCTCTTGATAATGCATTTGTAGGTTGACACGTAGCAGGGATTCTCTGCAGTGTTGTCCCTGCCAACAGCATCCCCTTCATCTCCTCGTGCAGGCATCCCATGGCACCCAGCGGGATCTCTAACAGCAGGGGTGCTTTATGTTACTAGAAGCTCCTGTGAAGTCAGAAAGATTTAAGGAAAAATAAAAAAGCCTGAAAATGAGACCACACCTCCCTCACTTCCCCCAAAATGTGTTTCTACCCCACTGGAAACCACTTGTCTCTGCTGCCAGTTTTGGGGCTCTAGGTTTTTGTCCCCCTCCCTTGGTAAGAGCTTTTTCTCGCCGCCTCCTTGCATGATGTTTGCGTTTATGTAGATGCCGCTTCATGGAAGCGTCCCAAGTAAAATCCAACTGGAACATACATGTCCTGCGGTGACTGCAGGATAATTCCATATGCCTCTGTGATAAATGCTAACCCTTGGCTTTGCCCCCACCACCCTTTGCTCAGGAACAATCAGGCCGGTTGATCCCCTCTCCTGCTAAGTTAGATTTGCAAGAGATTTTGCAAGTCCAAGTGCTTTTGAGTTTTCCTTTTCGCCTGTTGGAGTTGGTAAGGGGGCATAATTATCTCTTCTGCCTCTGCCTTGTGGACTGCTGTGAGGAGAGGATGGGTTGAGATGAGGCAACAGTCCTCAGGTGAGGGATGCTCCCTTCCTTCCCCCCTGGAGGAGGAGGAGGAAGGCCCAAGTAATTGTATTTACAGCCTCCTGTATAAATGCATCATTGCCTGGCAGCCGAGACCCTGCCAAGCAGCCTGTGGGTGGGACGGCTGCCAGGTGAACACATGGGCATGGATTCCTGCCATGAGGAACTGTGGATGGGCAGGATGGGCGTCCCAGCTGGGTGCCATCCCCAGGACCGGTTGCGGCTGAGGAGCTGCGTGTTGTCCCTCCATCTCCAGGCTGGAGCAACTTCAAGCCATCTCCATGCCTGTTAATTTGGCACACGGGAAGGTTGCCAGGCTGAGGCACGTGTAGCCCTGAGACCTCGGGCTTTGGCTTAGCTGTGGAGCGGGCAGAGAGCTGGCAAGCAGCCACACAAGCTTCTCCATGCCTATGCCTTTGCCCGGAGGGGCTGTCTCCATGGGCTTTTTCTTTGTGCCTCCTTCCATCTGCACCTTGCTGGGGATGAGGGCACAGGCTGGAGAAGGTGGGCAGAGGAGGGGGCACTTCTACAGCAGGTCCAGGGTGTGTGGGCAAGTGTACAGAGCACAGGGGTTGCCAGGCAGATGCCAGTACTACTCTCCTGGGAGGACAGGATGAAAATATCAGGTGTTTCCTCAGACATACCGCACCAGCCCAGGGAAAGCATTACATGATGTGTGGACCTGCAATTGTCATCGTTGGTTCCCTTCAGCCTGTCTCTTCAGGCATCCCTGTGCCAAAAATGAGCAAAAGGACTTTCCTTTGCCTGAGCTGTTGAGGAAGAGAGACTTATTTTCTTTCAGTGAATTGGGGTTTAGGGTTTTTTTTTTTTTGGTGGTGCTAGCCCCATCCCCATGACAAATGTGCATCCTTCCACCCTTCCATTCCCTGGTACACAAAATGCTTTAAATTGATGGTTACTTGCTCTTGCTTTGAAGTTCCAGAGCTGGCTCTTTGATATAACTGCCAGCTCTGCTGCCCAGCCCAGACACAGTAAAGTTAAGAGATGTTTCTGTCTGGTGTCAGCTTGAAGCCTTGCAGACACTGAATCCCTCTAGAGGAGGGCACATCTGTTCAGGAATCTGATCTCATTTCTGCCTTATAGATTCTCCAACTAAATGGACCATTTGCCTTTCATGAAAGTAATTGCTTTGAATGCTGTGGAAAAAAAGAAGCCAAAGCCACAGACGGTGTCTAACCTCACTAGTGTTTATTCAATAAATTAATAAAATAAACACTAACAGAGTCGTGTTTGGGTTCACAGCAGAGCAGTAATGTATTGTTAAGAATGGTGGCTATTGCTAGCAGAGCACAACATGCAGCAGCCGCTCTCTGTAACGTAAAAAAAAATCTGTCTACGGGCACAGAGAGCAGTTATAGTGCACCCATGAGCATTGTGGAGCCGGGCTGTAACAGCTCATGGAAACACATCTGTCCCCTGCCATGCTGGCAAGGGGCTGCTCTGGTTCTGCTGCTGCCGCCACCGAATCATAGAATGGTTGGGGTTGAATGGGACCTTAAAGATCATTGAGTTCCAACCCCCCTGCCCTGGGCAGGGACACCTCCCAACAGGCTCAGAGCCCCATCCAGCCTGGCCTTGAACACCTCCAGGGATGGGGCATCCACACCTTTTCTGGGCAACCTGTTCCAGTGCCTTACCACCCTCACAGGAAATAATTTCTTCCTGAGATCTAATCTAAATCTCCCCTCTTTCAGTTTAAAACCATTCCCCCTCATCTTATTGCTGCACTCTCTGATAATTCATCCCTCTGGTACATGAGATCCTGTAAAATACAATGCTAATACCAGGGGGCTGTTGACCTTAGCACGTTGTTCCTGAAGCTGCTCTGACCTGGCTGTTGTGCAGGTGGGGAACATTCTCCCAGGATGGAAAGCAGCAAGCTTGTGGTCCTGAACAGGGGGAAACCCGGGTCACTCAAAGCCTGTGCCGATATCACTTGTGTGCTCTTTCTACAAATAAAGGCATCATTACAAACGGCATCATTACGTTCTTTCTATAAAGCTTCTTCCCTTCCCTGCTACATCACCCTGCCTCTCTCTCTTGCTCCCTACCCACAGTAAAACAGAAGTTCTGCTGCACGCCCTGCCTGAAAGGAGCAGTAGGTTCATGTTTCCCTGTCTACAGCCTCCCTCTCCTGCCAGGTCTCGGGCCTGCAACAACTGCAGGTGGCCAAGAGAAGCCCACCCGTGGCTTGCACAGCATCAAAACATCACCTGGGTCCTGGAAAACACCATGGGAGGGATGGTGCAGGCTGTGTCTGTGCTTCCCGAGCTCCAAAATCCTGTTTTATATGAGTGTTTCTCCGCTCGTTTTTCTTGATACCTGTCTCCCCATCACATCCGTGCTGCTCTTCTTCCCAGGAACGGCTCAGGCAGGCGCTGCCAGGAGGGAGAAATATTGGACACCGTCTGGAGCTTGCTTTTAAGCAAGGCAAGCAGGGAGCAGACAAGGTCCGCAGTAAGCAGTTTGGCACCGCGTAGAACTGCCTTTATTTAGCACCACCACGCTGCTGTCATCCTCGGGATGTAGCCTGGCACTACCTGCTCCTTCAGTTGGTTTAATTATGGTATGTTGGGCCCGAGAGGCTGCTCCTTTTGCACCGGTCATGTGAAGATTCACACAGTACCTGTTGCTATAGCCCATGGGTGCTGGGAGCTGCTGGACTGAGGTGCCACATAAGTAAAGCTTAGTAAGATGCTGAGCTGTAGCTGTGGGGTGGAGGCAGCCAAAATATTCTTGAGATCCCACCTGGAGTACTGTGTCTGGCTCTGAAGTCCTCAGCACAGGAAGGTCATGGACATGTTGGAGTGGGTCCAGAGGAAGCCACAAAAATGCTGTGAGGGCTGGAGCACCTCTACTGTGAGGACAGGCTGAGAGAGTTGGGGGTATTCAGCCTGAGAAGGGAAGGCTCCGGGGGGATCTTAGAGCCCCTTCCAATACCTAAAGGGGGCTACAGGAGAGATGAGGAGGGACTCTTGATCGGGGAGGGACTCTTGATCAGGGAGTGGAGTGAAAAGGCGAGGGTAACAGTTTTAAACTGAAAGAAGGGAGAGTTAGATTAGATCTCAGGAAGAAATTCTTTCCTGTGAGGGTGGTGAGACACTGGAACAGGTTGCCCAGAGAAGCTGTG
>JAOXNO010000024.1:13098542-13131486 GCA_028565335.1 Limnodromus scolopaceus | reverse complement strand
CCCAGAGAAGCTGTGGCTGCCCCATCCCTGGAGGTGTTCAAGGCCAGGCTGGATGGGGCTTTGAGCAACCTGGTCTGTTGGGAGGTGTCCCTGCCCATGGCAGAGGGGTGGAACTGGGTGATCTTCAAGGTCCCTTCCAACCCAAACCATTCTGTGATTCTCTAAGTCTCTACCCATCAGTACTTACACAACGCCACAGTTGTGACTAGTGCTTCATGGGTTGTTGGAACCATTTCTGTATCAAATAAACCCAGAACCAAGCACAGCAAACCACAGGGTGGAGCAGGAGTGTGCCGGAGCTGCAAACGAGCAGAAGATGCGAACCAGGGAAGAGCTGGCCTGAGATGGGGTCAGCAGTGGGGAGACAGACACTGCAAACCCAGGACCAGGCTTTTCCTTGCTGGTCTTGCCCCAGGAAAGACTTTCTCAATGCCTTTGGGCAAGTTACATCACTCTGGACTTCCCTTTTCTCACCTTAAAATGAGGTTGCTGCTTTTAAGCTTTTGCCGCGGTGCTGGGAGGACTCTGACTGTTTGCAATGTGCTCCAAAGAGCCACCAACTGCTTTGGGAAACTTGTCCTGGAGGTGAAAGCTTTAGCCCCCCAAAACACATCCTCTTCCTATTGCAGGTCCCATGGAAGCTGGAATAGATGCCCTGCTGTTTGCAGAGCAGGAGTTCAAGTGGGACCGTCAGGGAGGTCTCTCCCAGGTGGCTCGGCGAGGAGCGCTCTCTTGCTGATGGAGATCTGCTTTCAGCAATGTCGCTGCACTCCCAGCTGCTCTAAATGCTAGACTAGATGTTAATAATGAAATTGTTACATTCCTGAGCAGGTTCAACAGCAGGGAACGCACCCACCTTATTTAAACGCAGCTAAATAAGCATATTTTATTTAATGAAGTGTCATAATGCTCTTTTGGGGTGAGACGTGTCCTCGGTGTCACCTGTGTGGGTTCCTGTGTCACTGCTGAGTGAAGGGCTGTGCAGTGTGGACATTAGCGGCCGAAATATTTTTCTTTGTTTTTTGTTAATGAGGAACCAACATCTTTGGCTGAGGATTTTGGCTCCACTTTGTGACTGCAATCAGCCAGCGACAGTTGAAGATTATGACATCAAAATATATTTTTTAACTACAGTTAATTGATTCTCATGGGAAATTAGTGTGCAATGGGCCATTCACTCTCGATTTATCACTGCGCTTTCTAAACGAATCCGGCTCTGCTGTCTGCTACTGGGATGGGAGGATCTCCTCCTGCCTCCGTGATGCCAGGCTTTGATTTTTTGAAGCCAGATGCTGACCCCAGGCAGGGCAGGCAGCAGCCACCCGGCTCTGCCGATACTACGGGAGGACAAACTCTGCTGGATGGTGCCAGTCATTCCCTGGACGCCGTTTGGGCACATTACATCACTCTGGACCGCCTTCTTCCTCTCCTAAAAATGAGGTTGCTGCTTTTATGCCCTTTCAGTGATGCGTATTTCATCCTCCTGCATCCCCTGCATTTCTTACTGTGGCTTTCCTTTTCCTGCCTCAGTGTGGCTCCGTCCGGGAAGCCAGAGCCACGTGCGTGTCTCCGGGCTATACATCAAAACCAGGCTTTCTGCGACCGTGGCTCGGCAATAAACAAGGAGGAGAGCGTGTTCCCGCTTGGCTGGTACGTTAAGCAGATGTTGGGTATCCGGACCTCATTTCAGGCAGGCAGAAAAGAAAAGGAAGGAGAGGGGAGCGATTTTCCTCCCCTCCCTGACAGCCAGCGGTGCCCTTGCAAACCTTCTGCCTTTGCGACGCCAGCCGGCAAATTCGGCGTTAGCAGCTGTTCTCGAGCTGCCGGCTGGATTGCAGGGATGCTGCCTCCCAGGGTATTTGTGGAACTGGCTCCAGCTGCCGAAATGGAAAGGGCTAAAAGGATGCTTCAGAGCCACTGAAGAAATGCTGAAAGAATATGCTGGAGGCTCGGGGGGTTATCGGGCTGTGTCACATCCAAGCTGACCGCTTTAACTCTCCTTTGTATTTCTTTCTTACAGAAGCAGCTCAATTTTTCATAACTACCCCATGTGAAAGCCTTATTATTATCTGCTGTTATTATTCTCCAAGGTTACATGGCATCTCTCTGGCAGAAATGCAGCCCTAAGGATGAGCTGAGCCATCTTGGTCCCATTTTCACATCCCTCCAGACACCTTTGCCCTCACGCACGGGCATCAGCAACAGGGAAATCTCCCATGTAACAGGGATTTCTAGGTAAAAAGCAAGGACTAATTAACGTGTAAATGTGCTTTAGTTAATTAGGGAGACTATAAGTACCACTCTACCCGGGGCTGGACGGAGTTAAGATGAGCTAAGAGGTCAGCCTTGCCAGGTTAATCCCCCCCTTCCCACCTTCATCTATGCAAACACTGGTTAAAGTAACCCAAATAACCCCTCGTGTTCCTATTTAAGTGGCCTTAACTGCACGAATGACTTCTATGTAGGTACAAGAAATACCTCAGTCAAAGTTATAGCTGATGGCTATTTGGAGAACGGAGCATCCATGCAGCAGGCTGGTAAATTTGGAGTATTTAGTGGAAGAAAACAGAAGGGCAGCGGTGCCCTTTTTAAGCTGTTCCAGAATAAATCCATCCCTGAGCAGAACTTGCTCTAATCCACGTGCTTCATCAGGAAAAATTTCCTGTCGTCAGCAGCAGGATGGTCACCGCAAGGATGGTCGTAGTAAAAAGCCATCTCACGGCTGTGCCAGGCAGAGAGTCTGCGTTTCACAAGATGCTGTGGGAGTGACAGACACCGGGCTGGTTTTCTCCCCTTGGCCGCTGAAAAAAAATCAAAGAGCATCAGATGGAAGCTGTTTTGGGTAAATGCTTCAACTTCCCATCACATTAAAAGGTTTCTGCTGTTCTAACGTTTCTCCTTAGTCCTACATCCACGTAGAAGATCCAGTCAATGAGGTTACGCAGCTTCACTGGGTGTGAATTTAGACCCCATCGAAGGAGGCAATGGCTCTGTCACCTTCAATTTATTCCTCCATCTCTGCATTTCAGAAAAGAATAAACATTTTTCAAGCTGAGCAAAAAGGAAAAAAAAATAATCCCAAACCCCTCTTTGATCGATTACTTTGCTAAAGTAGTTGCAAATTGCTCCGTTACACATCTGTTCTGGGAGCAGCGATACTGAGGAATTTAGTGAGCAGTTGGGGTCAGTGATTTGGTGTGGATGGGGACAGTTGGGGTGATTTTAGCAATTCGTTCTTTTAGCAATAAGACAAAAAGAATTGGGGGTAAAGGATTTGTGTGGGAGGAAAGCTGTCGGGAGGCAGAGTCAGGGCGCCTGCTTGCAGGAAAAAAAGGTGATTTAACAGAACGCAGGGCTCCATTTCCAAAAGTGCAGAATAACTCGAGGCCAGGGGGAGGTTTTTGCTGGATCTCGCCCCCTTGGCAGTGCTCCTGAGGGCAGCTCCATCCCACATCCATGTCACTGGGCACTGTGCGATGGCAAAGTCATCGCAGCTCCACCGGAGCACCCAGGGCTGATTGCTCACCCAGAGGAACCAGCAACCAGGGCTGAAAAGGAGGAGGTGAAGGGATGGGGGCTTGATTTTTGGGTCTGAGGAGGAAAAAACAAGGGTGTTTGCTTAGCAGATGTGCTGAGGCTGCCCAGCACCGTGAAAGCTGGGTCCCTTCTTCTGAGCCAGTCACACCAAGTGCAAACGAGAGGCCAGAGGCTGAAGTTTATGGCTGATACGCATCTGAAACAAATCAAAGGAAAGATTATTTAGCTTGCCTGAGCATGGCAGGGAGCATGCCGAGTCTTTCGTTGGGGGAGCATGGCCAAGGTGGGGGGGGATGGCAGGTCCTGATGGGCAGGGACAGATAGCTTGGTGAGACAGAGCTGGGAACGGAAAGCTAGATGTCACCCCAGGTGTCTGTGGTCCCTTTCAGGGACCTCCACTTGCACTGTGCTGCTTATCTCCTGCCTTCCCAGCACCTTCCCCATCCCACCTCCCTCCTGTGGCAGAAGGTGGCTGTATAAAAGCACAGGATTTTTGGAGATGAGATGAAAATGGTCTTTTCTTCCATCTGTGTTTGCTCGCTCAGTTGTCTGCCTGACATCCTAAGTCAGAATTCAGGACCCAGTAGCTCTTCCTCCCATCCCCCCTAATTTCCCTGCGTTGTGATTTGAGTTTTCCCCGGGGAATTTTCCTACCCCTTGGCCTGTGAAGTTTCCTGCCTCGGGCACCACTTGAATTTACAAGTGTGAGGCAAAGGCTGACAAGGGTTGATGAGAAGCATGGCAGCCACACAAGGGGGATATTGTTTGTATAAAGCTTCCAGAAATGACAGCGGAGCACGGAGCTGGGCAGCGGGGATGGCTCTGCAGCCTCATCCTGCTGCTCTGGGCCAGATTTGGGGTGGAAATGGGATGGGGAAAACCACCTCTTCTCGGGCAAGTTGCTAGAGGAGCAGCAGAAACTCCTGTGCGAGCTGAGCCAGACAGAAAGAAGCATTGCTGTGTCCATTTTAGGATTTTGTGCTGCTGCTTCTCACCATCCCATCCAAATACATCCCTTTAATGGCTGTTGCTGAAGAGGAAGCACATACATTCTCCTGTGAGAGGGTGCCTGTGCCCGTAAGCCTGTTTTCCCAACACTACAAACTGGTCCTATAAAAGATGTTACCTCTCCCTGCCTCTCCTTAATAACTCAGTGCTGTGGCTATAACAACACTTTGCCGGTGTCATATTTTTCACCATGACTCCAGTCCTCCCTCTTTTTTCCTCCTGGGTACTGAACAGCTCTCAGCAAAACCAGGCAGTTCAGCATCCCAGCATCCCAGCATCCAGCACCCAGCATCTCAGCACCCCACCACCCCACCACCCACCATCAAGTGACCAGGTGCTCATCTGCACCCGGTTCCTCCACAACCCCAGCACTGCTGGGACCGGTAGGAAATATTAGGTCCTCTCTGCAGGATGGGCATCCATGTTGTGGCCCCTGCCGAGTCTTCCTGTAGCCACTCCTTGGCCCAGCTCCAATTCCTCACATGCACAGGGAATGCAGCAGAGCAAATCATGTCTCAAAATTCACATTTCTGGATTTGTTTTCCTCGAGGACCTCATAGCCCTTTCATTGAACACTGAAGATGTGTCCTGTCCGCCTTCAAAAATAAACGTATTCCTTGGGTGCACAGCATGTAAGCAGAGAGCAACACAGTTGCTAAAGATCTGTGCATCCAGCATCAGGGTGTTACCTATTACAATAACGAAGGTTGAAAATAAACTGTTAGAAGTTACTCTTACAGGTGAGACGTTGGGGTATCCTTCAGTCACTGCTGGGGGGGGGGGGGGACACGACTTTTAGTCATGATTGACCTCTTGTCTCACTCGTATGTGTGACTGGGTGCCTTAGGGGCAATGGAGGGGGAGATGTGTGCTGGAGAGGAGTCAGACATCTGGGGTCAAGTGCATCTTTAAGCTTAGAAATGAGACTTAAAACACACTGATCCTCTTTGCCGCTCGTTGCACGGAGGGGAACATTTAAAAGGCAGCAGACAGCGTCAGCTCAGAGTTGGCACGTCCTGGCCAATGGGGCGAGCAAAGCCGAAATCTCCTGTCTCGCACTTCAGCCTAGATCTATTTTTTTTTTACAGAAGATCCCAGCCCCTTGCGGTGCCTTCGTTCCCTCCTGGCTGAGCTGTGACCCTCCCGCTGCAGAAAGTCACCACCCGGAGCACACACACCCCCCCGACTTTATGCTCTTGCAGTAAAGCATGGCCAAGTATTTGCATGATGAGAGCTTTAATAAGCTAAGTTTTCTGACGATGCATATGGTCTTGTCATCTTCCTGACAAATTAATGCTTCCGAAAAAAAAAAAACCAACCCCCTTTTTAACTAGCTAAAATGTTAACCATTGTTGCCCTACGGCTTATTAATTTTTCGGTGTACAGTAGCGACAGTGGGGAAATGCCAGGAAGCTGTAGGTATTAACGCTTCTTCGCCTGTCAGGGTATTTAAGTCTTAGGTGCAGGACGTGGGTAATTTAAATAATTCCTATAGATTCATCAGCTTCCCCTGACACTCGTATGGGGGCAGAAGAAATCACTTGTATGAGTACGCTTAACAAACGAGCTGCCTAACGAAGCGCTTTCGTCCCCGGGTATTAACCATCTCCTGTCGAACAGATCTGTGGAAATAAAAAGGCGTAACCCCGTGTCAGAGTTTCGTGCCGTGACCTGCCGCCTTGGGCCGTGGCAGCACGAGATGCTCCCAGCATCACGGCCACGTTCAGTGCGTTCAGCCCCCAGCGAGACATAAAGGCCCCGGCTGAAGCAAACCTGGCTGGTGGGAAGCTGGGGAATAACAGGAATAAATAAATAAAAAAAAAAAGCCCCTTTATATCTTGATAGGAACAGGCTTATTTAACAAATCCCAATGAATTCTTTAATTTAGCAGCCTTGAGCCGGGGTCGCAGGGGGTGGCCACCAGGTCCTCCTGGCTTGCCACAAGCAATTAAAAAGGGCTCCAGCTTTTCTGCCCCTTGGGTTGGGATTGAGTTATTTGTCTGTGGATGGTTCTTCTCAACCCATAAGTTGAGAAAGCTGGAAGTTTGTGTCCCTCCTGGAGCAAAAAGGGGGGGTGTTGGAATGAGGATCCCCATGGGCTCAGAGGGCATGGATGGCGCAGCTGGTGGCTGACTTCTCACCAGGCTGTTGGGAGGGGTTTTTTTTGCTGGGGGTGGGCTGTAAAAACACGTCCTGGAGAGCCTGGTCCACCTCTTGCCTAGGGTGTCGTGCATATGTGTTTGTCATCCCCATATCCAGGGCTCCTGACACGTCAGGTGGGATTCTTACCATGGACGTGGGCTGTGAGTTCCCACCTATTTCCCTCCACTTTAATTTATTTCCCCGGAGGCTGTCTGGGGCCCCGGCCCCGCTCAGCCTGGGCTGGGCATCTCTCCCGTAAGTGTTTCCTGGCTCCCCCACGTGCGGGAAGTGGTTTTGGGGGATGTTGCGGAAATTCTTTGTCTCTGCTTCCTCTCCCTTTTCCTGCTCGCCTCCCCCGCAACGCGCCTGCGCTGCTCGCTCGGACGGCCCCCTCTCCTCCTCCTTTCGGTCCATATCTGGTCGTTTATACTTTATAGAAGTGGAAAGGGCTAGTTTTTTAATGGCTGGTGATACCCCATGCACTCGGGTATGCCCAGGCACCGGTGTGGCTGTCCCTGGCAAAGCTTTTGGCCAGGCTGGAGATCAGAGTGGCCCTTGCCCTGCAAAGTGTCCTCCCCTTCGGGTGGTGGGTTTGGGTGCAGGCTGAGGGCCCGACTTCTTCTTCTACACGGCTATAAATGGCTTTATTCCCACAAATCGCAGGAGGCGGCAGGCTGCCAGAATCCTGTCCCTTTCTGACAGCATTGTGGCTTTTCCTCTGGTTTCCTTTGTTTGGAATGAAATGGTCAATTTTAAAAGAAAAAAAAAAGAGAAATAAAATAACTTTCTGGACTTAGCTGGTGCTCTAGAAACAACCCCCAAGTGCCTGGCTCCATGTGGTGAACCTGAAGCCACAAAGAAAAGGCCGTGGCCAGTGTTTTTCCCCCCCCCCCCATGACCCGTTTTTGGCAGCTCGACTTGATTTGCATAATAAGCCCTATGCCTTCCTGAGCCAAAAAAAAAATATATATTAAAAAGCCTTTAAAACTGGGACCCCTCAGTGTCTCAGGTGAACCTTTATAACCGCTGGGCGCTTCTGAGGCTGTTGACTCCTGCACCCTGGGCGCAGGTCCAGGTCTCTGCATCCCCCCCCCCCAGGGGACGATGCTCACCCCACAGCCCGCAGGAACCCTCCCCATCTGACCTCAACTAGAGCTGTGGCTGCTCCCAGTTTTTGTCTCCTGCTGCAAAAAGAAATGAGGTCTCACCCTCAACAATATGGTTTTAGGGTTGGGATTTTTTTTTTTCTTTTATAAGTGCCAAATTCCTGGAGAAATGTGAGGTTTTTGTTTCCATGCGGCTTCCCAAAATTGTTCGATAGCCACTTAAGCAGAGTAAGAGCAAGTTCCCCTGCTGGTAAGGCGGCCTTTAAAGAAAATGTCTTTCTTGTTGCTTAAGGTAAAGGAGGAACTTAATTTTCTTCCTGCAGATGCCCCCCGAGCCCTTGCCTGGGCCCTGGGTGTCACGCTTCCCACGTTCCTCTATTGCCTTAACAGCAGCCAGGGCTGACAGCTCTGGCTCAGGGATGGGGTGGGATGGGGTGGAATGGGGCAGGATGAGGTGGGTGGGACAAATATATCTGAAATCTATGGTCAATCCCTTGTCAATTTTAATGAAAGAAAGGACTTTATCTTTCTTTTGCTCAGAAGAAGCTGCTGTGGGAACAGATATTCCAGGGCCCTTGTGTCCTCAAAGAGGGAAAGGGCTGGAAAGGGTGGTAATTTGCAGTGCTAGAAAGTATGAATGTGGTATGCAGAATGCATCTAGGCAGGGATGAGGCCAGTGGCTGTGCTTACCTTGTGGTTGATCAGGTAAGTCCATCTCTGGGCTGGAAAAAGATGAGTGTGTACATTGGTCCCATGGCATGAAACCAGGAGAGTGGCACTGAGCCCTCCGTCGGCTGCAACCTGCCTGCTTCGTTACAATTCACTGGGAACCTGCTTGGGAATAAAATAAAATAAAATTATGGAAAGTAAGGCGTATCATGAGGGATGTGTTTGGCAACCTGATGGCACAGACCAGTTTGGTTTTTATGGTTTATAATCCAATAGTTATCATACTGTGGTAGAGGAGATGCTGCTGGGGCAAGGGCCAGTCCAGATCCTCTACCTCTGGCACCAATTTGTGCACCATGAAGTCACCCCAGCTTGTGTGGGAACAGGAATGGGGTGGTCTCATGGCAAAGGGGTCTCACTGTGCCTTGGTGAGCCCTGGGCAAAGTCTGCTCTGTGTCTCCGTCAGCGCCACAGAGATGCTGATGTCTCAGGGGAGAGGGAGGGGGTCGCTAGGCTTGATATTATTTTAGAGCTTCCAAGTCCTCAGTTGGGTTATTATTTCTTTTCTAAGCATTTAGTCAGTACCTGCAGCTTTCTGTAATCCCAGAGCAGCCCACGGGAGGCTGAGCACCAGGCATCTTCCTTTGCCAGGGCTTTTTCCCCTCTCTGTTCTTTATGTACTGCAAAATAGAGGGTATTAAAAGGGAATTAGGATGGATAAACTTTGCAACTTTAGGAGTGGACACAGGCAGTTTGGTAACTTCTCCCACCTACAGCTTTCCTGTGGGCTCTGGTGGGACTCCTGTCCCTCCTGCCAGACCTCCGCACCCCCCCCGGCTTTCGCTCACCCCCTCAGCAGATGAGGAGATGGAGGCAGGGATGGCCAATACTTACCTGCTGCCCCTGGACAAGTCCCATCCTGAGCTAGAAATATAATTTACAGGTCCTAATTCTTTAACTATAGCCCCATCTAATGGTATGATCCCTGTACAAGGCTGGCGTTTAGGTGGATGCGAATCCCCCTCCGGGGCTGGGGGTGTTTCTCGCTGGCGTGAGGTGCCAGCAGCGCTGCCGGGACAAATCCAGCCTGCCAAATGCCTCTGGTCGGGGACACAGCAGCCCTGGCTGTGCCCCAGCCCGTTCCTTGCAGCCTCAATATCCTCCCCCCTTCCCCCTTTCCCTTTTTATTCCTGTAAAAAAGCAGCAGTGCCCACAGCCACTTTGCTGGGGGCATGTTGGGCTCTGGCTCTGGTTGCCCAAGCCCACCTGTGCCAGGAGAGACACTCAGGAGCCAACACAGGCGGCTGTTGGGAGCAGCCGGCTCTTCCAAAGGCTCCTCCAAGGTCTTCTGCTGAAGATTAATAGAGAGCATTTAATGGAAATCCCTGCCATCCCTTCTCTGGAGGGTCCCCTGTACACACACAGGGCAGCAGCAGCACATGGGACACACCGCCCTGTCCCCCTGGGGCCAGGGTGCTGCCAGCATCCCAGGCAGAGCTGCGGGGGCTCAGCTGATTTCCAACGAGGAAAAATGGGCAGCAAACCCATGGAGTGGGCCCGCAGGCATCCAGCCTCCTCCCCCAGGGTGGCCTGCTCCTGAGGTGAACCCCTGTAGCCCTGCAGAGCTACACACTAATGTCCTCCTGGTAACAGCAAGTTCACCTAATAGTGATTTTAAATGAATTTAAGCTCTTGCTAGGATTAAGGTATGAAAGGCCGTGACAAACGAGGGCTTGTTTTGCAAGGACCAGCTGCTGCCTGGAGGACAGGGTCCCGTGTCCCCAGGTTCACCGGGCTTTGTGACTTGCTGGCTGAAGCATCATGGAATCGTAGAATTCTCCATGCATGAAGTTGTGCCCTGATGTCCTGTGTGACCTGGTCGCTGAGAGAAGGGTTGCTGGTTCAGTCTGAGCCAGGAAGGTGGTGGTAGGGGAGCACACAGATTTTGGGAGGGAGATGGCGTTATTAGGCATCATGCCTTTGGTGCTGGACCATGCACCATGGTGAGAGAGAGCCCCATCTCTCCTGTAGCCCAACCCCCAGCTCCAAGTTACACAGTAGCCCACAAAAGCACAGAAATCCAGAGCCTTCTGGGCTTTTTTTTCCACTCTTTTTGGTCTTTACCCTTCTCTTGGTGCTGGGGAAGGGGCTCCTCCTACAGCTGGGCCTGACCAGGCTGCTCTGGCATGGCTGTGGCTTGCTGGGCCACCATCCACCGAGCCAGCCAGCCCTGGCCAGGCTGGACGTGCCGGCAGTTCCCCGCTCCCCTAGGGTTTCACGGCTGCTGGAAAAAGCTGGGGAAGGAAACTGGGCACACCTCCCGGCGGGCTGGCTACAAAAAGACTACCTGTAAAAATTAGTTTTGGCACAAGCATCGCCAGGGAGAGAGCCCTTTGCCAAGGGAAAATATTGTTGCAAGGGTCTAGGAAAACAGGGTTACTCATCGGGGGGTGGTGGTGGGAAATAACCCAGCCAGGTTGAGCAACCTGCGTGGATGAAGTGGGCACAGCTTTATCTGTGGCCGGCAGCAGGGTGCCAGCGAGAGGACGGTGTTTTCCCTTGGTGCAAGGCTTGAGGGTTCCCCCTTCCCCACCAGGAGACAGGGAATTTGCGGGGTGTAGCTGGGGTGGTTTCAGGGTGCTGGGGATGCTCCCAGGGCTGTGCCAAGGCCAAGCGATGGGCACGGCTGAAACCAGCATTAAAACATTTCCCACCTCATGCGTCCCGTCACCGGGCCTGCACTGAAGTCACCTCCCTGAGCGTATGAAGCAAGACAAGGTTTGCTTTGTGATGTTTGGGGTTTTTTTTGTAGACAGGAAAAAAAAAATAAAAAAAATCTCTGTTCTCTGCAAACCAGACCCAAATTTTACAAGCGTTCCGTAAAGCTCTGCTAGTTTGCTCTGCAATTCTGTTTCACTATCCCGACGTGGGCTGCAAACAACTTTCTGGTGGCTTACAGCACAACGAGAAGAGCCTGAGAAATCGGATTTGAGTCAGTCAGTACCTGTTGAAGCCTCCCACCGCAAACCACGGCAGCGCTGCGGAGGGCAGAAAGACCTCATGTGGCTTGTATCAGCGTGGAGACCTCTTCTCCTTCCCTGGCGTGGAGCCTCCCCTTTGGCTCTGAGCATCCAAGGGACTCCAAGGGGTGTGAGCTTTTCTCGGCGCGATGCTGCAACGGGCATCAAATACCTTTGAGCAGCGCCACACGGATGGAAGGGGGGTGGCCCGGTCCCTGAAGCCTGCAGATGTGGCAGCCAAACAAGGCAGAGGAAGAGAAGGAGCTATGGGACTTCAAGCCAGAGGCCAGGAACAGGAGTCAAACAGGGCTGGGACAGATGAGAAGTCTCGAGCTGGATTTTTCCAGCTTCCCCTCACAGTCTTTTCACTGCAAATATACCAGGGGATGGAAAGAAGAGGAGGGGCACTGTGTGTATATATATATACACACACATATATATATATGCTATAGGCAATCCTGCTTTGGCAGGGGAGTTGGACTAGATGATCTCTAGAAGGTCCCTTCCAACTCCAACAATTCCGTGATTCTGTGATTGCAGGACCTGGTGCTCAAAAGAAAACAGCAGCCTCCACATTGCTCTTTTTAGATTAATAAGGCTGAGTACTGCCCTGAGCTGTTACTCAGTCTGGAGAAGTAGCCAGCACTTGGCTACAGGATGGCTACCAACAGGTCCACGCAGCCCCTTTACAATTCCCAGAGCAACTGCATAAATAGGAGGAGGTTAAAGGGCTAAACCATCCCTTAGACCTCTCTTGACAGCAAACTACTGATTTTATGGCCCTGCTCATTACATTTACCTCAAAGGTTGCATCGAGCTGCTCTAGATCACACAGCATTTGATCCGTGACTTAAAAAGCTAAGCATAAGGCAGAAAGTGCTAAAAGCCAAGGGGTAAGGAAGGACAGTGAAGAGGACAGGCAAGGGTAATATCACACAGCAGCTCCGTGGCTTAATTAGTAAGTTGTTTTAATTGTGTCCTTCTGGGGCAGTAGAGCCAAGGAAGAAGACATCACCTTGGTACCTCCCCCGCAACTGCCTCGAAGGAGAGGCTCCACACAAAACATCCACGTTGATGCTACTTCTGAAAACGTCATTTCTAACAAGGGTTTGTCCCTCTGATTATTTAGCTTTTCCTCCAAGGGCCGGTATGTTCAGAACTGAGCTTCATCCACCTGTTTGGGTTGCATCACCTGGATTTATCACCAGTGACTCGGTTTTAGGGTAACTCTCTTGTGGAAGCCATCAGCCACAAGGAATACAGTGCTCCACTTTAATTAGAGAAAGGGGAATTTATATATGCATGAGAGAGGTAAAAAAAGGTCCAGTTGGGGCAGGTTTGCTGCTGCAATTGCTTTGGTTTTCAACAGGCTTGTGCGTTTCACCTAAAACTGGTGTATACCCAGACTATATGGTACATTGAATTTCTCAGCATCTTGCTTCTAACAGCCCGGCACTTGTTTTGTTCTCACTGGAGAGACTTCTGCTCCCCAGATGGGAGCTAGAAGCACCAGCTTGAGGCTGCTGTCTATGGAGGGCAGACGGGGCCAATGAGACCTGGACCACAGACCAAACTAGTGCAAAAAAATGCTACTTGCTAGCAGCAGGCAAGTAAAGGGTGATTTTGGCCAACAGAAACCTCAGCATAACTAGCCTTTTTTACCTTTTCATGCTTTTCTTGTTCAGTCTGAACCGTGCGTGGTCCTTCCTTGCCTTTTAACCTTTGGGCCAAGGGCAGGTACCTTTCTTCCAGGCAGAAAACTGCTCCTAACTTTTGGCTGCCCAGATCCAACCCTTCCTGCTACAGAAGATCAATTCCAAAAAACCAAAGCCATTACGCTGTTCCAGCCGGGCTCTTCCAGCATCGACAGTGGGGCCTCATCCCGTGAGACAGCAGCACTTCTCATCCAGAGCCTTTGGCCCGAGTCATTTGGCTGCTAAAACCACAGTGTTTATTACACAGCACTGAATTTTTAAAAATGAGAGGGAAGATGACAAGCTTATCTCAGCTGAACAGCCATACGCAGCAATGCCAAGGTTGCCAAATTAATAAAAAGCCAACAGCATTACAGATAAATGTATTTTAATTAGGATTAAATACTATCTCAAGGTATCTTGAAATCGCACTTGTACTGTACTAATCAACAGCCAGAGGCAATAAAAAAAGTCTGAAAACGTAAAAGTTCTAACATCCAACACATGACAGTAAGTGCTGCCATTTAAAGCGACAAACACCACTCCCAAGAACAGATATTCTTAGAGGAAAAAGTCATAACATTTTTCTACGGACAAAAAAAAAAATTAAACTGAAGACCAGAAGAAATATATTAGTGCCTGCCTTCTTAAAAGTTTTTGTTGTGTTTTTTTTTTTTTTTACATTAAATACAGTTTTCTTTAAAAGCAAGATACTTTCTAAATTCATGGTTTATATACTGTATGTACACAAAAGCAGAACATTGTACAGTGTTTTTGGATAAAGCAGCACTAACTAGCTCTAAGCCGGTACGGTGTTGCTGAACCAAATGCCAGATGACAAGGTAAGCGCTCTAGGAGAAGTATCTCCGTGGTTGGTACAAGAAAATAAAAATAAAGTATCATGTATGTACAAACTGATTATTCAAACAAATCCTGCAAACTCAACATCATTTACCATGGAACCGTACATGCTGCAGCTAATCAATGGAAGTCTCACTGCGGGAACTGATGTGAAGGACTCAAATTAACCGTTTTCTTTCGGTAACAAAGTGCGTTTCCCACGAAGGAAGCACTTACACTGGTTGCCACCGCAGCGCATCACCCCTGGGGCCCAGGGCTCCACGGAGAGCGGATTCTTACCACAGCCTCAAGTCGAGCAGCCACCTGCATTTTTCCACGACACAAAACGTGAAATGCCCCAATCAAACTGTAAGAAATTGAGATTAAAGCTACATTGTTAAGTATCTGTACGTGCACCCGGCCCTTCCGCAGACAGTTAGGGATTAAAGCAGAAAGTCTGCGCCCAAGTATCACCAGTTCAGAGTAAAATAGACTGACAGCGATTTCCATAATTAGTGCAACATTAACTCCTATACTTTATCAAAGTGACTTACTGTTCTTCAGATGCACAACGTGCTTATTCAGGTTTTACAAAAACAGACAAACCAGAACATTGTACAGAAAACTGGTTTCAGGTTTGTACTTTTTAAATTATTTTACGTCTACCCCATTAAAAACCCATCAAATTTAGAAATAGTTTGTGCCCTGGTTCAAAACCTCAAAAAATGACCTTTTTTATTCTAGGGTTAGCAGCGGGGCAGAGAGATTAAGGTTCTTCTTGTTATGTATACTTTTAGTTGTCGTTCAGTTTACATCTTCAGAAGAGGTTATTGGCTGTACTCTCAGGATGCTGTTCATCCTTTCCTCAGTCACTACCCTGGTTTAAGGAACTGAATGTTTCTTCTTCGATGAGGACAGAAGCGAGACAACTTGTTTCTAAACTGCATCAACTTAAAAGTTTCAAGTTTTAATGGTGTAAAAGTCTGACATTCAGTTACAGTTAAGAGAGAAACTTGCTACACAGCAAAACTGCATCCAAATCTACCAGTTATTGACGGGACCTTTAAGTTAACCGTTAACAAGTTATTCAAAGCATCCAGACCTGGAAACATCAGATCACCCAGCCAGTGAGCCAGCAACTCCCTCCCCCTTCTTTTTTCATGAGGCTTTAACAAATGCAACTGATGTGACCTTAGCACTGGAGCCAACGCCTTCCACTGGTTAACTCCAGCGCCCAAAAGGGCCGGGGGGATCCTGTGTTAAGCCCAATGCAATATGCATTAGTGTCACGGAGCAGGAAGATCCCAGTGTCTACTTGTTAAAGTTCACACAAACCATACAGATACAGACAGGGTAAAGCACAGACTCAAAAGGATCCATTATGCTTTGAAG
The DNA here is from genome assembly GCA_028565335.1 of Limnodromus scolopaceus. Lineage (NCBI taxonomy): Eukaryota > Metazoa > Chordata > Aves > Charadriiformes > Scolopacidae > Limnodromus > Limnodromus scolopaceus. Next base: position 13,116,078 of record JAOXNO010000024.1, on the reverse strand, counting down.
AAAAATTCCAAATAAAACGACATCTTCTGCACAGCCCAGCCTCAGACACAGCCACACCTTTATCTAGTATAATAAACTCTGTAATAAACTGTTTTTGACCTCCATAGAGAGTAGGAGTTGTCAAATTTGAGGAGATAAACTCCTCTCCCTGGGTACTGGTGGCTGCCAGCATACACTTCTTCGTGACAGTCTCGTCTGTACACAGGCACTATTTCATCTAGCTGAGGCTTGTTGGCATTCTTTTTGGCTTTTTCTTCACTGCTAGTATTTTCTGCAAGGGAGAAAAAAAAAGTGTCAGTTAACATGGGTAGATGCTTTACAAGAGAGAGTCAGACTGATCTGTAGGGGACAAGAGACTCTTTGTTAGTTTAGAAGTCAGACAAGTCGAAGAGGTTCATACCAGGGCTGTGGCTAAAGCATTCAAAAGCAGGGGGAACAATAACCATGCTCACTTTATCATTAATTTTACAGTTTGATGTTAAAACCCACCACACCCCTCTGCCCAGCACAGCTGAGACAATTCAGAGAGATGCCAAGCTCTAGCTTTCATTAAGATACTACCCCACATTAATCACAGAATGGTTTGGGTTGGAAGAGACCTTAAAGATCATCCAGTTCCAACCCCCCTGCCATGGGCAGGGACACCTCCCACCAGACCAGGTTGCTCAAAGCCCCATCCAGCTTGGCCTTGAACACCTCCAGGGATGGGGCATCCAGAGCTTCTCTGGGCAACCTGTTCCAGTGTCTCACCACCTTCATAGCAAAGAATTTCTTCCCAATATCTCATCTAAATGTCCCCTCTTTCAGTTTAAAACCATTACCCTCATCTTTTCACTCCCCTCCCTCATCAAGAGTCCCTCCTCATTTCTCCTGTAGCCCCTTTAGAGACTGGAAGGGGCATTAAGGCCTCCCCAGAGCCTTCTCTACTCCAGGCTGAACACCGCCAACTCTCTCAGGCTGTCCTCACAGAGGGGCCTCAGCCGCTGGAGTATCTTCAAGGCCTCTGCTGGACCGGCTCTAACAGGTCCATGTCCTTCCTGTGCTGAGGATTCTGACATACTTGCTATTACTGATTACTTAGTAGTAATATGCAGAAGGCCACCACTTCCTATGTCAGAGCAGTTCCTTCTAAGGAAATCACACCCTTGTTTCGAAAGGTTATTTTTCTGATGGTACGCTAACCGCCCCTGTAGGTAAAGGCTGTGACCTCGCCACTATCAGGAATTGCTCTTTTAAGCTGGTTTGCTGAAGTCTCAAGGAAACTTGCCCCCTAAAAAAAGTTCCCAAAGAGCAGAGGAGGACTTCTCTTAAGTTTTTGAGTGTGCAGATCCACTATGCTCTATTATGGCACAGGTTTCAATCCAGCTTGCTGAATTGGACAAGAAGGCACACTAAGAGGTAAGTAAAACTTAGGAAAAGTATATCCCCACCCTCAACTGCTTTAACCTCTCTGACCAAACGAGATGATTGAAGTTACTTTCAGAATTGTACTACTTCTTCATACTTGAAGACAAGATTCCAGCTAGATGGATGTTGGGGAAACGAGGAGATTTCACAAGACAATCAATTGGGGTTTTCCCCCACAGCAAGCTCCGCAGGACTAGCAGTTTATGTAAATAAGCATGCTTACCTTCTTCTTCATCCTCATCATCACTGGATTCGCTGACATGCACACTGACTGCAGTATTAGGGGAGTCTGTCCATTCAAAATACACCCCAAAACCAATGTCATAATTGTCTGTAGCAAACTCCCAAAAGAGGTAGGACCCCTCTTCGTGAGTTGGTACTCTGACTGTAACCACTTCTCCTCGGCCCACTGTGATCACGGAGTCTGCATCCTGACGGATTTTTTCCTTGAAGTCTCTTATCTGGGGCCGTGTCCACATCGATGGGGCAGCTATCACTGGAACAGCATCTGGAGAGAGGGGAGGAAATACCCCAGGTAAGCTTTTTATCGGTTATATGTGCTGAATACTTAGGTGTGCCTTAGGGGCACTTGAGGACCACAAGCAATAGAGTTGCTTCCAGTTAAGGTTTTTTTTTTTAATTATTTTTACTGAAGAAACATCTTTTCACAGCTGAAACTTGCATGAAATGCAGTGCAGGTTTAGATGTAACACTGCACACTTAAATCCTACCAGTTTACCCATCTGCCACATTTAAACCGACAGTGGTTAGGCAGAAAAGACTCAGAAGACAGATCTACTGCACACATTTAATGTGACAGAACAAGGGGTTGTGGATTTGTCTAGAAATCAGCAAATATTGATTACAATAACCAAATACCTCATTATGCAGACAGGGACCGTACTAGCGATGGTTCCATACTGGGATCCAAGCAAGTCTTTTGAGGAACTATTGGTTGTGGATGAAAATATAGAGGTAACACCCAGAAACACCAGTGATGAGAGCGCTGCTGGGAGGCTACTTTTCCTGCTCCACTTCCACAACTTCCTAGAAGCTGTCTAAGGAAGATGGGAAATGCGAGGGGACAGCAGTCCAGACTGCCCACAGGACAGGACTAAGCCACAGGTAGGGCAGCATTCAGAGAGAGTAAGGAGGATTTGGCTTTATTTTAATCTGCAAGGATAAATCACTCAGTTTTGACCTGAGTTCAAATAAGAGTGAATGCATTTCTGTGCAAAACAGCTTTCAGCTAGAACTTTTATGCTTCTTTCCTTCAAATCAAGAGTGAAAGAAGGTTCTGGGTCCCATCCACTTTGCCTGCTTTTGCTGCTTCCCCTTGCCCTCCCCCTCAAAGCCGAGTTTTCCTTGTGCAATATTGTTCTCCCTTGAGGAAAACTGGACCCAGGAATCAAACCTAGCTCTTGAACAGTCCAACGTAGCCAAGCAAAGAGCCACAGTAACCATACTTAAGATATCTGCATCCTAAAAAAAGCATTTCTCGTTTATTTTTAATTAAGGAATCTTGCTAGTCCTACCTTTTGGTCCATTCTCCAGTGCTTCTTCCAAAGCCTCGGGATCCAGCTCTTTTTCGGGGCTATCTGCATGCGCACTGGCCTGCCCATTAATTGATGGGGTGTCCCCTGGGGCAGGGGCATTCACCTTCGACGCAGTAGTCAGAGGTGTCCCTGTCGCTGCCACAACCACCTCCTGCTGCTTTTGTAAGGCTGCCTAAAATGACAGAAATTAAGTCAAGTAAACCCCAAACCTCCCAAGAATCTCTATATACACACGTAAAGGCACTGTTTTGGTTTTTTTCTTGGGTTTTTTTTTTGTTTTGTTTTGTTTTTTTTTTTAAAGTGTTGCCTTCCATCCCACAGGAAGGCTTGACACGAAAAACCAGAAGCAGCACACATTAACCAGTGAGAATTACACAGGCTAAGTATCAGGGAAAGCAAAGACAGTCTGTTCTATGCTGATGCATACAATCTGAACAAAAAGATTCAACATTCAAGTTAATTAGGACACACAAAATTGACTTTTGCACTTGACTACAGAAGTTCAGCATTTCAATAACTCCTATAACATTTCTTTCAAAACCAAAAGTGATGACTTGTTTGCTGTTTTTTCCCAGCAAGCTGAAAGGGTTCTGGCCTGAGCTCATCCAGGTCTAAAAAGATCAGGAATTATTTAAAGTCTATTAAGTACTTGCCGCTTTGCGAGTTAACTTGCTCAGCAGGATTCTCTATCAAATCCACGATGCCCGACACAGGCAGTTATTTAACATGGAAGCAGGAAGCGTAGGAGCCACATGGACTGAGTGGTCTGGGAGAAGAGTTATTAAAGCTCTGAGACGCTGCTTTTAGAATATGACTTAAGTACACCAAAAGGGTTCAGATTGAATGTATCATGCTGTCCTTGTGCAAAGGATTAAATACACCTAAAACAAGATCATACAAGGTAACAACCATCCGTTCGGATTTAAGTAGGATGCATTACCCCTTTAGCTTCAAGGCTTACTCCCCTTACCAGTACAGAGAGATTACACATGCTTTTTGCTGGGACAGGGAAAAGGTATAATTGATAGTACCATTCTTTAAAGAATAGCCTAATAAGCACATGATTTTGATGAACGAATGGAATATAGGTATCCTGAAGGGGTATGAAGACAATATGGTCAGACAGGCGTTAGATTTCAAATTTGAGCACCATTGTACAGGTGCTGCCTAGATCCACCTTCTACTACAGCAGTTCTACACACTGAGACAATGCAAAGCGGTGAGAACTTTGCTAGAAAACTATTGCATACAGCCTTTCCAAAATTAATAGTATCACAAGCTGATCTTTGAGCAACCATGACAGAACAGCACTTTTAAACTACACTAACAGATCCCAAGGCAGCTGAGTTACAGGCATCTGAAAGGAAAGCATTCCTCAGAAGTGCTTCACAGGCTCCCTGAGTCTTCAGGAAAGCCCGAAGTAGAATTAAATAATTTTAGCTCTGTTACATGCTTCTTTTTATCCTTTCCTCTACAAGAGTTGTCCAAGCAGAGATTTGAAAGATAAGCTTCAATGCCTGACAGAGTTACTATTTTGTAAAAACACCGTAAATGAAAGGCTGTTTTGCCCCAGGTCTCGGAGGGCATTAGTCTGCTGTACACGGAAAGCAGCCGGCCACGATTGAAAGGAGCAGTGCTGAGAGCATTGAAAAAAAACTGGCAGCAGCATCTCTGACATCCCAGTCTCAAGGGAGCAGTATCAATTACAGAAGGCATCGAGGACCAGCCTGATGAGGCTATAGCTTTCGCTTACCACTACATCAAAGTACTGGTACCAAGGTGTCATAAAGCTTCACGAGTGACTAAAACAGGGCAGGAAGCCTCTGACTGTCCCATACCACCTCAACTCCATCATGCTTAGGTTTGGAAGGGACCTTTAAAGATCATCTAGTCCAACCTGCAGGGACATCTTTTACTAGATCAGGCTGCTCAAAGCTCCATCCAACCTGACCTTCAAAACTTCCAATGATGGGGCATCTACAACTTCTCTGGGCAACTTGGTCCAGTGCCTCACCACCCTCACTGTAAAAATAATTCTTCCTTATGTCCAATCTAAACCTACACTCTCTTGGGTTAAAATCACTGCCCCTCGTCCTGTCACTACAGGCCCTGGTAAAAACTTCTGTCTTTGCCTTTCTTATAAGCCCCATTTATATACTGAAAGGCTACAATAAGGTCTTCCCAGAGCCTTCTCTTCTCCAGGCTGAACAACCTCAACTCAGCCTGTCTTCACGAGAGAGGTGCTCCAGCCCTCTGACCATTTTTGTGGCCTCCTCTGGAACCGTTCCAACAGGTCCATGTCCTTCCTGTGCTGAGGACTCCAGAGCTGGACACAGTACTCCAGGTGGGGTCTCACCAGAGCAGAGGGGCAGAATCACCTCTCTCAACCTTCGGCCCTGCTTCTTGTGATGCAGCCCAGGATACAGTTGGCTTTCTGAGCTGCAAGAACTCATTGGCAGCTCATATCCAGTTTTTCGTCCGCCAGTATCGCCAGGTCCATTCTCTGCAGGGCTGCTCTCAATAGATTCATCCCCCAGTCTGTACTGATACTGGGGACTGCCCTGGCCCAGCTGCAGGACCTTGCACTTGGCCTTGTGGAATGTCATGAGGTTCACATGGGCCACACAGCTTCCTTTCTTGGACAGTTCTTTGCTAAGGGCACCAGGCTCATCAAAACAGAAATGACTGAAAATTCAGTAACTAATTTCCTGTTAAGTCTTTAGCTCAAGAACAACAGACCTTAGGCTGGCTGTTACAGGCCATTTAAGATCCAGGGCACAGAATCATAGGATGGTCTAGGTTAGGAGGGACCTTAAAGAACATCTAGTTCCAACCCACCCTGCCATGGGCAGGGACACCTCCCAACAGACCAGGTTGCTCAAAGCCCCATCCAGCCTGGCCCTGAATACCTCCAAGGATGGGGCAGCCACAGTTTCTCTGGGCAACCTGTTCCAGTGTCTCACCACTCTCCTTGTAGCAATTAGCTTTTCAAGGGGGTAAGCGTAGACAAATCGACATCTCGCAAAGACAGCCTGGAACAAAAAAAACCCAAACCTCAATTTCTCAGCTGGTCAGTCATACCTGTTGCTGTGCAAGCTGGACTTGATACAACTGCTGCATGTACTGCTGATAATGCTGTTCCTGGAGCTGCCGAATTAGGATCTGCTGCTGCTCGTAGTTGCCCGGATACTGCTGGGCCGCGTACTGCTGGAACTGGATGGCAGTCTGGGAGTTCAGTGCTGCCATTATCTGCTGCCTACATCGGTGGGAGGAGAGTTCAGAGATTACAAACAGCTGAGAGTATTGGGGAAAATCCCTGTACTTAAGTAATTTAAGTGGCCTCAAAGAACAGTTAATTTAATTCCTGTGAAAGCCAATTAAAACAAATCTACGTAATGATGGAGCAGAGCCCAGAAGTAACGTCAATGTGAATTTCGCCCAAAAATATGCGGAGAATATAAAGGGAACAACGTTTCTACACAGTATTTGAAAACATCAAGTGTTAAAAAAAGAGCTCTTACATAATTCTCAATCTGTAGTCTGATAACGAGGTAGTGCTAGAAAAACATGTGACTACATTTCTCAAACAATCAAGGAGAAAAATCCCAGATTGGGTTCCTCCAGAAAGCATGGAGAAACCATCCTTCTAGCAGCCCTTCTACAAATATTGGTGAAAACAGGCCTGCTGTGGTACAGCACAGCAATGCTTTCTGGTGAATTTAAGAACATCATATCACATTACTATCTTAATTTCCCAGGACAGTATGCAAACCTATGAAAAGCATGACCGACTGTTGCCTAATCGAGGAATAAAAAAAATGCTGCCAAATAGGGTGTCTGTGCCTCCAATAAACTCAAGTGCTTAAACTTCAGGAGGAATATGTGGGTTACTTATTCACAGAATCAGTTTTCCTCCTGTTTCCAGAGGGCTAACATAGGATACATAGTGAATAACTAGATCCAAAGTTCGTTCTGTCCCTTGTTACATCCATCAGTGACCAGCTATCAACACTTCAGAGGAAGAAAGCAAAATCAAACAAACACAGGAGTAATTCTTTGTTTCCTGTCTTTCTTCCTTCCCCCCAAAATCATCCTCTAAAAGCTCCAGCATTAGACTGGTTTGTAACCTAAAGGGCAGGATTTACTATTTCAGCAAAACTGTGACTTTAGATACACTTGGCCTGTGTATAGGTATCCACATTTGTTTTCCATCTAATTTTTTTATCTCTGTAACCTGTTACAAACACCTAATACACAAATGCTATTCACATAAAAAAAACCAGTAATCTTTTAATTTCAAGGCATACCACACCTTTTGTTACTTAGCACTATGCAACGTTTTTCTGTTGTATTCTCTGTTCATTTATGTCTGTTTAACACTGTGAGAACCAGAGGAGTGTGAAATACAAACAGCAAAACTCATGGATTAATTATTTGCTCCCTTCTCAAAAGCACTACTTAGCAAGTGCAGGACCTACTTCAGAGACAACCTGTGCAAAGACATTTCTATTATGGCAAATGGTTGCTGACTGATGCGGAACAGCTTTGATAATTCACTAGTCCCTTAAAGATTGTATGTTTACAGCATCTGGATGTGATGGGAACAATGTAATATAACTAGAGAATTCTAAGTAAACAATTTAGTACAGGCTACAAACAGCGGTTAAGTGCATTTGAACATGAATTTCATACTTCTTTTAGAAAGACTCTAAAATCCAGTGATTGCCAGCGTACAAATGAGATTTGCAGATATTTTACACTTTCTAGAAGGAGAGCACCTTTAAGGAGGTAGCGCTAGACTACCAAGTCAGAAAATTTCAGCCATGCATTCCAAACACCCCACTGAACTGCAGTCACCCTTCTTCTAGGCTTCATCTTCTGTGAAAGGTAAGAAATTTTCAAGTCACAGTTCAAATAGCACTTCCAGCTGGACAACTAACTCCACTCAGCTGAGTGCAGCATTTATCATTTAAGAAGCAGAGCCACAAGTTTTCATGAGGTGCAGCCCCTGAATTCAAAAAACCCCAGAGTTTCTCATTAAACAAAGCTTTTTGGCACTTTCATCTGAGAAGGCTGCACACAATAACACATTAGAATAATTATTCTCTGCAAACCGTGTCCCTCTTAACTAAGGATGCAAATGGCACTGCTCTGAACTTCAGCTATTCAGTTCTAGCATAACTATTTAAAAAGTGATATATAATTGCCTCAAGTGCAGGCAGTTATTTTCTTTGAAGTGTTACTTGTTTCAGCTACTCACTTCTGTTGTTCCATCCGAAGCCGTTCCTCCTCTATTCTCCTCCTCTCTTCTTCTTCCCTTCTCAGTCTTTCCTCTTCTTCTCGCCTACGCTTTTCTTCTTCTTTTTGTAAACGCTCACGCTCCTCTTCTTCACGCCGCCTTCGTTCCTCCTCTTCTCTTCTGCAACATCCACTCAATAAGCTATTTCAGCATTCCTACAACCCTAGGATGAGTTATTTTCAACATGCTGTAACATGCCTTTCGCCTGCCCAATAAGGCTTTTTGTTTGGTATCATCTCCTCCCACTTAAATTGTCGTGGAGAAGTGTCTTATCGGACACAACAAGAAAACAGATTACTGTTTAGTTTTACCACACTCTGCAGTACGACAAGTGTAAATTCTGTCTTATAATTTGATATTCATTCTAACCGGTTACTATACTATCTGTGGCAGAGAGCAGTAGAAAAAATTGCCTGGAAACCTTAAACACATCTTCCAAGCTTTAACATTCAATAATTACATGGATATTAGAGCTTAATAATCACATGATTTGTAAATGAAAGTAGAAGATAGCTTTTGTCAAGTTGCTAACCCATACTAGAAGAGGAGTTTAAAGCACCTGACAATTTCACATTCTATACAAGTTTAGTCCACAGACTGATAAGAGCAGACACTTTGTGAAGCATGCATTTCTTAAGCGGACAACACTATCAGCAAAATTTTAAAAACTCCTTATATTCTAGGTGTCTTCATCTCAGAAACAATCATTCATTACTGGCAAAAAAAAAAAAAAGGCTTAAAGAGATTAAATGGTACCCCAGCCACCTGAGCATCAAGCATTTCTCTTGCCAAGACAACTTCAACCTAAGCCAGCTGTGACACCGTCCACAGCTCAAGATAATACACTTAATATACTTCAACCTCAAAGGACTCAAAATTACCTTTTCTTTTCTTGTTCTTCTTTCTCTATCTTGTGGGAAGTGACATACGTTGAAAACAAGTGGCAGCACCTATTCAGGAGCTTAACGAATTCCGTCATAGCTTTTTGCTTGGACATGTTTCCAAGGGCAGCCCATTCCTTCCTGCGAGAGAGAAATCAGCTGAAATAACAAAAGACTCAACTCTTCGATAGTGAACTCTGGGAACTCAGCAAAGAAAAAAGAAGTTGGGAAAGCAGGGATCAAACTTTACCACGTGCAGTTTCAGAGAACCAACAACTTTTTACCAAAGACACACTGCTCTCCTCTGCCTGCACCAGAACAACTCTTTCAAACAGACATAACCGAGTGCTTATATGAAATCACATATGTTACCACCGATCCTACTTAGCATTCTGAACTATGTCCAACAACTTCCCAGCTACAAATGAACCCGAAATACTTTTTACCCTTCTTTCACTCTAGTTCATGGAAAAAATGCATCTATTTTCCTGGATGAATAAACACGGTAACATACATCAATTATAGCACTTCAGCTAGGTGAATGCAACAGCATGGATCTTCCTAAAGGAAAGCCGCATCCCTCTGGGCACAAGCAGTGCACCGGGTTGAGCTCCAAGAAGCCAGGGCCGTGTTGCATGTTGCCTTCCCAACTAGAAATAGCAACAACGAACAAGAAAACTGCTGCCCGAACTGCAAGCGATACAAGAGACGTGCCTGAGACTGCCCAGAGCTCATCAAAATTTACTCAGAGCCTGAATGCATCAGATATCTGATTTCAGAAGTTATCCTCGGTGTTAACAAAAGCTATGGTGAATACTGTTACTGTTGGCAAAAGGCTTGGGCTGCTGCAGCCATGCACAGCTAGCCAAGTCTTAAACTGCTATGAGAAATCAGACGGTAGGTACAGCAGCTTTTCCTAATGTAGTTTAAAAAAACCCAATAATCTTCTGTTAGCTCCTTTACTGAACCGTGACTCGGATTCCTAAGATGTATGTGAAAAGGCCACTCGCTTTCCACTACCACACACACACGTTGACACAACCAACACACTTATTTTATCGTGGAAATTGGATGATGTTTTCTTCCGACAGGAAAAGCCGAGTTAAGATCAAGAAGAGCGCCAGCCCTTTTTACCTTCTATCATTTCCCAGCACATCAAAGAATCCGACTTCAGGGCAAGTGTCAGGGTTATAGGGTCCCAGCAGAACCTGCTTGTGCAGTGCCACAAGTTTGAGTTTTTCTTCATAGGTTGGATGAAAGGCTTTGCCATCTTTTTCTGTAGAAAAAAAAGGAAGTTTCACTGTTGTGATTAAACAAGCACAAGACAGCAAAGAGCATTTTCTATAACCGCTATCATGATTTCATCTGTGAAAAAGGAGTAAGAAAGTCATAAAAGGTTAGACAAATTAAGTCAGTTCTAGTCAAATAAAATACAGATCTGTCCAGAAGAAACACACCTACTTCAGCTGCAGAAACTTAATTGTGAAGTGTTTTTCATCATACTATCTAGAGTCAATCTCAGCCAGCAAGTTATCACCTAAATAATTATGTTAATAAGTTGAACACCATACCATATGGACCTATATCTCTGAAATATTTAAAAGCCTTAACTTGAATTCAAATGTGTCTGCCAAGTCTATTGTAGTGTGGATAGGAAGGATTTTCCACAAAGAGAGGTTTGATGTTCACTTTATAGATTGCTCTCCTTTCACGCTCTTCACACTGACGAAAGAGGAACAAGCAAGGTTTGAGGCAAAGAAAACTGCAGAGAGGAAAAATTAGAACTCAGGGAGAGTTTTCCTTCAGGGAATTTGATTGTGGCACTTTGCCAAGGCAGCTGGAATAACCCCTCTCAATGAAAAGTCTTAGAGGTGACTCCATCGGCACCAACACGTACAGGGAGCTCTGGCCATAAGACACAGGCAACATAAGCTTGAACATAATCAGAATTCCAGTGGCTCCACACCAACGCCTTCTGAAGCAGTCCCAGTTAGATCCTGCCACGCGTTTATTGGTAAGAAGAGACTTGCATTGATTTAAGATTATACATGAATTAGTCAGCTAGGACTTACCTCAGCACATTTAAACTGTCAAAACAAATCAAAAGAAACAGGCACTGCTATACACAGTTACACAACAAAAGACCTTTTTCTTGAACAGGAAAACAAATAAATAAGCAGCATCTCCTTTTGGAGGGGCTGAAACGAGGAAGCTATTACCAGAGGTAAGCAACAGTCATTCCGTATGACCGTACCACTAACTGCTCTCCATGCAGTCAGGAACCGCAGGCAGAGCTGCCACTAGTTTCCAGCAAGTTGTTTACAGCCCCAAACTGAACAGTCCAATTCACAGTCAAATTTTAGGACCTGACATTTACATAGTGCAAAATTGCTCAGCCGACTCTTGCGAACCGAGTTATTAACAGGAAAAGAAGCAAGTCTCAGAAAAAAAGGGGAGAGGAAATACCTCTGCTATGGCTTATTGGGCAACTCAGAGCAAATACTTCTGAAAATTGGAAACCACCCCAAGGAAAGCATTTGCAAGTCACAGCAAGAAGATGTATTTTTGACAGAGAAAGTTCAGTATATTACTGGACTTATTCAACATCACCAGGAACCACTACATGCATGCCATTTGTTTTGGAGCCAGCATCAAAAAATTAGGAAGATAAGCATTTAATTACTTATTATCCATTCCTAGAGGTCCACTTCACTCTTCCAGAATCTCAACTATTCACTTTTCTCCCAGCGTCACACCACCTCAGAGCAAATATAACTTCCAGCTTCAAAAACCAGAAGCCTTTCTCCACAAAAATATCTGTTTCCAAAAATATCTGTTGGGGTGGAGGAGGGAGGATGTAAAGACTGAACCAGAGTCTACTCAGTAGTACTCAGTGAAAGGACAAGAGGCAGATAACACCAACTGAAATATATGAAATTCCACTTAAGCCTTGACCATCCCCAGAGGTCCCTTCCCACCCCAACAAGTGTGCGACCCTTAGGAGATGCAGATCTCCACCTCCTGGTAAGCTCTCTCTCCCTGGATCTCAGGTATCCCCTTTGGCTTTATCCTCAATTCTTCACACTCCACATTTAACTCAGAATTCGCTTATTACATAGCAATCACCTCCATTAGCCTCAATAAACAGCACGCACTTTGAAATCATACTTAATATCCCTGGGGCAGCGTGCTCAAAAGCAAGTCAATTGATAAGGGAACTACGCTGGAATTTTGCCAGGCTTCTGAGCTTCTCCAGGGGGTCCCTATGGCATAGTTTACCTTACACAACCTGTATACCTACAGTTGTCTGCTAAATACCCTAACTATGTGTTGTAGTAGACTGCTACCTCAGCCAGCTAACATCATCAGCATTTGAACTTGCTTCTGAAGAGGGTTAAAGCAGGAAAAAACCCACCATTTTTTCCCATGCTATACATAGCACGCCTGCATTTTCACAGAAACAAGAAGTTGGACCTCAAGCCCTAACTATTGAGGGAAGCCAAAAATCCGCGTTAATTAAGTATGGTGACCCAAGGGCAAAAGACCAAACAAGCTAAATAAGAGAGGAAAACAGACAGATGAGAAAAGGAGACGGGCGTTCAGTGACTTGTGGATAATGCAGACTAGAAGCAAACTCTCAAAGTATTTGGAGGCAGCCGAGAGAGCAAAGCTGTACACAGGCTTAGCCTGTTTTCCAGTTGAATTCTTCAGTGTGAGCCACACTGTATAATTATCCCAAAGATTTGGAAGTGTTGGCATTAAACTGAACCAGAGGACCTGAAGCCATCTACGGAGTCTAATATGCCAAAAAGAGCATTAGTGACTCCAGACAAGTAGAAGTGCCAAATTTATTCAAGCATCCATGAACATTCCATTTAAGCAGGTATTACCCACTCCTCTCATACAGCGGCCAGGAAGCTGAAGAACTTCAAAGAGCTCTAGGGAACACACTGAGAAATCCAAAGGATGTGCACAGCAACCATACAGCCCCCCTATGCCACCGGTATGCCTGACCCAACAAGACCAGAGAAAGGTCCTAATCTTCTTAAGAGAAGATTAGGAGACCTCTCATTCACCTGAAACAGCAATTTCTCAAGTCAACTACACTATGCTTCAGCAGCAGCCACTGACAGATCAAACTTGATTAGTGATGGTATGGTTACAAGGGTATGGTTACATGAACAGAGAAGGCTATGGACCTGCAATGCTTTAGGCATCCTGCAGTAAGGGCCCATATATATACACACACGTACTTCACTGATGACATGAAGGAGTTCACCCAGAACACGAAGGAAAACTGGCTCCTCATTTCCTGCAAGCTCCTGCCTCATTGGTGAGTGCCATAAAACCACACCATGCTGTTATTGTGCTGTCACCCCTGGAAGGGAAGTCCGCTGCACACCTGATATTCTTTATCAGGGAGTGGAGAATAGGACAAGGGGGAATGGTTTTAAACTCAAAGAGGGGAGATTTAGACTAGATATTAGGAAGAATTCTTTTCTGTGAGGATGGTGAGACACTGGAACAGGTTGCCCAGAGAAGCCATGGCTGCCCCATCCCTGGAGGTGTTCAAGGCCAGGATGGACGGGGCTTTGAGCAACCTGGTCTGGTGAGAGGTGCCCCTGCCCATGGCAGGGGGGTTGGAACTGGATGATCTTTAAGGTCCCTTCCAACCCAAATCATTTTATGATACCAGCTCTTCATAGCACTGCTCTCCTTGACAGGGGCTTCTTTGTTCAGATGCCCACAAAACCGAGATCCATTGAGAGCCACTCATTTGAATACTCCAGAAAACCAGTACTTACAACACTAACCACCCTCCTCAAGCTACAGGTAATTAACTGTGTGCTTGAAGACCAGCATTTGTGTTGGCACACAAGCAGAACAGAAAGATACTATAACAAGTAATGCAAAGCTGATAGCAGAGGCTTACGTCACTGTAGCACTATACTGTTGACATGAGTTGGTACAAAAATCACAAATTTAGACCCAAGGGAGTTTAAGAAATAGACTTAAGAGACTGCATCATGCAAAATACTTTTAGTCCTATGTAACTTCAGGTTTTTTCTCCTGTAAGAAACATGGCATGACATGCTGCAGCTTCCACTCCACCTTCACCTACTGCACTCACTCCAAATGCCTAATTCCCATGGGATAGATAGCATTCAGTCGAGTTACCTGGAAGAAGCCAGAAAACAGTTTGTGAAGTGCGATTTTTCACCTCACAGCTTTTAAAAGGAGAAGTCACAGATGTTAAATGCTGTTCATTTGCGAAGTTTTAATGAGCAAGACCAAAACTGAGAAGCGCGAGAAATGAATCGCTGCCTGCAGGTCCCAGTACGCTCTGCCGCTCCCCGTTCTCCTCTCCTGAGGGTGTTCTGCATCAATGGAAGAGTTACCAACCAGCCCCTCCAATTAAACGTGATCAAAGCTCAACTTCACATCAAACACAGATATACGTTAGAAGGGTTTTCATGGTCTTGAAAACAAGAGCCTACTTCACTTACGAAGTACAATCATGCCATCAAATAAATAAAAAAAAGTCAAACAATTAATTTAGAATGATGTATTACTGAGGTTGAAGATGCATTCTTTTTAGGAAGGGACAAAACAACTCGGAGCAGTCAAACAAAATTAGAGTACTTAACATACCAGGAGAGGTTTTAGCTACCGAAATGATACTGTTTGTACACTGTCTACTCAGACGTGCTGCACTGCAAATCACTTTAGGCACTGCATGAACACTTCAGGGACTGTCACATATTGAAGGTTGGGTGCAATGGTATTTCGATGACAGGATGTGGAAAACCATAAAACCAGGCTGATACTGGAAAAGATTTGATGGCAGAGCTACGCAAGCCACCCCCTCCTGCTGCAGGACACAGTTCACACCTTCAAGAAGGTACCTTCACTGGCAGAGCTCATACCAGCTCAAGGGGCAGAATAAGCCCTCAGAGACACTTCTACTCCGTGAGCTGCCCCAGGACACACAATTAGAGAGACTCCAAGAAATGAAGGAACGTACTCATTTCAGTAACACCACTGTGTTCTCCACTGCACAGCAGAGCAGCTTCTTAATGGCAGCCAAAATGCTGGTCGACCTGCTCAACCGAGTGCGTATTGTAAAGAAGGCTCTTGCTTCTCACAATAAAAATGGACCGGAACACTATTAACCATCTATTTTCTATGCCTCTGCTATTCTGAAAAGCTTTCTTCACAAGCCATTATGGGTGCTAAAAAAAGCTTGCACGCATCTCCCGTGCAGCCCAAGGCCTGACAGTTGAAGCGACACAGGGTCAAGCATTTTAGATCTGCTTCTGTCTTTATCAGAGGCAGAATAAAGTAGCTTTTGAGTCTCTTTAATATCCTAGCCTGGTTCCAGTCGTGTTTCTCACATTGTTTATACGCACTCCCACCCTGTCTTGTCTTCAAGCAGTTCTGTTACATGCAATATGCCACCGCAGACAAGTGTTAGCAGTCATTGTAATAAGCAAATTCAAAGCATTTTTATCAGATTAAACTTTTCTAGGAAGCAAATACATCATGAGTTACAACCAGACAACTCAGCCTGCTGAAGCAGAAAGGAAGCTGCTTAACTAGCGATCACTGCTTACCCTTTGGCCTCAGCCAGGGACTCCTCCAGCATCCCGACCTGAGCTCCTTCCATCCCAATAACCACACTTAATCCCAACACCACTCTTTTCCCAAACAAGCGCTGCCCCAAATCACTTGTTTGTTCCATGGTAGGTGTGTGAGTAGCTAATACACACTGTGGCACCGCTATCAACCGGCTGTAAGAAAGAAAGTTTTTTTAAAGACACCCCCCACCTCCACATCAGTGCAGTTTTTAGAAGAATCATGAGGAACAAGCTCTCAGCATTGACCTATCAACATGGGTCAACCTTCACATCCCTCGTATGTTCCTCCTTGAGGTAAAGGAGGAATCCGTGTTTGTTCCTTGGCATCTCCAGGGCTGCTAAACAAGCATGCCCACTCTCACAGTTGTTTTGACAGTGGATGCATGAAAATCCTTTGGAAACGAGACCAGTTATTTTCAGAGTCATGTAGCTACAGAGCAAGCTAGCAGAATCAGTAACTCAAGTATTACAAGCTCCTGTAACTCACCATCACATTTATAAATAGAACCCCTCGTGTTATGCCACTTTCAGCAAAAAAACTACAGATGAAAATATAGGCAATGACTTCAGGTGACTTTTATTCCAGCCATAAGGATAGAGGAACAAGGCCTTCATTTGGAAAGTCTGACAACTGCATAGAACATGGAAAATTTTCCTCTTAGGAGCAAAACCATTACAAGAAATTGTAGAAGGTTAAAAGAAGTGCAGCAGTAAGATGAAAAATATTGAAATTAAGTTTTCATTAAAAGGAAGGCAACAACAAACCCACTGTTGAGACAACACAACAGACTGGAATCTAGACACAAGTAACACTCCACTGAACTTCTCCCCATCCAACAGGAGATAAATGCAGAGCATAAATTTCATTAAAACATGAGACATAATAGACATAGGTTATAAATAATATAGATAAGCTCATTCATAGTGCATAATCTTTACACTGTCAATACTGATCTTTACACTGTCAATACCGGTTCCAGTAGAATATTAAAGCCAATACAAAATAAGACCATGGTTGACTGAAACAAGGAATTTGCAGAGACATTTCTTTCTGCATCACGTTTTAAGAACAAATGCTCATTAAACCAAACCAGAACCCTTTCCAGCAGCTTGTTTTACAGAAAGGGTAAAAAGAGACAGAAATCACAATGCATCCAACCTGACACCTGATCGCAGAGAAAAAAAAAAAATCAAGACCCTTATGACCCCTTATGGTTCTTAGAGCTTAAGAAAAAAAAAAAATCTCTCTGTATATTAGCATGCTAGGAAAAAAACCTACTTTGTGGAAGGACATCAGAACAGGGTCAAAGAATCAGAGCTCAAGAAAACTGCTTAGAGCCTTACAACGGAGCTCCTAACAACTCTCAGGGTGCAGGTCAGCCAGTGTGAAGAAAATAGACAACTTTGTCCTTCTAGCCCAATTTCCACCTGCCAGTATGCTTACCCTCAGAAGTGGCAGCTTTCCCGGAGGGGCCATTTAACAACCAATCGTCACAAGCCCAACCTTTCCAAGGACAGAGTTGCCTCTTCCCTAGCACAGGCAGGTTAAGAGTCCCTGAGCTGTGCCCCACGTTAAACAGCAGCCGCCCAAAACCCAGCAAAGCAACACATCACTGTGAGGTGCTCAAACGCTGTACTGCCACATAATCATAGAATCATAAAATGGTTTGGGAGGAAAGGACCTTAAAGATCATCGAGTTCCAACCCCCCTGCCATGGGCAGGGACACCTCCCACCAGACCAGGTTGCTCAAAGC
>JAOXNO010000024.1:13078308-13098046 GCA_028565335.1 Limnodromus scolopaceus | reverse complement strand
CGGGACACCCGGGACGCGTCGGCTCCCGCCTCGCCGCCCCGGTCCCGGCGAGGGGGGGGGGGGAAGAGGGGTGGGTTTGCGAGCCACGTCGCGGGTCGGCCTCACCTTTGAAGAAGCGCAGCGCCAGGCCGTACAGCTCCTCCAGCGCGAAACCCCAGCGCCGCTCCGGGCTCAGCGCCGCCTCCTCCTCCTCCGCCGCCGCCTCGCCGCCGGCCTCCGCCTGGCCCGGGGAGCCGGGGACCGCTCGGCTCCGCCCCGCCGCCAGCTCTCCCGGCCGCGCTTCACAGTGCGGCCCCTCGGCGTTGGGGCTCAGCGTCAGCCCGTCCACCGAGACCTCCAGCCGGTCGGAGCTCAGCACCGCCGCCATCCTCCTCCTCCCTCCGCCGCCACCGCCTCCCACCCGCCCTCCGCCTCCTGCCCCGCTGCGGCGGCCACGTCCCGACTTCCTGTTCCCTCCGACCCGGAACTTCCGGCCACGCCCAACTGCTCGCGCCCCGCCCACACAGCCGTTGGCGGGCGGTGCCTCAGGCCAGTGGCGGCCCCCCGGGCGGCCCTGTCCCCAAGGGGGCCCCTGTCCCCAAGGGCGGATCTGTCCCTGTCACCATCCCCGGCCCCGTCCGGCAGGAGGACGAGGTGCCCTGACCCGGCTGGGAGCGGGAGTCCCTGCCCGTCGGGGCCCGCTCGCCTCCCGGGCTCCAGCGGCCACCACCGTGAGGCGCCTGGCGACCCCCGCTTCCCGCCCAGCCGTCCTCCGGGGGGCCGGGGGCAGCCTGGCAGGCAGCGTGGGGTCTGCCACCGACGGCTTTTCTCTCAGGAAACGTGCTTCGGGCATCACACAGGCCTGAAATGAGCCAGGGAAAGGGAAAAAAAAATAAAAACAAGGCAATTATTTCTCCGAGTGGTGTGTGTGCACTTGGCTGACTGCCTTGTGACCGTGAAACACCGGCCACAATGCTGCTATTACCATGTGCTGGGCAAGGGGAGGGAGTCACCCCCCTGCGCGGCTGAGGTTTGTTCCCGACACCAGCGATCCTCCTCACAAGACGTTCAGCGTTAGCATTGAAGTGCCTGTGGTCGCTTTTCTCACCCAAACCGAGACGCAGACCGCACACCTGGGATGTGGGGCGTCCGTCTCTGGTCTTCCGTGAAGCTGATGAAGAGAACTCGGCAACCTCCTGAAACTCGGGGGTGCGTGTGGGATTTCTCCCCGTCTGCAGAACTTCTGCCTGCCACCCGGTTCTGGGGTTCTCCCCCGAAGTCAGTCACGCCACCAAGGAGTTTATCTACTATTCGAGGTAGTTTCAGATCCATCTGCTGATCTCTTAGGAATGATGAAGAGATCTTTTCGTCACACAAAGTGCTTTGAAGCCTTTGGGTGAGAGGGAGAAGTGTAAAGCTTTAAATTAAAGTACTTAATTTCCAGTTAGTATTTCTTGAAAGAGCGAGTGCCGCACAGGGTACTGTTCAGTACAAATGGGGCAGAATTTGATGCAGATGATGATTCATCTAAGCTTCAAAAGAAATTTTATAACCAGCTGGAAGTCCTCTGTAGCTTCTTCAGTAGATTTTTGGGTTTGGTATGTTTGTTGGTTGTTTCTTTTTTTGATTGAGGATCAAACATAACACTGTATTGTTTGCTTTTTCCTGCTAATGACAGCAGAACAAGGGTGTATCATCCTCTTTTCATGGTTGGACCTCTCCAGAGCACACAGTTCTCTGTACCAACTATTTGGTGCTATCTCACAGACCAGACTAACAGCAGAACATACGATTTTATCTCCTTGATACAGGCCTGCACCTTGCTTTACATGTCTGTCAGTTAGGCATCAGATCCTGCTTCACTTTTAGGATTTGTTAGTTCATTTATAAAATCACTTGTATTAGGATGTCTGTTTTCAAAATTTTCATCTGACAGATTTCCTGCTTAGCTCGTGGAGTTTGTGCTTCGTAAGTATTTTCTTATGGCATCAATTCTGACGTTATGCTGGCACAAGCCAGTACGACTTCTAACACCTTCAGTGACTTGCTCATGAATCCTGGAAATGAGGAAGTATTTCCCAAATGATGATGACAAAGAGTCCGCAATAATTTATGTATTTGAGAAAACCCTAAGCTTACTTCACAGATCAGATGAAAATGCTAAGTTCAGCTAGTAAATTACTCATTTATTTCCTGTAATAGGTGGTTCTGCCTGGGAAAAGAAACACAGAAGAAACTCAAGTCCCAGAGAGGTAGTCTAGTCCAGCAACAGTGCCCTCCGCTAAGAAATGTAGACCTAGAAACTTTATATAGAATAAATCCCCTGTGCTTCCTGTGGCGGAGGCTGTCCTTCGGAGGAGTTCCGCTTGCACAGAGAGGGCTGACAGGGGAAGGAGCCCTGCTTTGTAAGCTGTGACCTAATACAGTGTTTGCTAGAGCAACGGCTGCTAAATATTTGATTATCTTAAAGGAACATCTCCGAGCAGCTGGGTCTGGAGAGCACAGCAGCCCCACTGTGCTATGGGCTTGGAAATGCAAACCATTCACTGTGAAAATATTGTTATCAGCTTCTCGGCCATGGCTACGTTAAATAAAACAGGTGTGAACGGCACTCCCAGCCCTACTGTTACCTTACGAGCCCAGGGCTCCTGTAGCTGGGAGAGAGGAGAGTGGATTACGTGGAAGGAATTGCTACGTGTGTATCAGGGATGGTGACCAGATTCATGGAAGAATTAAATTCCCCGAGGTTTGGCAATTGAATTGCATTTGTGAGTAGTAACAGGATTTACCTTTTCCCAGAACATGACAGTTCTGTTCCTCTTTTTACTGTCTTTGTTTTGCCTTCGTGAGAGTTGTACTGGATGGAACAGACCAGGACCAGAAAGAAGAAAGTGTTCAAGTTCTTTTACTTTAAATTACAGGCTTTCTCTTTGTCTGCTTTTCCTTAAAGGACAGGTACAAGCTGTTTGGTTAGGAGCTGATTTAACGCTGCAAAACCATCTGTGGAGGCACTATTACAGTGTAGTGGACTCCCAATTCTGCCAGCAACCTGAAGGAAAACAAATTTGATTTGTGCTTATGTCTCTACATTGCTCTGGCTGATGTAATCTAGACTAAAGAGTATATGTAAATATTTTTGTTTTCCCCTTATAGTTCTCTTGATCAGGTTTCTCTTTATAGAAATTAATTTTTATTTTGTTTGGAAATCTGTTGGAAAACATCTTTGTCCCAGGAGGTACGGTGAATCTGCCATTGTTGCCCATTTTGGTGAGGACTCAACCTCATCTACCACCAAGCTGCTTTTTTGAGGCTCTTTATTGGTTTTCCTGAAGTTTTGGAGCCCAGGGTGGCCATACTGTATCTGTGACAGACAGCGGATCTTCTCAGTAGCTCTTTCGATGTTCAGACACATTAGACTCAAGAATCACACTCCAGCCTTTTGTGCATGTGCAGTAAATTGGGTTTGGACCTACGGGGATTCTCAGATCTGGGGCAACTGAGTGTGTAATGGCACTGCAGGATTCATTGAGAGAAAATTCTCTTAAGTCATTTAAATCTGTCCTTTTTCATTACTACTTGTTTATTTAAATGTTGTATGTCTGGGGAGAAAAATAAGCTAACCCAAGATTTTTTGTTTCTGCTTTTCAGTTCAGCAAGAGAACACTTTGAATCCACTTACTTTGGCAAGACCTCCACCACGGTCTCCTCTGGATTGAATAGTTTCAGTTTTTCTAAGAAGTAATGAAAGCTCCAAAAACAGAGAGAGAGGAAACAAAAAAAAAAAAAAAAAAGAGAAAGGTAATTTTCTGAGTAGAAACCTGTATGCAATTTGGGTCGATGGCTGAAAATAACCACAATCCCATTTTCTTTTTCCTTCAAGAGGTCTGCTTTAAAGCATGGGCTAGTCTTGCCTTACACCCAAGAGTGCACAGCGCCGTGTGCTCCACGTCCTGTTGGATGACTGTGCAATTCTGCACATGAGCTGCTGTCTGTCCCTTCTGGGACCTCTCCAGAGGAGAGTGGACAAGAGTTGTCTCTGCTTTGAAGTTGATGCCATTCACTGTGCTGCTGCCTTGCATTTATGTAGTAATTCATGGTGACATTCACACGGACTTCTCTAAATTATTACACAAGGTGCGGAATAATTGGATGTAGGGTCTGGCAATACCTTTTTAGCCCTTTCAGCAAATGCAGCTGAAAACAGGTTTATTGACAGACTCCTGAGGAAACATACACGTGCCAAAGTCCATCTTCACTAAATATTCCCATTTTGACAGACAGCAAACATCCCGTAGCATGGACGCGGCTGTACCAGCTACAGGTGATCATAAAAGAACAGTTCAGGCTAATAAAATAAGTGATACCAGTTTAATCTATCTCATGCTGATACGATTATATCTGCAGCCGCGTAACTCTGTAAACAATCACGCCTTTTGCAGGCACATGAGCTGAGAGGGGTAGTACAGTGCTGTTAGCAACAAGTCCTTGCTGAACAAGATACTGCCGGGAATTTGAGCACTTCCTGAATTTAACCAGCTCCTCTAATAAAGTGATTTTACAGAAGAGAGACCATGAAAATTGATGCAATTAGCAATTGCATTTCTGGCCGTCTGCCCAGGAAAAGCTGTGAATCAACAGCCAGATGAATGATTTCCACCCATGTACATTCAGAGCACCTATGGATGCTCTTTTAAAACACCTCCAGAAGGGAGTTATGCCTCTGGGTCAGGGTCTGACCCCTAAGAGCCCTGCAGAGCCAGCATGACCCTGCCCTTGAGCTCTCCTGATATTCCAGGCACATCTTTCCTTGCATTGTACCGTATACCACCGGTTTCTTCCCTCCTGTGGCCTTTTCTTTTGGCTTTATTTTCAAATAAGTTATATCTGCCTTTGGGCCTCCAAGCTGCCTGATGGCACAGGAAATGATAGGCAGAGAAGGGATTTCTTTACAAAACTGGTTGCTGACCCTCTTGCTTGTCCCTTGGGAAGAGCAAGGCTGTGTTTGTGATAGGCAGTGCTATTCGCATCGCTCCTTCCATTCAGCAAACAAGGGTAACCTACCTTTCAAAAAACATGCGTTAAATCTGTCCCTCTTCATCTAACTCTCAGATGCAGTCTTTATAATGGAGAGCGTGCAGCTGGTTCCCATCTGCTCAGCTGTGTCTCGCTTTTTTTATGTTGCTGTTTGGGCTTTTTTCCCCTGCTTTGGGTTAAATTGAGAAGGAGGTTTCATGAAGTGGCTGCTGTCAGAAGGAGCTGCCCTGGGCTGCTCCCAGCCCCACACCACAGTCTCCCATTGACATCCTTGTTGCCAGCTCTTAGGCTCGTCAGCTCTCTCAGCGACACCCTTCACCTTATCAAGCAGGCCTTTGATTCCTAGGTTCTGGGTTAGTTCTCCGCTGGCTCAGCGAGCAGGCCTGGTTCTCCCAAGGGTCAGGAAAGCACCGGAACGTGCTGCTGGGAGCAGGGAAGGGAGGATAGGAGCAGGTTGTCATTTCGGAGACAGCTTAAATGTCCAAATGCCAAATCGCCGTGGTCACGCTCCACTGCTGCTTCCAGCTGCGTTCTCCTGCCCTTTCCCTTGTGCTGGATCGAGTGCTGGAGTGGCTTCAGGATGAGTTGATTCAGCTGGCTGATCTGGCCAAAACTCCTCATTTTTATGGCACGGTTAGTTTGCCACTGTTATCAGCCAGATGAACAGATTGGCCCTGTGGCCACACAGCCACTAGATGCGATATAAGGAAAGCACCGCGAACAGGAAATATGGACAGCAACTGGCTTGTACATCAGCTCAGCCCTAACACCAAACTGCACCCCCTGAGAAGCAGCTACACCATTCCAGCCCCCCCTGCTGCTACTGGAATAGTCAGATCACTAGATGGTTTGTTTCCCTACCGGTGCTCTTCTGCTCTAATGAACATATTTTCAGTGCAGGAAGTGTGTTTTTATCTCCCTTATTCTGTGCAAGTAGAATTGTACTCCAGCAGGCAATTTCAACCTCTTTCTGATTTGTAAACCAGGGCAGGTCCTGCCCAGTGGGTGACTTCCATTCCTTTGGGGCTTTTGTGGACCTTGGAAGTGGCTCACAGTAGCAACAACCATAGACCGGAATCTGCTGCGCAGCAGAACTGCTGAGAATCACACAGGCCCCACCAGATTGGTGATAGAGTTTTGATATCATTTTCTTCTCTCTTTTTTTTTTTTCTTTCTCATCAAGGATAATAAATTCAGAGCAGATTACGGTGCACGAGGCTGATGAATGAAGATGGAAACACTGAGCTAGAACCTCCTCACTCTGGTTTCCTAATGGACAGCACAGGACAAATCAGTGAGACGGGACTTCCTGTTCTCTCTATCTGTGAGCAGGTTTATCTCAAGGAGATAAGTGGTAACGTCCTCTCTTACAAAAGTAAGGCAAGATCCTTTGTTGCAAGGCAGAGTCACAAATCCAAGATCGTGTACGGGCTGCACTGGTAACCCTGCCATTTACTGGCTGGCAGATGTTCCTCTCCTCTGTGTTTTGGTACCGTGGGGTTTCAGTGGCAATGAAACTACGGGCTCATGGTGAAGCGCAGCCTCCTTCTTTTCACCCCACCCTCTTTCTCTCTGGTGTTAAACTGGCTTTATTCCCAGATCTGGGTCACGGCCCAGCCCCGTAATCGAGGCAGTACAATTGTCAGGGTGAAGGGCTGCAGGGAGAGGAGTGGGAATGAGTGAGATGGCAAAGGGAGTGCCGGGCAGGAGCTCCCTACGCTGCCAAGCCCTCATTTTCCATCCAGCCAGAGTTCAGGGCTGGCACATTTAATACATCCTTAAACTGACCCAGCCTCCTTGGCTTAAAATGTCTACTTTATTTACACACCTCTGGTCCATCTCTTCCTGATGCTTAAGAGGAATTGCTGCTGAACAGGTCATGTTTTTCCTCTTACACACAGGGAGACGTGAATCCTCTTCCTTTCACATGCTTTGCTGCAAGATAATGAAATCTTTGAATGAGGAGGGGAATGACATATTAACATACAATTTAAAGTAATCATAGAGTCATCTACTGGGCACCTCATCATGTAAAACAGGGTCCAGGATGGCTGGCACGTGAGAGAGTTTCATCAGGGAAAAACAGGGCACGAAGTAGAAAAGAAGTTCTCGAAGGAAAAGCTTAAGCGAGACGATTACATCTCACCAGCCGGATTTCTGAACTGTATTCCCAGGAGAGAAATATCTGACTGCCTGATTCAGTGGTGATGCGCTCCTACACACCGGGCCTAAAATAGCAGAGGTGAACAACACTCACAATGTCAGCGCTAGGCCCCCCGAGATAAAACACTATCATGATGAAAGGAGCAATTCTCTCGCTTCCTTCCGTCTGCAGAATGTGTATAAGCTGGCCTCCACTTAAGGAGCCCTACCAATGTAATTATGTGAGTTAAGAGCTGAGACTTTTGCTGACATAGTTATGCTGATAAAAGCCCTCGTTTAGCTGTAGCTACACAGACATAAGCAGGAAGAGTGTGTCTTTAACCTCACTGAGATACTCACAGCAAAAAAAATAAGTATCTACTGTAGTCAAGCCCTTGGGCTCAGAACTACGTGAGTGTAAGATCTGTTTTTGTGTGTTGCTTTTATTACAGGCCTCCATAGAGTGCCCGGCGTTGTAATCCTCAAATAGCCTTTACATAATGGCAAAACAACAATATTTTCCAGCTAGAGAACAGGCTCCCAACAGCAACTGACGTTTCATTCCAGATCAAAAACCTGTGGAAGGAAATCCCTTGCCGGATGGAGTCCCAAACATCACTCGTAGTGTGCCCACCACCTCCCAATAACCTGTTAGCCATGGAAGACAGCCCGTTCTCGCTCATCTTTCTGTTCAAAAAGAGGGCAGTAGCAATCTTTGCTGGTTGAACCTTATTGCTGGGGTGTGAAATGCCACGTTCAGGTCAGTGGGTATTCATTTTGCGCCCTCCCCCCCCCGATGTTTTGTGTGCAAAATGTCATTATCTCACTGTTGATCACTTCAACAGAATAATCCGGTCCCCAGACTGCAGTGGTCATGTCAGGAAGGGGCTGGTGCTGATTAGGACTCCCAAATCACACAAAAGTAAGTAAGAGCATCCAATACAACCGGTTTGATGAAAATAGTACTTATTTAGGGGCAAGTAATTTAATACACTACAAAATATCTAGTAACGGTGACCTTTTTAAGGGTCACCTAGGAGTCAGGAGAAAAATCCTTCAGGAGAAACTGGAGAGTCCTGGAGATCTGAAGAAAGTATCTCTAAGCACAAGTGAAAGAAACAAGATGTCAGCTTTAGCAACGCATTCATTGCAAAAGGATCCAAGTTTTTAATTAATTTTCTTTTTTGAAAGAGCTTGTTTTCCTCAACTTGTAAAATATATTAGAGGGAAAACATCTGTTTTGAAAGAAATGTCCTTTGTTTTTTGACCCCAGTGACACATTGCAAGATCTTGCCTCCTAATCCCTCCCAGGAGTGAGTTTGATGATGCCTTCTGACACCCTAAAGCTCCAAGACTCTACAAAGAGGTAGCGAAGGGATTAAATAAATTACTTGGTCACTGTGAAAAATCACAGCCAGGGAGTCAGAGCGCCAGGAGCCTGAGGTTTCTGTGGCTATTGTGCGAGACAGACAGCTTCATTTTGTCACCTGTGTAGGGTTGCAGTACTATTTTCTTTTTGTCTTTGAACAAACTGGCTCGTGGCCAATGATTTACCGGTCTCACTTGCTGGAAGTGTGGAAGCCACTCAGTTGTCACAAAGCCTCAGACAAAGGTAGGCAAAAGCTTTGCAGAAAGTCTCAGCTGTCCCTATTTAGAACAGAGGCTGCCCAATAGCTAAAGAACTGAGCTCTTGGTTATCAAGGGATATAGTAAAGTCTTCAATAATCTGCAGACTATTAGAGGACAATTAAAGGCTGGGAAGTTACTGAATGTTCAAGGATTTCCAGTATCCTGTTTCCTCGGTGCCATTAAAAACCCACAACCTTAAATTCCGCATCAGCTCGGCTCCCCCTGCGATACCATTATGTATACATGGCTGGACATGAAAAATGTGCCAGCTCTTACCTGAAAGCAGATTGCTATGTGCTGTGGCACGTAAATTCATCCCCGTGTGTTGACACCAGTCACCCTTCTTCAGCATCACTTTATTTAAACAACCATACGGTGTTTACCATATGATTTCCTCATGGATGAAACATCCCTGCCTGGGAGCTGGGTGCAGAGACACGGCTGAGCCTTTCCTGCGGCATGTGTGTTTCCCTCCCAGCGGCTGTGTCCAATGCCAAATCATTCCTCCTTGCCTTAATTGTCCTGTCACCTTTGGTAACGGCCGTCCATTTCCTTGCAGAGTGGTGAGCTCACCGCTGCTTCAAACCTGCATCGGAGAAGTTGTTCCAGCCGCCTCATCTGGTTGCGGAAAACTGAACTGGAATGGCTCACTGGTAAGCGTCAGCTCACCAGGCAGCAGGCCTGGGGATGGGAAGGGGGAAAGCAGAACGGGAACAGCCAGGCTCCCCCTTCATGCTCTGCCACTCGCTGGCTTTTGCACAACTGCGAGGAGGTCGCTCAACCTTGGCATGTTTTAGTAGAACAGACACAGCCCTGGAAAATGTATCAAGGGCCTCAACAGAAGGAATTTCACAGAGTGAAAGGCGGGGATTACTCCTAAATGTTCTTTATAATGTTATTTTAGAAAAGAATCAGCTTTACTGCAGCATCTGCAGTTTCAGTGCTGTCCTGGGAGACCCAGCTGACACCTCACCTCCAGTGGTGCGTAGTCCCAGCACAACTTCACAGTCACTCTCTTCTCTCTGTTCGCTCTAGATTAATAGATCATGTTCTCTTAAACAGCCCTGCTTTTAGGGGAACTCTGAACATCCAGCGAAACTGCCCAAAGGCAAGGTTTGCTGCTCCTGTCACTATGTAGGGATCGCTAATAGCACACAGTCAAGTGCCAGGTAAAAGTCAGGCTACACTGCAAAGCCGGATAAAATTACCTTCCTGTTAAAAAATGGTGTAAAATTACCCAGTTTGGTTAACCTTGAATTCCTCCTGGCTTCTGGGGAATTTTATGTCCCAAATTCCTTGAACTATATAATGATTGCTATCTTATTTTATTTTGGTTGTGTGCACATGAAATAGGGCGGACTGGTAATACACCAGAGACTGTGCAGAGCAGCAGCTGTTACACTTTCAAAGAGCATTACCGAGCTTTTTATAGTTGGCTGCAGTTGACATCACGGCTAAATAGAGTCTTGCTCTAAAATATATTCCACCCGGCCTATGCAACCTTAAAGCCATGCATTGCTGGGAGGAGAGAGGGTCATAGGAAGCAGTGCGATGCCAGCATGGAAGTAAAAGCCTGGTGATGTGTTTCCTTCTTTTTCACCCCACATCCATTAGGAGAAATGCTCTTGAGAGACTTTCCCAGGAAGAGCAGCTGCCTCTGGAGAAGAACAACAGGGTGAAACCTCTCCTCTTGGGACCCAGCATTCAAACCTGGCCCAGGTCAGCAGTGACTGTAGTGACCCAGTGAGTAGGCAGCTCTCTTCGTGCCTCACAGATGACCGTCCAGACCAAAAGAGTGCCACCCTGAAGCTGGGTAGAAGCGGCTGTGCAGTAAAAAAACATTGGAAAGGAGCATCACACACCCAAACCCCTTTATGGACCAGACCAGCAGCTTCCAGAGCTTTCAGGAGAGCGCTTTCCACTACACTTACTATTAAGAAAATAACAAAGCTGGGTTTGGGGGAAGCTTATCTAGAACTCGAGGGTACTGGGGATAACGACCCCCAAGGATGACATCTGCTGCAGCACAGACCTTCTGAACAAAACCTCTGCATTGCCTTAAATCCTTGCAGCCTGGCACGCTGCTGCCCTGAGGAGCACAGTTTGGGAACAAGTCCCATAAACCTGAAGATGGAGACTCGCCACACAGATTCAGAGCAACTCCTGCCTGTGCTCTGGCATCTCTGTAACCAACACAAGGGGACTGGCAACTAAGGGAAGCAGTTGGGGCAGGACAGCCCTCTGCAGTGCTCTGGGAACTCACCTGGGCACCTAAAAAGCCACATTCTTCCCCCATCTGCTGGAGAGATATGGGATGAGCTACATGATGTGCTTCTTCCCTGTGCCTGCCTGGCGCTTCTGTGCCACTAGCAATGATGTCAGTCTGTGGAGCTGAAATCACATGTACTAATCGAGTATTTTTCCCCAAAGTATCCAAATTGTTGCCCGGGTTCCTTCCAGGCTGCCTTTTCTCTTTCCATCATCACATCTGTTGGCTGACAACATATGTGATGCTACAAGAATAGGAACAGCTGCAGGACTGCTGTATGTAACTGGTTCTCTTTCACGTGGGATATTTGGAAGACAATTTTGGTTCAATTTATTTTAAGGGGGCTGCCCATGTGATACAAGACACGCAAACTAGGATGCAATAAAATAGCGGAGGCTGGAATACTGCTGCATAAAAGTTTAGTGCAGTGGTTTCCCCATTTCCTCTAGCCCCTAAAACTTCTAAATCCACCCCATATTTGCATGTGTCTGAATATCTATACCGCCATATTGCTGGACATACTCCATGTTGCCCAGAGAAGTTGAAGCTGTGGCTGTCCCATCCCTGGAGGTGTTCAACACCAGGCTGGATGGGGTTTTGAGCAACCTGGTCTAGTGGGAGGTGTCCCTGCCCATGGCAGAGGGTTGGAACCGGATGATCTTTAAGGTCCCTTCCAGCCCGAACTACTCTGTGATTCTGTGAAAGAATTCTGTGAACAGCTTACCACGCACTGCACCTCCCCTCTGAGTCTGTGACTGAAGATTGTTTCGTTTTCAGCTATGGTTTCTTCTGAGATCCTAAAAGGCCTCACGGAAAAATACTGATGTCTTAAGTCTTTCCCTGACCTGCTCTGTTTCATCTTGCAGGGACCCACCATCCCGGCAAGAAGTCCACTTAGAAGGCCGAGCCAGGGATGTCTAGCCTACCTTCACCAGGAGAGGCTGTGAAACATAAGAAGACAGTGCATCACAACAGTCTGAGAGCCTTCCCCGGGTGCTGGTTAGACGGCGTGCCAAAAATGTCATGGGTAAGGAGTTACTGGTACAGCCCCTTTCACAATCTGCCACTGCTTACTGTCTCAAGGGTGCAATGGCACAATTTGACCTTAAAACTGCATGGACACGAGCCTCCTCTGTGCTGGAAAATGCATCATCCTCGAAGCCAAGTGCATCGGCACGTACCCAGGAATGATCAGCGCTGCCTTCCCCCATCTAAAATGTCAACTGAATTTCTCCTTCAACATGTGACACCAGCAACCACGCGAGTCCTCTCCAGCCTCACCCTGAGGGTGTTGCTGCCCTCTTTATGCTGTGCTCCCACCTGGCAGGACACGAAGGGACCAGTGGAGAGAGGGTCACACCGTCTCCTCACCAAGGCACATGTAGCTCCTGTACTTCGTGCAGAGCAACCAAGAGTGGTGGCCTCCAGCGTCCCTGCAACGTTACCCAGTGCTCCCCCCCGGCTCCTCTTCTGTGCTGCAATAAAAACACAGTTCTAACAGCAAAATCTCTCTTTTAACAAGTACTGCTTAGTTTCTTCAGGGAGGACATGGAAAATAACATTTTGCTACCTAACAAAAGCCACACTGTGAGTATTTTGGTAATAGAGTCCACCCATAAATAGGCCTGATGGAGGCATTTCCTCACCAAAAAAAGTGCCAGCCAAAGCAGGTACATCCCTGGCTTATTTCTTCTGAGCCTACCAGAGGCACTGCTGGCAAAGGTATTTTCTGCTTAGCGTTCCCCTTCCTATTTATACCATGCTGAAGGCTCAACTCCCAAATGGCCCAAACGGCCCAACCTTCGCGCAGAAAAAAAAAAAATTGCAAATATCTAAACTACGGCTATTCTGCAAGTGCTCCAAGAGAACTTTATGACTCATTTTTTTTCATTATTCATGATTTCTACAGGCCTACATGGAGCAAACCAATAACCTGGATCCACAGAAAGTGGAGGAGTTGCTCTCCTTTTGTTGCGAAGAAAAAAATTAATACATCTTTCCTACTGCGTGATGTGGTTTCTGCACCTGCTGAAAACACCGGCAAGAGTTTGAGAACCGACGCTGGGAAACGTGGACAGAGAAAAGAGGTCAGGCAGACCTGTGATAACCTGGTCTTCTGCAGCTTTTTGTGCATATATACACATTTTAGGTGGTCCTCAGGAAAATTCCCCATCTGAAACCAGCTTTTCCACTTTGGACAGCCCAGACGTGGCTACGCACTGTGACAACTTGCTGCCGTAGGAAGCTGAAATGCAAAGACCTGTGTGAGATGAAGGAGGTCAGTGCTCACACACGTGTTCTGGACACTTTGTTGGGATGAGGAAAGAGCACAACATCCAGGGATTTGCTTGTGGGGGCACCCCTGTGGCTCTTCATGTCTCACAGCTAGAAATTATTCTGGTTCCTCAGGCAGGAGCCAGTGGGAAGATCACCATTTGTCTGAAGAGATGCACAATCAAGCTCTTTGGGCAGGGAGGATCTGTCTTCATTCTGTCAGGATTTTCAGTGTCAGCAGGTTCCCTCTTTTTCCTGGACTGCTCTGTACCTGTCAGGACTCCCACTGCCTTATCTGCTCAGAAATACAAAACATGGAGGAAGAACAGTTCAACCAAGAGAAATTCATCAAAGGAAGCTCTTTATCTTCTCACTTCTGCCCTTTGAAGACCCCAATTTTTTCTATCCTGCCAAGATTTAAGAGAAATACACCCTTTTTGAAACACCAGAAGATCACAAATAGTGCTATGCTGGCACTGACAAAGACACACATGATGTAAAAGGCCCAGGTGATGCTGTGACTGACGTGATGTCGTGTCCGGTTTTGCAATTTCCAGCCACTGTCGTAAGGACTTTGTCTACAGCCATGCTTCAGGCAGTGACAGTGAAGGTGGTGACAAAAGAGGATAGCAGCAGTGGAACCTGACACAGAAATCCATACTACGACGCTGTTGTACCTTTTTTTGATCACTCAGCCTTGCAGCAAACTCTCATCACTACCTTATACCTTCCCTTACCTCAAAGCTCTTCAGACAGCCCCCCAGATGTGAAGATGCGACAGCAAAAGAGGAGAAATACATTCTCCTAAAGACATGGGGGATGGCCAAGGTGGCAGTAGAGATCACTGCTGCCTGGAGTCACTCTCCAACTGGGACTGCAGTTGTCTCGTTTGGAGTAATAAATGTATTTGCTCTTTGGTGTGTGCCCAGTGGCACGGAGACACTTCCAGGGGCGGGGAAGAAAAGCTGTCAAGGAGAGAAGTCTGAAATCCCCCCCCCCCAAGTAATCTGTGTAAGACAAGCTTGGTCAAATGCTAAAGAGAGGGGAAAGAATCAAGGGGACTAAAAGATAATGGAGAAAGAGATAAAAGTACTAATAAAAGGAAAGAGAGGAAGACTTTTAGACAACAAAGGAGAGGATTAAACTAAGGAGGCGACAAGGGTGCGCCCCTGACAAACGGGGGCCAAAGTCAAATAGAAAAAGAATCGTGCCAGAAATAAAAGCAGAGGAGCTGAGCTTGAGTAACAGGGGAAGGAAAAACAGCTGCCGTATAAAACGGGGATGAGAGAACAAGAGGCATTTTGAAGGTGTGGGGCAAGAGATGCCCAAGGAGGGTAGCTGGGGGGTGAGGGGGCAGTGGTCCCGGGTGGAGGGCAGGGACATGGCTGAGAGAGCATGTTTGGAGAGAGGAGCAGGAGTGAGGTGAGTGGCTTATCTGGGATGGTGGAGGCAGGAGGACGAGTGCTTTTCTATGCAAATGCCTCTGTGTGAGTCAGATACCAGAAAATTGTGCCGTGGGCTTACAGAAATCAGGGTAACCCACAGGAATAATGCCTACTGGGTTTCCTTGTGTGGTATTTTTCTTTTTCTTTTCTTCAGTGTGGTCTTAAATAGCAAAGAAAAATGAGTCAATTCCTGCACGGAAGAGAATTACTTCATCAAATGGCATAGTAACCGCTGCGCTCCCCAGAAACTGCTGATTGAATGATCAGCTGCAAATCCCCAGCTCAGGTGGGAACTTCCCAACTTCCATCTACGTGTTAAAGCTGAAAAATCTTCCAAACTGTACAGAGGCCTGAACAGCTTTGAAATGAAGGAACTCAGGGAAAAAAATGCCAGGAAAAAAAAAAAACACCAAAATGTTGCAAATGCCATGATACATGAGACACCGACAGTCCCTTGTCTCCAAAAGTAACCAGAAAAGAAGATGGGAAACATTTAGGATAAAGGATAAGACTGAAGCACCGACCTCGGCATGTGCCTGAGCAGCAGCAGGGGAGTGCAGGGAAGTCAATTCCAGTCAACACCAGTCAAAGAGGGAAGATCTGTGGGGTTTAATAGCACCAGAGCAGCCAGAGGAAGAGAGTGGATCCATGTTCCTATTGTAACAGGCATCCAACCTTACCGGGAAAGTTCCAGTTCTATGCATTGCCTTCTGGTTTTGAGCCGTTGGAGCAAAATGTCCTTCATGTTTGGATCCTTTCCTCAATAACCATAATCTTTAACACAAAAAAAAAAAAAAAAAAGAAGAAAAAAGTGAAATTCTCATTAAAATCTATTAATTTCAGCATCTCACAGATTTCAGCATGAGACAGATACCAAACGCTGCAGGACAGAAACAGAGAATCTCGTGACTGCCACGGGCTAAGTGGGGCTGGAAGGAAAACCTCACCACGGGCAGGGTTTAGGAGTCTGCCAAAAAAAGGTACAAACAACGCCTTAACACCGCTTGCTAAGGCCAGGGAGCCTGAAAAAGGGAGAGAGGGGACTGTTCCGAGCTTTTCCCTCTGTTACTTGGTGCTACTAAAAGAGGATGTGGCCTCTCTGCTATAAATCACACGGCCTTCCCGGGCCAGCCCTGCTGTCTGTGCCTGTTTGGGCTCCCTCTCCCAATTAAGCGCTATATGAAAAGGAGGCAAACAAGGTCCTGTGTTTTAACTCAGCTCTTCCATTCTTATCTTCTTCTTTCTTTGGTTTTTTTTTTAAGCTTTTTTTTTTGTTCACCTGCAGAGATAGAGTTTTTTTCCTTTGCTTGTACACCGAATTAATTAAACATTACTGGGAGTTCGGATAATCCAGGAGTTTTATATGTACAGCCAGATGTGTATATATAACATATATAACCAGATGCTTATTTATAACAACAGTTGCTGTAAAATTCTTCATTAAGGAAAATATCTGTAAGGATGGGGTATGACCTTGTTCAGAGCATGTGAGTAAGCAAAGCAACACGACGAGCTCTATCAAGTAGCGGCTTTAGGTTCTCTGGCAGTACCACAAGCTATGGAATCAGAGAGGGCACAGAGATGAGGAATGGTTTAAGCTCCGGGGCTCGCTGCCGCAGCGATCGTCGTGGGACTGCCTACGCTCTGCAGGAGCCACAGCGAGAGCCAGGTACACGCATCCTGCCATCCTCAGGGGATCTCCACACTCAAAGGCAGGCCGAGGTTTAACAGTCTCTAAATCTGACCCTAAATATCCCCTGCCCTTTCAGCCAGCTTCTCCTGTCTCCAGGCAGCTTCCTCCCCGTTGTCTTTTCCCTCTTCCCACTCTCACCATTTGCTCTTATCTCCCTCCCACTCCCAAATCCTTGATTTCTCTCCCTCCCAAGGTAGGGAGCCAGCTGCCAGCCATCAAACTTGCTCTGCTTTTGCCCCTTTGCCACCGCTTGGTCCCCTCCGAGCCTGGGCATCTCTCCACGAATCTGCTCCTGTTGGGATTTAGCAAATGCAGCCCCTTGATCTTTTCATATGCATTTGCGAGGTTCTTACGCCTCCCCCTTCAAGGCTTTCTGTGCTGTCTGAAGCTCTTATCAACTCCTCCGAGCGGAATACACGAATGGCACCACCAGGTCTTGAAGTCCTGTCTCACACCTCTCAGGAAATGGCTTGTCCCAACCAGGTCACATCCCCCTCCTAAGCACAGGGCTGAAGTCACAAGACACTATGAGTTCTTGTTGCCAAAAACAAAGGGAGACAGCAGTTTAGTTTCCAGAGGAAAACATATATGGATGTAATTAGATCCTTACCAAGGGAGACGGTCATCCTTCAGAGAGAACACAACTGCGTGTCACATCGCCTTTATTTTAACCCCGTGGAAGATCTGCATAGAGCTGTGGGGCAGGACTGGCCCTTTGCTTTGTGACCTGGAAGAACCAATGGCACTGTGGCTGGGCTGCACGAGCAGTGTCCTGCGTGGAACGAATGTCACCAGACTTTGACATCATTCCAGTTCTCCAGTGCCATGGGCTCCATCACGTATTTCTTACCCTTAGGTACAAAAGCCCTGGAAGGGCTTCAGCCCAGCCCCTTAGTCACAGGTCACACCATTCGGGACACTGTTGAGTGCTGGTCCCTGTCTTCAGGGAGGCTGGGATCTGCTCCGGGACTCCCCTAGGAGCAGAGGGTGATGTGCAGGGTGAGGGAATGAGGACCTCCTCAGCTGAGGACCTCCTCAACATCCTGCTGGGGCTCTGGCCAGGAGGAGCTCTCAGGGACACGGCTGAACATCCAAGATGGAGAGGCAGCTCGGGTCTCTCAAGAATACACTTGCAAACCATGCCAAAGTGAGCACTACACGCAGCTCACCTTCTCAAGCTCTTCCTTGTTCTAGCCACGAGGGCTAAAAACGCAAACACTATGAAGTGGCAACTTTAAATTAAAAACATGACATCACCATGAGATCGCAGAACCCACCTAAAAGCCTGGATGTGCCTCAATATATAGATCTCGGTGTAGGTACCTGGGAAGACCTGATAAACCTCTAAAAGCACTGGGAGGCTGTAAAGAGCTTTGTCACAGTGACTAGAAGCAATTGATGGGAAATTAAGCATTCATTTAAAGATTTCCTCTCAGGCAGAATGAAAATAAAAAAACCTCAAAACCTGAGCCTAGAGAGCATTAATGGCTTTTGCTATCAGGGCCCTGCTGGAGAAGCTGGAAATTATACAGCATTTTCAATCCAGCAGCAGCTCTGGAGCAAACGTAGTTCCATACGCGACCATTAACATGGGTCTGGTCCACAATTAATTTTAGTTATCAGATAATTATACAGACGTCACTTCTTCTATAGAGCTCAAACCTAAACTAAGTCTAAACAGGAAAAATATGGGTTTGGGTTTATTTTTTCTTAAACTTTCTCTAAGTTAATGAAAGCAGGTTTCTGTGACCACTGCTCCTTTTTTGGTCAGTCTCCAAAGGTTTTGGACATGTTGGCCAGTTTCAATTAAAACTGATGTACAAATTGAAATCTGCAAGACACCAAGTCTTTACAGGTTTAGTTGGGAAGAGAAGAGACCACTAAATTGCAGTACTAAAAGCTTCAGTTGTGGGTTTAGACAGGAGAGAATCCACGCTAAATCACCAAAAAGAAAAAAAAACACAATAAGCTTTGCTGGAATGAAAAAATACTGAGAAAAAATTACAAGAGCTGCCTCCCTGCGGAGTCCTGGGAGGAGGGAAGTGACGTGACAAACCAGAGGAGTGTGGAGACAGCAAAGGTTTTAGTAGTGGTGACAAATCACCGCATGGCAAAACCTGTTGTGCCTCATCCCTGTTCTCCCAAGCTCCAGCTGCTTAAGTGACGTAAAGCAGGATCTTTATCCACGCCTTTAAAAGATGCCTCTGAAGTGGGGTGTCATCTCCGTTAGCTACGCGAGGAGCCTGCTCTTTCCTTAGTTATCTCCACTTTAGCCATCTTCATTTCAAAAAACAAGCCGCTTCTGGGCTTCTGTCAGAGTTTCTGCGCCTTGAGGGAAGAAGCAAAATCCCCTTTGTGCTGAGAGACGGGGAACAAATGGCCTGCCGAGGGGCAGGTCCCATGACCGAGCGTGGACCCCGTTCCCCGGAGCCCGTGAAGGCACCCACACCGTTCAGCCACAGCAGCACAGGGGAACCGGGCTGCAGAACACAGGCTGCCTCTCCCGCACCGCA
This sequence comes from Limnodromus scolopaceus, assembly GCA_028565335.1. Lineage (NCBI taxonomy): Eukaryota > Metazoa > Chordata > Aves > Charadriiformes > Scolopacidae > Limnodromus > Limnodromus scolopaceus. The sequence continues at coordinate 13,079,068 of JAOXNO010000024.1, read as the reverse complement.
CAACGAGGGTCAAACCGCACCCAAATCCAACATCTATCGCAACTAACTTTGGTTTTTCTTCCACTGTAACAAAGCTGACTTTTTTTTTTTCTTTTTAACGGTCTATAAATGTTTAAATGTTCTATCTGTGTCTCTTAATGGAAGCTTTCAGGCCCGGGAATGTCTCTGTTCGTTTCCTCTCCAGGGGAGGCAGGCGGGCAGCTGTTAGAGCACAGCTACCGGAACACCTCCAGCACCGTAAACGCAAGGGAACTGAGAAGAGTTTTGGCCCAAAGGATGTCACAGCCGCCAGAGATCAAAGAGTCAGCCCATCTCCAGATTTATGAGTTGGGAATAGGTCTATTAGCCCCCAGTACTCGCTCTTTCCTGAGTACGCAGTCAATATACATTGATAAACCCGTCGTCTTACCGGGAAGTCTGACACCGAGAACCACCGTGCTCCTGGGCAGCCTGTCCCAGATTTTGTCCTCTTCCGGCTCAGCACCAGACACAGCCCTGGAAGCGCCCCCGGATGGGATCCCCTCGTCTCCCTCCTGCTCCATCCTCGCTCGTAGGGCCGTCCTGGGGGCTGCTGCTGACCCACGGGTGGGGAATCCCAGAGCTGGATGAAAAAACCAAACCAAACCAAACTGCTGTTGGTGTACAGTTAATTTAATTTGGATGAGTTCCCCGATCACACCCTGCAGACCCACATAGGGCTCACCAACCCACCCAGCTGAAGGGAAAGCAGCAGGTGGGGGGTGAACAGCGGGGGGGGGAG
>JAOXNO010000024.1:13021633-13075933 GCA_028565335.1 Limnodromus scolopaceus | reverse complement strand
AAACTCAACGGCAGCCGCCGCGTCGCTTTTCCCGGTGTTTTTTTCCGGTTTTCCTGGTGTTTTTTCCCCGGTTTTCCCACCCCCAGCAGCGCGTCAGGCCGGACCATCCCGCTTCCACCCGGGATAACGGCTGCAATGAAATCACCGGGTCAATTAACGCGGTGAGAAGGATGGGAAATTAACGAGGAGGAGGAGCCGGGGGCATCCCGCCGGTACCGGAGGACACCGGAACACCGGGAACCAATGGCGGAACTTTCCGCCCCCCCTACAATGGGCCATTTCCCACCGACTCCCCCGCCGGAGCGCTGCCCCCCCCACCCCGCAGCCCCCGGTAAGGAGCGGGACAGAGCTGAGTCACGGGAAGGCGGCCGGTACCGAGCGGCTCCGCCGCGCCCGAGTCCCCCTCGCCTCCTCCCGGTACCTGGCCTGAGCCTCGTCTAGGCTCTGGTCGGTGATAGCCATGATCTGCTGCAGGACGTCGCCGGTGTCGTGATGCGCGGCAGGAGGAGGAGGAGGAGGAGGAGGCGGCGGCCCCGGTGGGGGCGCGGCAGCCGGATCCCCGGCGGCGGGCGGAGGGGGCGGCGGGATTCCGCCGGGTAGGGTCACCCCGGCTCCGTGCGCCGCCGCCAGCAGCCGCGACGGGTCCTCCATGGCGGGGGGCGGCGGGCCCGGCCCTGCCTCCCCCGGCCTCAGGGTGCTTCCCCCGACGGGACGGGCCGGGGGGGCGGCGGAGCCGTCGGAGGGGGCGCCGGCGGCTTCGCAGCGTCGGAAACGGACCAGCTTCACGGCGGCGCAGCTGGAGACGCTGGAGCTGGTCTTCCAGGACACCATGTACCCCGACATCTACCTGCGGGAGAAACTGGCCGACGCCACGCAGATCCCCGAGTCCCGCATCCAGGTGAGGGGAGCCGGGGGAAGCACCGCACCGCACCGCCCCGCCCGGGGCGGCCCCCGCCCGCCCTCACCGCCGCCCTTCTTTCCCCCAGGTCTGGTTCCAGAACCGACGCGCCAAGTCCCGCCGCCAGCGGGGACCCCCCCGCACCGGCCTCGCCGTCCCGCCGCCGCCGGGCTACCCGCGGCCGCCCCGCTTCCCCGCCCTGCGCCCCCCGGAGCGGCCCCGCTGCGCCCCCTCCGGCCTGGCCCCCGTCGTGCCCGTTAAGGAGGAGGGCTCGGCTCCCTGCGAGTGGCCGCCGGCCGCCGCCTCCTTTCCCCCCGGCCCCGGCTTCGAGGGCTTCCCGCCGGGCCCGGCCGAAGCCGCCTCCTTGTCGGGGCCGCCCCGTTACCCGCCCGCCCTCGCCTTCTGCGGGCAGTACTCGCCCGTCTCGGACGCCGAGGACACCAGCGGCTACTCGGAGTCGGGCTCGGAGTGGGAGGAGAACGCCCTGGGAGCCTTCCGAGCCCTCTGAGCACCGGGACCGGGACCCGTACTGACCCGGGGGGACAGTCCCGTACCCGCTACCTCACCCTTTGCTCCGCCGCTGTTGCACTTTATCCGGTAGTAACTGACTTTTACCTATTTATTTAAGGAAAGATACGGGCCAGCTCCATCAGCTGAGGGCATCGTTTTAGACTGTTATTAAATATTTCCCCTAGCGCGTTTTTGTATTTCTATTTAACCTCCTTTAGCCAAAAAGTTAACCGAGTCCGCTCTGTTTTGGGGATGGGGGCCGGTCTTAAAAAAAGTAGAAGAGGGGGGCTGGTCTGTCGGGGAAAAAAAACCAAAAAAAAATAAAGGTTTACATTTTTTGCTGTATTTTGTGTGTGTGCCTGGGGCAGGGACGGGGTTTCTTACCTTGGCTGAAGTGGGGGAGGGCACAGCGGTGGGAGATGCCCCAGTGGTTCCTCTTCCCAGGGCCTGGAGAGCCACGGCTGCGGTTCGGGTGTGAGCCAGAGACCTGAAGGACGGGTTACAAAAAGTGCTTTAAACCCCACTCGGTCTGTATTTGCTCTAAACAACAACCACCCCATATCCCTGAACGAAAAATGCAAACTCATGGCCTAAGGAATAAAACCCCAAGACCCTCAGATCGTTACCTTGCTTAGACCGAAGCCTCAGCTCTGCCGCTTAAACCAAGGTTAAACTTACAGAAAATTAGTAATATTTTGTGAACGCTGTAAAGGCACGTTGGCTTTCAGTTTGAATAGCAGGGGCTACACGGAGGCTGGTTACGTGATGGGTAGCGGGCTGAACGGCTCTGCACCGAGAACACCAACATTAGTAATGAGCCTCTCCTGTAGTTGGGTTTATTACGGGAGGACATATTACTATATAGTATTTTGAGGGTAAGGCCAGTTCTTCCTGCCTACAAAGCTGCGCTTCAGAGCAAGCTGTAAGACTCCAGTTAGGGAGGAACCCCTGGATGCCATGATGCTCCGAGGACTCGGCAGCACAGGAGGAGGTGACCCGTGTCCTGGTGGCAGAAATACCCTCTATGGGGAAATCACGCCCCAAATCCCTCAGTGTCACCCCATAACATCCCTGCGCTTGCAGGGTCTGGGACAGCTGAATCATGGTTGAGCTGCAAGCTCGTAAGGGGAAGAGGCATCACAGGATTGTGGATCGATATCCTCCCTCCAAAAAAAACAGAGCTGTCCTTGGGAAAAAAACAAAACAAACCATGAAGGAGAAAACCAACCAACCAACCAAAATCAGGTACCTCTGCCCAGGTGGAGTGGGTGCCCGAGGGGCTGTTATGTCAGGGGTCAGGAAGGACCCCCAAGAGAAGGGCTTACATCAGGAGAAGGAGACAGGAAATGAGACAATAATTTGGGGGGGGAGGGCAGGGTGAATTCAAGTTTACTGACCACAAGAAACCAAACTGACTTGTTCTGCTCCTGCAGACCAAAGTTATGGGAGTTGTGGTGGCGAGTTCTGCATTAACTCTGACCCAACACACCCCTAATCGAGGGGAAACGCAGCCTCTTGAGAAGCAGGGTGTATATTCCCGTTGCCCACGTGCGCTGGCCAAACGACAAGTGAAAGCACGTGGATACTGCTATCACAAACGAGGTACCTTCCCCTTACGTTATGTTACCCCGCCACGACCGAAACCCCCACTCCAACACAAAGCGTGTTAGAAAGAGCACGTTCAAGAATCCACAAGGACCGGGGTGAGAACAAGTATCAAGGAGGTTCCTTTCTCCTGAGTTCGCCGTGGATGGTGCTTGTTACCGTCAGACCCGACGCCTAAGTCGGGCCTTTGCACCTCCCTCTGCTTAAATGAAAAGGGCGGTGGGAGAGGACCTTTCTGGCTTCTTTAAAATGGCTGGTAACGCCACAGAACAAGGGGTGACGTCACGACAAAAGCAGTTGCAGAGACGGCTACGACGTTCTATGGCATTACCAGGTGTACACTTCCATGGGTAACTCGGCAAAGTCAGCGTTTTGCATCATTTTCTAATATCCCATGTAAAGTTTCTAAATGCATTTTAAAACCGCTACTCACCTCGTCCTCATAACATTGCTTTTTCAGCAATTAAATTAACTTCTGGTAAAAAAAAAAAAGATCTGAGACCATCTGCAAAAAAGTTTGCGTTTTTGTGAAATATATCAACTCTCATAGGTCAATTTATTCAGAGTTACAAATTTCATTGAGAATAAAAGATTTATGCATTTCTCTTAATTAACAGAACAAGTTTAGCTAAATATAAACTCTGCACTAAAGTTTTGCAGTGGCACAATACCAACACAGAATACAGAAGCATCTTTAAACTATACAAAATTTTAAAATTGAAAATAATCCTGTTTACATATTCTTTATACATTAACATATAAAAGGCCTCATTTAATGAGGCATCTAAAGGAATCAAAAACATCTCTACAGCTATCTCTGAAAATCCATATCTGGAAACAATCCGTTACACAGAAGCTTTACAAGACTATTTAAACAAACCAATACACACTTTTTACAAGATTAAACATTCCCAAAGGTACTCGTAGGCAGGTTGTCACTCTTTATTCTTGCTGTTTACCTCACTGGTTACCTTTTTAATTATAAAAATCTTCATATTTATATAAGATGGGTATTGTGGGATAACCAGTAATCTAATTTAAAAGTTGTGCAAAACAAACAAAAATTTGGAAAAACAATACGTTTAACCAGTCATTTATATAAAATACCAACTAAAGCACTTCTTTTGCCCCGCGTGAAGGGAAAAAGCCATAACCAAGCTCTCTCTGGAAAGTCACCAGTTACGGTTTTCTATTCCTTCATTAGACTCCTTCTATAAGTTACGATAAATTAAAAGTTCCAACCAGGCATTGACTGATGGATGGACCTGCCCGACATCCTCCAGTTCCCAGCTTCTGTTTGCTGTCCGTATCCTGCTGCCGCTGCTTCAGACGAGGAAGGCTCCCCCTGCGTTGCCACTGCTGCTGTGGGAGGCTGAAAGGGCACCTCTCCATTCCCACCCAGTAGCCCGCCTAGACCCAACAACGACTTGCCCACATGGCTACTGGGGCACTTCCTCTTCAAATCACTGCTAACGTACCCGCAGAGATGACAGCAGGAGGTGTGCAGAACTCATCTGAATTTTTAAAAACTAAAGTTCAAATTATACGAAGCTATGTTTTCAAGTTAATTATAATAAATGCAATTACTAAGAGGTTACCAGTTAGCAAAACTACTGTGTGTGAATAACAAACAGAGAAATCTAATGTAACGCTGGCCAGTAATGCTGGTTTTCTTAAGCAGATAGAATATATTTAAGAGGGTCCTTTCTGAGAGGTTTCCTTGTCTTCTGGCAGTTAGGATATTTGGTGAAGCCTATAGAAAGGAAGAGGATTTTCCGGAACTACTTGCTGTACACTTGGAAGAAAAGGTTCAGTCTCTGTTGGTGTTATTGGCTGCAAAAGCATGTAAATTCCCCATCTGGCTCAGGCCACTCTGAATATGTGCAACGTGGATCTCGACGTTATTCTGAAAACAGCTACCGAAAGAAAAGAAGAAAGAGGAGAAAGCATTAAACCCCATATTTAAGAGTCACGTCAGAACATTTCTACAGCGAAAGTCAAGGTACAAACATGGCCAATACAGAAATTCAGAGAGTGACACACACCAATGCAATTTGATTATGTGAAAATAGCACTTGCATGAAGAGCTGCAAGAAATCAAGAGTTCCTGACTCGGGTACTTTGACATGACCAGAGTTAATGAAATAAAAACATTATGAAGAGATGTGAAAATGCTCAAAGTAAGTACAGTGAAATGGAAACACCATTGCTTTCTTCGCAGTGTACATCGACCTTTAGTTGAATCCCTTCCAACATGCGATTTGTAGTATTGATTACAGAGAAGTTTCGCTAACGTTTGGGATTTAATTTTTGTTTCTACAAATGAAAAATAATTATTTTTAAATCAAAAGGCCATCCTACTATCTTTGAAAAATAAGAAAGTGTGCAGCCTCCCATTATTATGTAGCAATACGAGTACGGAGAGTATAAGGACATATTACGCATTTTGGTATATTTTCTAAATGATGCAATTTAGCAGCATTATAATTATAAAAAACAAGTATCCTGGTCACAAAATGTCAGAAGCTACAGCGTACTCCAGGCAAATATCACTGTGTTCTTGCTGTCACCACATTCTTGCTATTTTTGTAAAGCTTCCTGGGGCACCTGCTGGTGACAACTGTTGAAAAATGGCCCATCTAGAGGAGATGGGCCTTTGATCTGGCACATCGTGGCCGTTCTTCTGGTTCTTGGTTTAAAATATCACCGGTGGAAGCTGGTCAGAAGCTGTAATTGTCTCCTATGGCAGCTTTTGATATTTCCAGACAAGAGGTTGAATAACTACACAAAAAAATACTGAAATTGTACTGTTCTGTGGTTTAAAGAACTTATAATACATTTACTAGTGGGATTTCAAAGTCTGAAAATGCTCTAAAATAACTTACTTGTTGTCATAAATGACTGAAGAGCAAGAAAGTCTAGTTGTTGCTGCCTCAACACTTTTTTTTTTTTCTTTTTTTTTAAATCAGGTTACTTCCTGATAGGGTCAAACAGAAAACTGCTAATTTCACACTCCCTTTAAGAAGCCCCCTTGTTAAATGGGACCATTCCTATAAGTTACCAGATTAAAACCCTTAATTATAATCAACGTTCACCTCTAAAATACCATAAGAATTGCCTGCTGGCACAAAATGTGTAATTAAGAATTAAATATTAAAAATGTAATACCTGATATTTGAGGAGTCTATTGAATTCTTAATGTCATTTAATGAATCTGTTAGTGATTTAAATTCAAAGGAATTCAGGTCACCTCCTTCCGCTAGACACTGTAGGAGAAGAAAACAAAAAATGTTCTCAGAGTTCAGCACAAAGGAACTGATGGAACCTTAATACGATGTATTTTATGAGAGAAGCTGCATTTTTGCAAACATTTTACCTTGATCTGCAGTAATATTGCTGTAAGCCTGGCAATAAGAGTAGTTAAATTTTCACTTTCAACGCAAACCTGTCCTGTTGTTGAGGAATTTGCTTGCCTGACGATCTCCTGAGCCTCCTCCTCACACCGGCGCCTCAGATCTGTGGGTTGGTCTGCGGGCTGGAGGCCTTGGTCAGGAGCAAGCTGCAGAGATAACAAGACAAGAAATGAAGACCAAAGATCTCCTTTGCATTTGGTGTATGTGTGAGAAGACAAATGATTTCATAGCACACAGGGTTTTTTATTTCTTCATTTATGAACCTGCATGAGTTACCGAACAGTTTAATGATGGTTTTTGTCAGTGTTGGGTTGATGGTTGGAATAGATGATCTGAAAGGTCCCTTCCAACCCAGGTAATTCTATGATTCTATTACTATTTCAAAACTGGTAAAAGAACCAGAGACAGAGAGAGTCAGGGACAGAGAAAGAGAGAGAGAGAAGGAACCCAACGTAGCTGCCACCAGTTTAATTTCAAAGTGACCCCCACCCTATGCCCTATTCTATAGGAATTTCTATATTTTTTTGTATTTAGGTTAAGCAAAACCAACAAGTACATACAGATTCTAGCAAAATCTTACCTCATAACAATACTGTTGAACTTTATGCAAAACTTTATTTAAGTCTTTGTTTAGTTGTTCTAGATCTAGAACAATAGTTGCATATCTCCTCTGAAACTCAATGCCTATTGGCATGGAATAGGATTTCTGTGGAAAAGACAAAGCACATTAAAGTTAATGCAATGCTGTACCTATATATCTTTTGAACTTGGCAAGAGGAATTTTCACTTGAAAATAACACTGGGATATTTGAAATCCCAGAGTTTAATAGAAAAATGACAACATACAAAATGTCAACACCTATTATTGCTGTTTAAAACTGACAACTGTGTAGTAACTACCGTGCTTTTATCCTCTTCCTAAAGCCTTAGGATAGTCTGGAGTGGTGAATGCTACAGAGGACAAGAGTGGTCTGACCTGTTTATTTCTCCAGTAGCTGGGGATGGCTTCTCTCTACTGTGTGGACAGGGACAGTTACCTGTCAGTTGACTGTCCTGTCAGTTGGAGGACAGTAGGGGACAATATGGCCATGACCACCTCAGCTGCAGGATGGGAGGCACAGCTCTCTAGTAAGTTAGTGATAACCTGAGAATGACTCAGGGCTACCTACCTTCTGTTACAGCTAACAGTTCTGCCAAAAAATACAGTTACTAAAGCTTATGTTTGGTAATCTAAGTATTTAGGGTAAGCACAGTTTTCCACAAAAAAAGAAATACCAGAGTTCAGTAGATTTTTTTCTGTTTTCAGACTATGTCTTGACACTCTTTGGACTGTATTTATGAAACTGAAACAAAACATACAATATATCGTAAAATATAAAAAATTGTGAATATGAAAAAATGGAGGCTGAGGGGAGACCATCTCACACTCTACAACTACCTGAAAGGAGGTTGCAGAGAGGTGAAGGGTGGTCTCTTCTCCCAAGTAACAGGCGACAGGACAAGAGGAAACAGCCCCAAATTACACCGGGGGAGGTTTAGGATGGATATTAGGGAAAATTTCTTCACCAAAAGGGTTGTAAAAATATTGGAACAGGCTGCCCAGGGAAGTGGTTGAGTCGCCATCCCTGGAGGTATTTAAAAGATGTGTAGATGTGGTGCTGAGGGACATGATTTAGCGATAACTTGGCAGTGCCGGGTTAATGGTTGGACTTGATGATCTTAAAGTTCCCTTCCAACCAAAACGATTCTATGGCTCTAAAGAGCCTCTTGCAAGGTAAGTGAGATGCATTTCCACTGCTTTTCCGCCACAAGTTTGACATACAGGGTACCTCATACAATCAAACCTGTAGGCATAGATGTCACACCAAAAGATGAAGCAAATTGCAAAACCAAGAGCCTTCATCAGGAGGACCCAGGTCAAAAGCTCTAAATTGAGGTTTCAGTTACCAGTTCAGTTGTAAGTTCCCCACTAAACTTGATCACTGAAATGATTTCTAGGGATTTACCAGTCTGAATACCAAATGAATAGGGCTTTTAACTAACATCAGAGAGGAAAGGCTAAGGGTGTTCTACCTCAGTGATGATGAAAGACATATTTCTCAGCACCAGCACTATTTCTGACCCAGAAGCAACCTGAGATCTGGAAATGCTGTACAAAGAGCTGAACTGACAGACAAAAGATGGATGGCTTTTAGTAGATGGAAGCAGATAAACATCTCCATCGTTGAACACCTATGTGTTTCTCTGGATCGATCAGCATCACCTTTATCTTGTCTTTATCACAGGTCAAGTGAAAAAAGGAACTAGTCATCCTTTTTATTGAGATTTGTTTATCCAAATGGGTATCAGAAAAGTGTTCGCTCTTTTACGTACACAATAACTTGTTTATAGCCTGTAACCAAGATTAGTAGTGATGTCAAGATGCTTAACTATTAATAAGCTGTCCTTTCAGAAAAATGAAATAGAAAATGTGCAGTTGCATGTATTAATAGTTCCTCTGAAGGAATCCCCCGCCTCATGTAATTTTATTATTATTGCCAGATAATAATGGACTACATTCAGTACCAGTTCTGATTGGGTCAGTTCCATTTATTTCTATATTGGATCAGTCATTTTAAAAAAGTCTCCATAAAAGGATTGCTTTAAACCAAAGAGTGGTGTCACTCTATTATCAAATCACAATTCTATGAATTATTATCAAGTCTGACAATTAAGCTATACCTGAATGAACTCAAAGGATTCTATTTTATTCATGTTCGGGTATGTTACTGATATTCAAGTGGATTGGTGCCGGAAAAAGATTCTCATTCAAAGAAAATACATTTAAACGAGAAAGAGTTAGAGGTTGCAGTGGTATTTTTTAAAAATCTTTTAAAATCTTTTGGCATCTATTTTAATTTTTAATATGCAAAATTAAAAGACAAAACATTCGATGCACAGGAAAAAATAATGTAGTAACTGAAGTGATAACAAGATTTAGAAGAGCGGCATCTCTTACAGAGACACAGGGGTGAGGAAGTAGGAAGCAGAGTATCAGAACATACAGGTGCACACCGTCACTGAAGGGACAAGGAGGGAAATCTTCCCACAGTAACTCAAATCCTTCAACATTCAAATACTTTACATGAAAAAAAAAATAGTATTTTTAGTTTCAAGAAATAAAAAGGACTCCTCTTTCTCTCCACAAACCTCTAGCCCTCTGTCTGAATGGATGTTAGCAGAAGGTTGAGACTGAGAGCTTTCCACTTTCAAGTTGACTGATAGCCATGGGTGGTAGAAGAGACATTCTTATCATTTTGATTTACTGACTGATGATTAGATAGAGTCTAGTAAGAAAAACTATTCCGCTGTTGCTAATTATGCTGTAGCTGCTCCGGAATTGTAATTTTAAATGCTGGTCAAGAGCACTCAGAGCTTTATATAGAAAATCTCTGAACTGAGCTATTGTTTTAGACAGAAAGCTAAAGAAATAAGTACCTACCATCCTCAAAATAAAATGATGATGAATGTCTTACCATATAAACTTGTACTCAAGATTCCCAAAGTACATAGTACTTCCTTACTTTACGTGTGAACCGACACATGGTGTTCCGATGTTAGCATTAATCAGTTTCCAAAGCATAATGCTTTCAAAGGAAAATCATATTTGAAACAACTGACCTGACTTGGCTTTAAAAAAAAAAGTTTCACATCATAGAAAGTGATAAAATATAGATTTTATCTAGACTCTAGTTTTAATTGTGTCTATTTGCATTAGCTGTTAAAGCACATCCTGCTTTAAGAACGGAAAAGAGAACATTCTCACCAGCTTTTCTGCTTCTGTATTCATCTCTCTCAATTGTTTGATGTGTTCCTTCTTGATCATAAGGATTTTCGATAACCTGGTCTAAAACAAAAGAACTATTTTTAGAATGAATGGGTCCTTAAGCAGTTCTGAAATGCCATAGAAATTGGAGATAATAAAATATCTATTTCTTTCATAATTTTAAAATACATTTCTCAGTTGTTCATCAAGTTAAGGGGCAGAAATAAAAATTAATTACAATTAAATGATGGATTTTCTAGAGATTTTTAAAGCATTTTCAAGTGGCCTAAATTGGAGAACACTAAAAATCCATCAGCTGAAATTCCCTATAGAAAGACTAATATAATTTATGGCCAGCTACAGTCTGAAGAATCAAGAATCTTCCTTTTTTTGCAGCCTGAAGGAAAACCAAGGGTATCATCATGTGCTACAATTAATATCACTCACCTTCCAATACCTTTTTTCACACAGTTCTCAGCTGTGCCCTCAACCGAGCACCAGCCCTTTGTGTACACTCCTGCAGTAAAACCTGGTACAGAGATTGGATCTATTTTCTACAGAAGAACTCTAGGCTTTCCATTTCCCCCGTTTATAACAGGAATACCCTGTTCCTGCTGCTCTCGGGACCCGGCAGGTTGAAGTGGAAATCACTGGGAGTGCTCTCAACATACACATCACTTCTAAAACTATTCATGCTCTATAGGGCCCCGAGAGAAATCCTGGCTCTGCTACAACCAGCAACAGTTTCATTACTGAGGGAAACAGTGCCAAGATTTCAGGTTTTATAAATTGCAAAGTGCTTAAACTGCATCCTAGTTGTGGAACACTGGACTGGGAGAAATCCCAGGCCAACATACATCTGCGTATACATAATCCCCTTTGTTGATTTTTCAAGTTCAGCCTTAACACAGCCAGGTTTCTTGCCCTCACAAAACCCAATGGAAAATTGTTCAGCTAATTATGAATCTTCTTGCAATTTCCATGTTAAATGCATTCTCATTCACTTCATAGTAATTTGTTCTGCTAAAGCTGGTTTTCAGCTCAATATAGGCTCTCCCTCCTCATATTTATCTCTGTTTATTCAGAGACAGTAAAAACATTTCTTCCCCACTGTTCTTTCACTAAACCCAAGCCTTTGCACTCTCCTCTCTCATAAAAGGCTCTCCACCTCATACACTTTTGTGGCCCTTTCTGTATCTTTTTTCCATTCGCTGTCATCTTTCCTGCCCACGAGCAAAGGGAAGCCTGAGCCAGTATTTTAAACGACAGACTTGTAAACTAGACCCGTAACACGGTGTCAAGACTTCTCTCTTTCTACCACAAATACTTTGCCAGATGCATCTTATGAGTGTCCAAGTCCTCCTCCTTCATGAAGCTGTTAAGTCCCCAACTTAATGCAGAATATATTATTTGGCCCCCAAACTCGCAAGGTAACCTCTACTTTGACATCCAAACATATGGATGCAGGGCCCTCATTATCCAGTTCATGAGCTTGGATATTATATTATATTCATCCCATTTCCAGATATACTCCAGTGGTCAAGATGATCTGATTCCTTCTACAAGAAACTCTGATGATTCACTCTATCTGTGATGCCAACCAACTTTCTCTCACTGGTACATTTTATTAAATAGACTTCCATTTTAATTTGCCAGAATCATCAGTGAATGCTTTAACTTGGTTCAGCCCTATTTTCCCTGAGAAATTCTTGCCTAACAGCTCTGTTTTCAGCGTAGCTCATCCTATTTACTGTTATAATTTATAGCTCTCATTAAACTGGAAATGAGATTTAGCACAATGCTTTTCCACATTAAAAGAGATGAAGGAAAAACCCAACCAGTATCTTTAGATTTGTACCTTAGATTTCATTTTTCAGTCAAAAGAATATTTATAAGAACACAAGCATTTCACAGTAAAGTGTGAAATAACTTATTATGGAATATTTTCAAAATTTTCATAGGCAGGAAATAGTAAAAAAAAAAAAACGTAAACCATTTCAGATTTTTTCCTCCTGCATTTAAGCTGGGAAGATAATTCCTTTTTCCCCAGCAATCAGGAAGTTATCAATTCCCTTTTCGGGACATGGTGCATGAACATACTCCCTCCACTGGCCATAGAGCGATCCTGCAAACAAGCTGGTTTGTCCTATATTGTTTCCTTCCCAATCTAATTTTTTTCCCCAAAACTAGAAAGGGGCTGGCGGGTGCTATAGGTGAGTGCTTGGAAAAACATCCTCCAAATTTTAATACTGATTAGTATGTAACCTATCAATTTTGACATGCAGTATAGCCTAGGAAATATTTAAGGATACATTACATATTGCATGTAAGCATGAAAGACTTTATTTTTTTTTTATTTATTACTTGTTTATTGATGACTTTATTTTTACTATCATAATATTAATTTTTGAGTCGTTCTTCTAATATGCACATTTGTCCACAGTAAAAACCAGAAAGCAGTCTCTGATGCCAAAATGTAGACACATAGGAATTAATATAAAGATTTAGAAAAACTAAGACTCACCAGTGCAGAACTATGATTAAAATAGTTGTTACAAGTCCCAATGTTTGCTTACAACTGCAAGTTACACGTAAAGAGAATATCCCTAACATTTAGTTGTCAGTGTCTGCACGTGATTTTGCCTGCACTTCCTTTTGCTCCAAATTAATTTCAGGACCCATAAAAGAGAACTAAGGGGTTGAACTGAAACATTATTGAAGGTCTGCTGTGTTTTCTTCTGTTTTGTCCAAAATAAAGTTTTTCACCTGAAATTGTTTATTCATGGTATCATAAATAATTGCCTGGCAATAGTTCTCCAGAGAGTTTTCTCTGAATCCAACATTTTCTGATCATTTACTTCCTGAATCACCATTACATCAGAATAAGGGCTTTGACCTTTTTATTGTACCAATGTGTAAGAAAGGCTAGAACACCTTTAATGGTCACCTTTAACAAAAAAAAATACACCTGGAATGGTGAACAAAGTGCCAATTATCAGTATTCACCAGCCTCACACATTTCACAACACCAAATTCATTACCATCCTTAAACTTCTAATAAAAAAGTTGATGCCTAAGATGCTAGGCTTAAAAAAAAAAATGCACAGTAGTCATCCTTCAATAAATGTTTTTTTAAGCCTTGCAATTCTCTATCAAAACCCAGATAAAGTATTAAGTTGCTCACATAAACAAATGCCAAAAATCCATGGCATGATTTTGTTCAGAATCTTTTGACAATCTTCAAGCAAAAAATACATATTCATGTGGTATCTTTGTAAAATCCCACCATTTGTAATACCAGCAAGAGGCCTCTACTTTTAAAACTAGGTAATAATATACCACCAAACGTGACTGAAAAACCACGTTTTCAGACTTAAAATACAGAAACAATATCACAAACAGATCAACTTGACACATTGAATAGTTGTGAAGCTCAATGCACCTTAGCTACCCTGTTTCATTGAAGACATTCAGTGACCGAGACAGGAGGAGAGCTGCAGGTACAGTTTAGCAGCATAAACAAAGACCATATCTTTTGTGTATTTCAATTTTTAACACAATTAATATTCTAGCAACTACCTCTACTTTCAATTTTCTGAGCCACCTTTTGAAAAATTAGCTTCATACAATAAGTTTCCCCTAAAAAACTGAATAGATCTTTCTGTCAAATAAAATTTATTGAGTGGCCAAAATATTAGTGTTTCATGTGAGCTACTTGATTCTTTTGACCAATTACATACACTTTAAAATTTGAGAAGCAGTATTATTTCTCAGTTCTTAGTATTTTAAACACAGATAATTCCAATCTTCTTTAGCATGTTCAAAACGCTTTCATTGTTAAAGAATTCAATCACAGATCTTAAGGTAATTCCAAGGGAGCAATTACAGTCCTCCATCATCCTGAAGAGTAACTTGCTTCTATGAGTTTTGATACTCACTGAATCTCAGCTTCCTACCATTACTTGTCTGTGCTCTTCTGAACTGGTGTATAAAAATCACTGAGGAATTATTTCATAAAGATGAAGAAA
Organism: Limnodromus scolopaceus; assembly: GCA_028565335.1. Lineage (NCBI taxonomy): Eukaryota > Metazoa > Chordata > Aves > Charadriiformes > Scolopacidae > Limnodromus > Limnodromus scolopaceus. The sequence goes on along the minus strand of JAOXNO010000024.1, from coordinate 13,061,674 downwards.
AATAATAGTTTTCTTATCTATACCACGTATATTTGCTTCCAGGGAAAAAAGTGCTCTTTTTCTTCTGCGTACAATGCATGTAGGACATCATATAACATAAAATACAGTATTATACAATATACGATAATGCACACGGGCAAATGTTATTTGTATAATGCAAGTATATTTTAAATTAAAAAAAAAAAAAGTACAAAGTTTGCAGGTAGAAATATCCTTTTTTTTTTTTAGACCAACTGGTAGAGCTAGGAAAAATAAGACACCCTTTTGGAGATATAAATCCCTCCTGCTGTCCAAAGAGCAGCATATTTCCAAGCTTATGAACAAGCCAGAATATTAAGAAGGCATGGGGGGGGGGGGAAATAAAAACAAATATTATTAACATCTTTTCAAAAGTTATTTTGGGTATCACCAGATCTGTCATAAATCAACAGAAGGTCATTTAACTGCAGAAGGACTGGCAGAACACACACAAAAGGATAATTCGAAACAAAATTAAGAGTTGCAGTTAACACTTACCACTTGAATGAGGAATTCTACTGGAAAGCCTCCTAGTGTTTCAGTATCTGTGCCTGAAATTTTGCTTTTCCATGAAGATTGTCCTAATAAAGGATCACTGTCCTGTACAAGAAAGAATATTTAATTTAGTACCTTATTTTTAGAGGGATTTGCTAAAATTTTTAACTTTCTGAGATTATTCAGCAAGATAATCTCGAAAACTGTTTAAGGTAACAGCTTCAACATGTACCAGAAAACGTATCAATGAGTAATATTACATGAAAAAAAGTAACTTACTGTAATTGGAGACTGGAGTGAAGGTGTGTAGTGCAATCGGGGAGGGGTCATAAAGAACCTTGAAGGCCGTTGTTTCTGTCCAAAGGCAGCAATTGGCATGGTTTCATGAGGCTCGTTACTCTGCAAGACAGGAAAAGGAAGGATACACCGAGCTGTCAGATTAATTAATTTTACACACTTTTTGGAATACATAATTTATTTCTGGAATCTGGACTAACCATGGTACAAAAAGGCCAGGAGCTAGGAAATAACCCCAAATTGTTTGACCAAAGCAACATCCCCACAGGTAGTTTCGTTACCATAAGAAGTTTCAAAATGAGGTTAAATATCCCACAATACTTGCTTGCAACTACCACAAGCCGTTCCAAATTTTGGCAGATTACGAAGGGCCAGGTTTTCTTGAACATTTTCTGCAAATCCCACCAGGATCCCATAGCAGAATTGTCTTTGGGATCTTATACTACTTAATATCTTTCTTCAAATTAAACTCAGGCTATAATAACAACCTATAATAGTAGGCCTAGTAAATTATTCCAGCCTGAGCTATTATGTTTTATATAGAAGGTTATCCTGTTCTATAAAACCATGAACAGTAGAAGCTCATTCCCCTGGAATTTCCCATGCATCTGTTATGCTCGTTTCTATTTTATGACAATACCACCTTGATGTAGGATTCTGAGTTTTAATTTTTTTGATTAAAGCATACAATTGTAGATTTTTTTAAAATTTAATTTTAAGAATATATCATCGATACTTACAAGTACTTCATAATCTGGTACTGTGTGTGTTCCAAGACCTGCCCTGTCAAAAGTCACTCTGTATGTAGCATTAAGGGTGTCTACAGCATCTATTTGTCCAGTGAATAGTCCATCATGGACACCTCGTAAACGTGCTTTAAAAAAAAAAAAAAAAAACCAACAAAAAAAAAGAACAAAAAAAAGAACAACAAACCAAACATTATAGCTTTCTGATACCATTCAGAAAAATAGATTTGATACATCTTTTGCAAGCAACCCTCTATATGTATATTTAAACCCCACAGATTAAATGAAAAAAAAAAAAAGTAAACCCAGGAAAAGAATTGTACGCAATAGAAATACTACCCAATTTTTTGTCTTTTTGTCAAATTTATTTTTGCAAGTCAAGTATTTCCCAAATTGAATCCTTAACTCTATATTTATGCCTAAATAAAACAGTCTTTAACACCCAATACCTCCGGACTGACACAGTTTGCAGGCAAAAGCCTATTTCTGGCTGATTTTGCATACCCTTTTCTCTTTGATCCCTTCCACTGATGATTGCTTATTTAGCAAAAGGTAACAAGGAACACAGCTCGAGGAGAAGCAGCGCTGTGCACATCTGCTCTTCAGCAAGAATTAAGGGCAGTGTTGCTGAAGAACACAAAAAGCAACGAACAGCAGTGGCTTAAGTGGGAGATACTACACTTACGTGGAGGAGGAATTCAGGGCTGGAAGAATTCAAATTTTTATAAAATTGGACAAAACTTGTGGAATGTTTTTAACAATATTCCTTCCTTGGTTATGAGGAAGCTTTTTCAGTAAGGTAATGTCATGTTTAGTTTACACATCCAACTGCAATATCAATTGTGTATATCTTTCAAAACAGATATATGTATTTTTTTAAATTTATGGAATAAAAATAACACTCAAGTTTTATATTACGTTAGAATTTAAATTTTCAGACAGCACTCCACTCTTTGCACTAAGCATCTCTCTCTCCAAGATTTATTAGGTATACTAGACATTAAAAATATTAAAATTCTACAATTTGAACAGCAGAAATAATAAAACATACTAAGTTTGTACCTCAAAACCACATGCCAGTTTTAAAAATACTAGCTAATCCTCACAAGCACCTTCTCAATAAGCTAACAACATACAGGTTTTGGTATTTTACATTTATTTTAACTATGTGCACTAAGTATATTACGGTTTACTAAAATCTTTGCAAAACACTTGGCTGGTTTTTCGTTTGTTTGCTCTTCAGAAGTTACCTGTAACTTTTGTTCCTATTACAAGTGGTAATGGAATTTCTTCCGGAAGATCTTTGAACTGTGAAATATCTGCAACTTTCCGCTGCTGCAAAAGTCTTATTTTCTGCCGTTTCTGTTTTAGCGCTGATCTCTCTTCCTCAAAGAATGCAGAGGAACACCTATAGTATAATTATGTAAAACTCTACTTAAATTCAGCACTGAAAACATACATACAAGAAGACGCACCAAATAAATAGGCATAGTTTACAAGCTAGCAAGGGAAAATGAAAAAGCTTGAGGTGAAGTGTTCAATAGAAAAGGATTTCATTGAACTGATTTAGACAGTCCTACTCCCCAGAATTATCACTCCTAAAATAACAGTTTATTTACAAATAACACTCAGGAATGCTAGCTATGGCATTAGTATATCAGAAGAGGACAACTTTGTTGGTCGTCTTCTGCTTATAGGGATCCACCTGGTGTCACAGCAAAGCTAAAGCAGGTCCCATAACCAGTCTGCTCTGAATACCAGTTCAATGCATGTAAAGAGGTCCCTGGCTGCCATCACTTACTGGTACAGATTAAATCCCTTTCACGTGTGCTCATTAGCTCAATTAAATTAACTTAGAATGAAAGGGCACCAGACTCAGAACATAAAAGGGCACATAAAAGCATCTCCTCACACCTGTGCGGAGTACAATTCAGCCACAAAATCTCTATTACGCACATGAATTGTTCTGAGATTGATCACAGTAAAAGAACAAACTTGTTTGAACTTGGGCTATTGTGTAAAAATCAGATAATCTCCAGCAGATCCCTTCCGCATTTTGTGGGGTGTCTTACAATGTAACGTAAAAGATGGAAGATGTCCTCCCAAGGCCATTACTTGGTTTGGTTCATTTTCACTTTTAACCCGCTGGATAAGTACGATGCATGAGGGAGATACTGAAAGCACAAAGACACTAAGGACTCAATCCTATCTCTCGTTCCTTATTAAAAAAACTTTTATCATTCTTATGTCAATGAAAGAAGTAGTTTAAAAAAGTAGTATGGATGCCACTGTAGGTCTGCTTAATTGCAAAGCAGTTATTTATCAAATAATTTACTACCTTTGTTAATTGCCTTACTGCAGTCAAATGCAATTTAAACATTTTCTGTGAAACTCGTACAGTTATATATTGATCAGTGATCAATAAAAAGTCCTATTTTATGAGGTTATTTTAGAAGATACTGACAACTCTGCTGCTTCCTCCTTCTACACTGCAAATTATTTTCTGTTTAAAATCCTTCAAGACCTTCCTCAGTACTGAGCAGTCAGCTCCTGTTTCTGAGTCTGCTCCTATTACTCTCTCATTATATGCCAAAATAAACATTCTTATGTTTTTTTCTGGATACCCCTCACTTGAAGGGTTCCACAAAGTCATTTCACTATTCTCCAAAATTTCTCTTCCTTGCAATGTGCATGAGAAGATGATAAGAACTGAGCTGTCAGGATGCTGAGACCACCTTCTTTCATAACAACCAGCAGTTTCACACTCACTTGTACACATACATCATTTGCCTTTTATCTTATACATGGTTCCTAAATTATATGGGGCATAGACCAGTGTGTACAGTGTTAACACAAGATCTTAGTCCTAAGCAAGACATTTTTAAAAAACACCAACAATGAAGAGGGAGCAATGGTAGTTGGAAGACTTATGCAAAGCTTATTTGGGTAGCCTCATTTAAAGATGCTATTTGCTTAATATTTACTACTGGGGAGGAACATGTTTGAAATAACGCTTGCCATGGGCTGGGAATATGAAGTAGCAAAATGCAAGCCAGAGGTTTTCCATTCCATTGAGGAGAACAGAGTGACAATACAAAAAAAAAAAGGCAATACAGACTTTAATATTAGTCCTTCTAATCATGTCATCAGGATGCCTTGCATCAGGAACAACAGATGTCATCTGATACTCTTTGACCCGTGCTCTTAGAAATACAAATCCAAATGCTGATACACTAATCACTGACCTTGGAGGGTCCTACAACAGCAATTACTGTTTTACTGCTAGCTCAGTTGTTCTTATAAAGTCTCTGTTCCAAATGCTGTAGGTCATGGATTTAGAAAGTGTTTGCAACATATTTCTAGCTTCTGTTAAAGGAAATCTCCAACCCCATGTCCCCCAAGTATATTTAATAAAGGTTATCACATCTTTGTGCTATTCGTAAGAAAAAATGAAGATTAAAACTATGATACAGATCACGTTGCAATCTCTTTAGTTTTCTGTAGAGATGTTTTTAAAAGTTGAACATTCGACTCAGTTTCTACCTCGGTCATAAGAATTTGAAATATCAGAGGAATCATCACCATCATATAGTGGCAGGACAAGCACATCTGAGCTTAATTCAGATCCATTGCTATTTCACAACCCCAATTAAGGTTATACAGAGTACACGAGACTAACTATTACCTCTTCCTTTTCTTGGAGCTTATCTTTCCCCACAGTCTACTGGAATCTTACAAACTTTGCAGGCTCCCATGAAGAATAATGTTGTGCCAATCAACCACACTGTTGATGGTGTGATAGGACATTTAAAGTAGCAGCAGACATAAAAAATATATTACAATATATTTAAAACAAAATTTAAAAAAAAGAAGATGGCAACCATGTGCACAGCTATCACACAGAGACACTATTATCCTCTGCCATCAACACTGTGAATGCAAAATATCTTATTTTTTTTCTTCCCTCATGGGAAAATTATTAACATGGCATTTAGAAATTTCTTCTCATGATACGTAAGAAAGCTAGCAGAACAGTAATGTGAAAAAAGCCTAGAAGGTAGATGAAACTTATCTTGTAAAAGCATTCAAATGATTTAGAATAGTTCAATATCTTTCTGAACTAAGGCCAAAGACCACCCTGGACATCTTAAAAAAGAATACCTATGAATACTTTTTAAAAAAAAGTAAATAGGAATGTGTATTTTGTGTTGATAAAAAGCAAAAAGTCATGAAGCTTTGGTTAACAAACAAAACAAGACTCTATATCCAGTCAAGAAGGAAATTTTATCAATAGTCCAACAGACTGCTGAATGAGGCAGGCAAGCTGATTTTTCTATAGTGGAACCCACTTTTGGCAAAAGTCAAATGAATAAGTGATGATTTAACCTCCAAATACCCCATTTCCCTCTCAGAGGGAAGCATGATGATAGGGGAATGAAAAAACTATCTCAGTTAAGCTCAAATGATATGAAAACCTTTCCAAAATGAACTATTTTTAAGCTGTCTCTGCTGCCTTCCCTTGACTGGCAATTTTTAGTTATGTGAAGTTGTTTGTAGGTACAGGAGATGAAATAGTCTCCATCAGACAAAATATAATCTTATTCAGTACAGCGATCTATAAATGGATTCAGTGCTCTTGTGTTTGTATTTTCATAAACAAACCAGTCTTTTATTTCTGCAACGCTACTTATGTATTTTTCTACTGGTCTGACACAATGAGAGGATGGTTGAGTTTGGGAGGGCCCTCTGGAGGCCATCTGCTCCAACCCCTCCAGTGGACTCACCTACATGCCCAGGACAATGTCCAGATGGCCTTTGAGTAGAATCTCTAAGGCTGGAGATTCTACCACCTCTCTGGGCGACCTGTGCCAGCACTCAGTCACCCTCAGAGTAAAATGAAGTGTTTCCTTATGTTAAGGTTGAGCCTCCTGTGTTCCAGCTTGTGCCCTTTGCCTCATCCTCTCTCTAGAGAGGACAACACTAAAAACCACCAAAACAACTGAAAAGAGCCTGGCCTCGTCTTCTCTACACCATCCCTTCAGATACTTATACACAGAGATGAGATCCTCCTTGAGCCTTCTCTTCTCTAGGCTTAAATTGTACAGCTTCTGTGAAAAGGCTGAATTGAACCAGTGGGTTTAAGAATTAAGAATTCTAAATTAGAGAAAAAAACCTATGGCCTTAGTTAAATTCTGGCTTCTTCTCTACAATGTACAATACTTTATGGGTGACTTTCTGCTTTCTCTGTTTTGGCAGCCAAGCCAGGAAAAGTTGAGGATCTATAAAATGGTTTTAAAATTATAAAATACGTGATATTAAAATGTGCACTTGTTTTCCCCATGAAGAGCTAGTTATAATCAGAAGATACAATAATAGTTTCAACATACCCTAGCTTGTACACTCGGTTATCTAGAGTGGGGAAAAGCAAGTACAGGCTCATGAGGGCTAGATGGAGTGGACACACATAAGAAATAGGGTGTGTGGGGGAGCAGGGTGCGTGCCCAGAGAACACCTTTTCAATAAAATGTTTTTCTACTCTCAGCTGTTACTTTGCTTTACTACCTACACACAAAATTATTTCAGAAGGACCAATTCCAATAACATCAAAACTATATGTTGTGATTAGTTGAAAAGAAAGAAAGGAAAAAAAATTACCTCCGTGGTTTTCCCATCAATCGTCTGATTTTCCCCCACTCTACTCTTGTCAATTTTCTGGTTTTCAAATTTGGAAAAGATTCTTTCAGGCATACACAGAAGTCATTATCTCCTTCAAATAGCGGTCTGTTGAAACACAATTGGTCCTCTGTCAACTATGTTTAGTAAACTTTGTCACAAGATTCCAAAAAACATCCATAATAAGAAATATATCGAAAACAAAAAAAGTATAAAACAGTCACATGAACAAGACACTCTTATTCAAAGGAAAAAAATTAATCTGAAATAAATTCAGCTGAAAACAAAGACAGAAAGTTTCCAGGAGTGTTGTTCTATTTGAGCCTTACTATCAGCAATGTTCAAAAATGTTCCTCTCTCTTGTTACCACAGGGAAACATACGTACTTGTCCTGCTTTGTAATGTATATAAAGGCATCAATGAAAACTTCAGCAAAGCCAATGCAGTGTCATGAGGATACTGCAACACGCTGAAGGAAACCGTAAAGATCTGGTGAGGTATTGAGAATAAAGGAAGGGATAATGTGATGCTGAGAAATAGAAAGTCAGTACTGTTTCCATAAATTCATTCAATTATAACCCAGATATTTGACAGAGGATTCCAAAATACAGGGAATTGAGCCAAATTGTCATTCTCTACAGCTATACATCATGATTCCATGATGAAGCAGAGGATCAGTAATGGAGAAGTAACAGTCCAGAGAACCTCCCTACACAATTCTTCTGAATTTCTCTTTGATGCTATGACCTGTCTGCATCTCTATGTTTTATGACTGCCTTTTACTTTGTAGTACCACATCCTTCTTGGGCTGAAGCAACAAGGGAGCAGCAATGGATATGCCCGTCTAATAGCAGGTTAATCATTAAAGACTATGTGCAACTGAAATAGATCTCACCTGGTGAGAACAAAAGAATAACTGCATCCTAGCTAAAGCCACTGTTCCCCACTCTCTGCAGGGTGGTAGTGCTTAGAGGCCGAGATCCCCAAGCACAGAACAAAGAGGATCTCGGAAGCAACAACTCAAGTTGAGAGAGGAAAGGTGCACAGAGACACGGAGAGTTGGGCAAGAATGGAGGACAGTATTTTTGCAGTAGAAGGATCTGCAGCTGCAGCACGAAGTGAAAAGGAAACCACGAAGAATGATGAACGAGGCTCAGGAAAGAGACAAGGAAGCGTATAAAAGAGTTTTATTTTATCCAGATTTACTGTTGCTAAGGTAAGGTATCTGTGTAAAGAGGTTTTTTTGGAGAAAGAGAATCTGTATTTGATTGGTTTTACTATCACTTGTTCCTAAAGCAGGTAAACTGTAAACCCACAGCATCCACAGGACTGGAAGCTCTGGGAAATGGTGTAAATAAGCTATGGCTGCATCTGGCTCTAAGGGTCTTCAATCACTATAGTAAGTAGCTCTTTAGAAGTCTCCGCGTGTCAGAAGTCAATGGGATTTTACATAAAACCATCCTCTGCAGCAGCATAGAGAGACTCCAACTGAAACGGCTTCAATAATCTAGTAACCACAGATGATAGTTGTGGAGATTAAAATATTTCACAAGCTTATAGTAGACATGTCATTTAAATTGATGATTTCCATTTCAGATGAGACAATTCGATGAAAATATTTTGAGATTTGTACTGTGAGCCATATTTTGTCAGGTGACAGTTAGCTCTGTACTTTAAACTTTTTAAAGCTTCTCGTTAAACCAAGATCATACTACTCAGAACAACATACATCAAAGTTTTTCTTCCAAAGACATGTAGTTTCTCAGTATACTATGTTATAATATCTTAATGTGATCATATCTTACTAGCATTACAAGCACACATTGATGACTATCAAAGAGGTTTTCAGAACTACCTGCTAAACTCAAATTCTAGGCTACTGATAGACCTCAATTATTTAAGAATAAACTAGAAGTTCTTAGGCTTCTGCAAAAGTCATAACTACACATATCACCTATTAAAATTACTAATAGGAATAAGTAGGGTTTGGGTTCTTTGCTTTGTTTTTGTTGGGTTTTTTTGGGTTTGGTTTTTTTTTCCCCCGAATAAGTGGGGAAAAAGCACGTAAAGACTACTTCTTTCAAAAGGAATTAAACCTAATTAAAACAGATGTAATTTTTGTGCTTGTGATGAACGTATTCTAAAATGTTTTTCTGTTGCTATGACTGCCTTTTTCAGTTTGGGAAAAAAGCCACAGCAATTGAGATTAAAACAGGAAGGAAAAACAGTAATTATTTTGTTATGAATAGATTCTGGAAAAGAATGCTTGTTAACTCTGTGGCCATTCTTTAGAATATTAAATACTAGTGTTTCATCTATTAGTCAATCAGTGTAGATTTTAAGATTCCATTCATCAATGAGAATTTTTACATTTTAGAATTTTTAGGTTTTCATGATTAGGGACTAAATTAAAATGTTTCTTTTAATCAATTCACACCACCGTGCTAGTGGCGTTAAGAGAACAAGTGCCAAAGACTCTAAGGCACAAACTGCAGAAACACGCCAGGAGACAGATGAGGAGATGTAAGAAGGACACTGATATCTAGACAAGAGTCACAACCTAGAACTCTGTTAGGGATCACAATAAAAACAGGATGATGGGGAAGAAATATCCCAAAATCAACATTTACACCTTTTAGGGAAGCAGCACCTTATGAAGAAGCAGATTCTTTCCCATCCCCTGTGAGTAACACAGATCCCAGGGTTCAAAAAAGTTTCAAGTGTTTTGATGACTTCATGCTTAAGATGCTAAAAACATTACGAATAAAAGCTTGTATCTGATAGAGGCAGAGGTGATAAAATGGAAGTAATTTCCATGAAGGAAGGCTTTCCATAGAAGACTACCCAAGGAACTACCAAAGTCAGTTGCTTATTATAAAAAAGAAAAAAAACCCCACAACAAAAACAAAACCACGACATCATTTGCAATAGTTCATTATTTAAGAATAAACTTTGGAGTATCTAGCCAATATATGGAAATTTGCAGCTCAATTTCAGAAAATGGCTTGTTTCTATACTAATAAGAGACAATTATATAAACCAAACATACTTATCTATATTTGAGTAGAACCATTCGTATATGCACCACTTGTGAGCTTTGGGAAGCTTGAGCAGGTTACGAAGCCGTAAACCAATCTTCTGTGATACCTTCTTGTCTGGTGTTGGCATTGTTGTATTAAACTTCTACATAGTAAAATAAAGGAGACAGTTAAACACAGTCTAACATTCATCAACATTCAAATAATCCAATTAGATTTTCTTGATAAAAGTTTGCACATCATTAATTGTTACATTTTAATCTCACATACTGTTTCATGACAATTTTTTTTTGTTGCAGATCTATAACAATCCTCACTGTGTTATATCAGCAATGCAATCAAATATAAGAGATGGCAAACTTTAGCAGCATCGATAAAACGTGTCATCTTTATACGAAGGTCTTCTAACAGAAACGTTTTCCGACACTGAAACTACATTATTGGTAACAATAGCATGGCATTAAAGTACACAGAGACTTCAGAAGTTTGAGACACCACTGAACATTGTCTCATTTGCACTAGCACTTCTACTCTGGCTAACTCTTCTTAAACTGAGGACGAAGCTAGCACAGGGACGTAATACAGCCAAGGCTTAGAGCAGAGGATTTGCTTTTTAAAAAACTGCAAGAGAAACTGGGACAGACATAAGCAATCAAATTTTAACTACATCTGAATGCTGTTTTATAAATGGCAGAAAAGACACTGTCTTAGATTGCATGCATGATACACAGACCTGCGTTTAAACAAGACCATAGAAAAATAGTTCCATAATTTTTGTTCCAGGAATGGCTACCTTAACGGACAGAAAGAAAAACTTACTTGCAAAAAAATATCAGCTTTTTGTGGATATTAGTTTGACTGGGTCCTCATGCCATGATCAATTGTTACCCTTCTCCAAATGCTCAAAAAGTACTTTGACCTTTAGTAGCAGCAATAATAGAATAAAGCATAAGTTGAGCACCTTGCTGGCTCCTGCTGCGCTTAACCACTACCTTCAAGATACAGGTCCCCTTATTTCCCAGTAGAACTCCATGAAACAAAGCCTAGCAGGACAGCAAGATCTACAGCAGCTGTAGTCCCTCACAAATGTCTATCTAGCCATCACTGGACCTCCTCAATCAGACATTTAAGTACAAACCAACCAGGCTTAGAACATTATTCAGGCATTTTTACTGTTAAGAAATCATGGTAATGGATGGAGAGAAATGTCATGGTCCTCATCTCTGACAAAATGGACCCAACAAAACAGCAACTGCTAAGTCTTCCCCATTCGACACTGCAGTTCATATGGCAAATAAGACCAGTATTCAAATGGTACTTTTTCAGTGCGGTAAATTCAGGCTCATAAGGTGATGGTACAGAGAAGTGTTTTTTGGATGGCAAAGGTACTAGAGAGCCAATTCTTTAAGACTAAGAGATGTTGCCCCGTCCAACATCGCCAAAAAAGGGCTGAGAGATATTACAGCTGCTCTTTCATGCTCTATCAAGGAGTAGACAGTCAAGTGGAGGAGTAGAAAAACAAGCTGTTTGAATTGGAGGACATTACCATACAGGATCAAGACAGTCTAGATGGCCATGAATAAATTTAGGCTACAAATCCAGAGCAAGTTCCTGACTGTTGGAATACATTAAGTTCTACAGCAGCCTTCTAAATGAGGTAGTCAATGCAAAGAAACCTAGTCAGTTTCTAACTGAAGCTGAATAAATTTATGCAGGCTACAGTATATGATTGTTTGCGGGAGCAAGATGGGCAATTAGTCTGGAATCCTTTCTAGCTCTGTATGCTTATGTCCAGGATCAAAAATAAAAGGTATTCCCATAAACAAACTGAGGAATACAGTTGGGAAGAAGGAAAACCAGAAAGTGTTTTGGATTCTGGCTTACTCCTGGCAACAGCTTTCCTCACAAGAATATTCATAAACTGATAATACAACTTGAAAAGCAAACATATTCTAATTTTCAACTAACACAGAAAGGACTTGTTCCCCTTTTTGGTAAAAATATCTGCATACATGTAGGTACCTGTGGAACCATCGCAACCTTCTGATTTCTTTTGGGTGACCTTGTGTTTATTTGTCTGTCATCTTCTTCACAGAACAGTCGACTCCGTTTTGAATTTCTGAAGGGCTGCATGTATCAAAATTAAGAATGAATTACAAGAAAAAAAAAAATCTGATTTCTCCGTTAATGCACAGAATTCACAGTGAGAGAAACGGAATGCCTTGTCTGTTGCCACCTATCGGTTTTAAGGCACATGGTACACAATAAATAGTGCCTCCAACCAGTTCAAGATCTAAGGGCTGAGAGAAGAGAAGGAGGAATTTAAGATTCCAGGCTTTCCAATGCTAACTATAACCCATTACTATACTGCTGGCCCAGTTCCACGGAAGTATTTAGAACCTAACTCCCACTTGTTTCCAGAGGAGTTAGGTGTCTAAACACTTGTGTATCTAAGCTTAAAATAGTCCTCACTTTGGTTATAAGCACATCTGTTAAACAGTTTGTTATGAATTTTGTTCAAGGAAAAAAAAGTTTATTCCAACATCATATTTGTTTTGGTATGTTCTCAGTAAAAACATTAGCTGGATATATTTTTTTTTTGCAAGGATTTCTTATAAGTTTAATAAAGTGTAGGTTTATTGTTTTTTTAACTCATTGAAAGTGCCTACACTGCAAAATGCTAAGAAGCTGAAGTCTGAAGAAACTAAAGCTTGAACGAGTTATATGAAAATATCAGAAAAGAGAAGAATTTAGAATTTATGCTAACTGAATTTTACTTGTGTGCTAAGATGTTACAGTTCAAAGAGAATCAGAAGGCTGATTGAAAGTAAGAAACCATAGTGCAAATGCATGTCATAAAAAAAAAAATACTTCATTTAATTATTCCTCAACATTTTACCCTATGACAAAAAACTTGTGCTTTCAATGAGGACAAAAGAGTAGCCTCTGACTGGCTGTTAATGCTGAGAACGAGCAGCTTTTCCTTCCGTGAAGACTTTGTGACCCAGCACGGGAGCCAGACACAACTGAAATGTGTCTCCTTTGCAGAGCCCCAAGACTGCACCCCATAGCACTCCTTGTGCTTCAGACTATTTACAAAGGTGATGAGTAAAGGCAGAGCAAATGCAGATCTCACTTCTTTCAGTACAGATGGTGAAAGTGCTACAAATTGACATGGGTATGGAATCTGCAACACCCACAATGTGAAGAACGCTAATGACTAAGATGAGCCCTTAACAGGAGTCAGAAACAAACAAACAAAAAAATCAACAAAGTGAAATAAAATTTTACTAATAAGCATTTACACTTAAGAAAGACATGTAATAAGTTTGTGACTGATTAAAGTAACTGTTTGAAAAGAGATATTCTCTATTAAATTACTTATTAGTTGCAAAAAAATATATGTCTGTTCCATGCCATGAGAACAGCTGAAGCTTTCCTAGGGAAATGTGTCTTTCTTACTCTAAATCATATATATTTTTATAACTATAACTACATAAGTGTATTTAAATAACAGCAGTGTCCTGTATGCACTCAACACCTAAGCACATTCCGCACACAGAAGAAAATGGCCATTCCTTGTAGATGTTACACACCAGGAAAGTGACACGTGCTGAACAGAGGAACTACATATCAACAAGGTAACCAAGTGGTGCCCACATCATATTAACATAGTAATTAATTTATCCTATTAATTGTTTTGGATGTTGCTGTATCTAGATGAAGAGAGAAAAACAAGCTCTTTTCTTCACACCTTCCAATTCACTAAACCTTAAGAACAATGTTAAAATTCAATTAGAATGTCTTTATGTTCTTCTATAACATCTCTGCCATCCTTGACAAATCATCACCGTAAAAAAGAAAGGTCAGAACTATTCTAACTTTTGAGCAAGAAAACAAATCCACAATCCTGTTCCAACAATACAAACTCTCACATCGCAGAACTCTGGGACTTTCTAATTACAGCATTCTGCCCACAGCATGAAGAGCCAGGTTTCTTGCTGAATGTTCGCAATTATATTTTAGTCTTGACATCTGAGTTGTTAGTTCCAGAACAACAATTTTTCTCCCAAATGTCTACATAGCTCTTCACGATTTTATGACACTACACCAGATGAAAAGCATGTGCCAATACAGGAACACAAATGCTAAAACAATCTAGACAAAATTTAATAGTTCCTTCAACCTTATGCTATGATCCAGGTCAAGAGAAATGTTTTACAACCAAGCAGCCAAATTCTATTCCAAGGAACTATCCAAAGTGATAAGAGCATTTAATCAGTCTGGATTGCCAGTGCCTCACATGAGAATAAAATAACATGCATCGCAAAGAGGTATCATCCACGTTAGCTAAATAGGTCAGGCATTTTTGGAAAGATTTTTCTTGTTGTACTAACAGTACAACATATCTGCAAAACTTCCAGTGTCGAGAGAACTCAAACCAGTACAGAAGATTGTATGACCTCTTAGCAACGTGGGCCACCATCAGACTATCTGCTGGTCTTTTTCTAAGCTTTTTCCAGAATACTGAGCTATGTTCAAAGTTTGAGTCCTTATTTTTAATACCTACAGCCAGCATACCTAAAGAGTAACAAAGTTTTCGTACAAACGTTATGGTTAGTGACTTCAGTTCTTTAGCCCGTGCCACCTTCTAAATTACATGAACTCCTGCAGGAATTAAGGGCCATCACAAAGTTCTGGTCACTCTGTGGAACTGCATTTTGTAGACCTTACCTTCTCTAGCATAAACATATAGCAACATATAGGTAAAAATATATATATATATATATCTGTGTGAATCCTACCAAAATAAATACCTTCTCTATGTAAGTTTCTCTCTCCAGGGAGAAGATCACAGAGCAAGCTATGTATGACAGATGTTAGTCATGTTGCTTAATGCACAACTGGACACTGTTCAGATATTTTGATTACGTGCAGAGCAGGCAAGAGTGATAGATTTCAAACAGAACATTTCCTTTCCAATAAACTGACAGTTCACAAAAAATAATGATTTGAATAAAAACCAGGCGATAGTTGGCAAGTTGGTCGCAATTACTGTAAAAGGTGGCGGCACCAGAATGGGGATGGGAGAAAGATCTGCCTGGCAATAGACATTATTTCATACACTCTCCATGGTGCAGTAAAAAGAGCAAACAGTGGTAGACCAATAAGGCACTGGGTGCAATACAGCTGGTGGCAAAACCAAACCAAAAATCACATAATTCAGTAAGGCAGAGGAAGTTGGAACAGTCAAGAAAAGCTTGAATGTGATACATGGAGTATTTTAAAAGGAGAAAGGGAAATGGTTAACCCAAACACGTGCCCTTGGAGGTTTGTAGCCTTTCATTCCCCACCATCATTCTTTAACAAAGGGTCTCCTGTGACACATCTCAGAATGCTACACCACCTTCACTGACGTTCCTCTATTGTTATTAAAATCTGCCCCCAGAAGGCACAATGATGGAAGTGCATGATGATATTTTCCCTTCCTTTTCTTTATGCATCAGTTCTCAGCCATAATTAGAAGTGAGGTATTTCACAAGATAAAACAAATGGCTGATCAGAAATGGCGATTGCTAAGTTTGAGGTGGTAGACAAAACACAAATGTGTCACAGCACTTGCTTTGCAAAAAAAGAGAGAAAATGATTAGGAGCTATTTTGAACAAGGTCAGCAATTTAATTTTTTTTATGATTCATTTATGAAATATGTTTTCATCTCATATTCCAACTGGGTAAACTGCTTGTGAAGGAGAGAGTTTAACATTCAGAAATTATGAAACTATAAATCTCAGCCAAATTTTTTTAACCTTAAATTTCATTCACTTTATGGTATTTTACCAGTCCTGAGGTTTTTTATTGCTTCTTACCATTTCTACTGCAGAACCAGCGTTCTTACTTTTCCAAATGGGTGTTTTCTGCAGAGAATTATACTTTTCATTCCAGGAACTGGATAAACTTCCCTCTGTTGTGAGAAAATGATGTCATTAATATACATACCTTTTAACATAACTACTATCCAAAAGCTAATGTAACATCATCAACTACTAATATATTTTTGTTACATGCAACATCTTCTTTGGATTAAATTACAAATGGACTTTAGATTTCAATATCGTTATTAAATTGTTCTGAACACTGATTAAAAAAAAACTGAAAGATATTTTCAGTACATGGAGAAATATGAACAAAATATTTTTTACTCCTGTAAACATTTGGATTTCTTGAAACCTCCTTTGCTGGAATCAGTTACTTCCACTGCCAGGTTGACACACATCTAGACAGCTGTACTGTGGCTATAACTGAAACCTGGAGAAGGTAAAGCTCTGTGAGACCTGGCCTTCCTCTGGTTCTAAAAAATGATTAAGTGGGTGCAGATCAAAAAGTAAATCAAATTTTATCGAAACAAAACTATACTAGTTACAAAATATCAACAGACCATGTCTTCTTCCTTATATAATATAAGCCTTGTAATACATAAAGAAACTTTTATTGTTGGGCAGATTATAAGTATTGAAAATTTGTATGAATGTTTATAAAGACAATTTCAAAGAAAAAGATATAGAAAATAGATTTTTTATTTACCCCACAACTTGCTGACGGAAAGCACAATGAAATTGTGAAATGCCTTCCTAATGTAAATTTTGTCACATGTACAGGTCTTGCTAAGAATCCTTCTCATGTCTCATCCTCAAGAGAGGAAAGACTACCTCAATCTTATCCTCAAACCTGACACTTAGGCAGTACTTAGGAAGAAAAAACACATTTCAAGAATTTCACCCAGAAAAGCAGTGTCTAAATACACCACACCATACGTAGTTTCAACCACCAAGGATTATTAGCCTGTAGAACTAACAAATATCCACAATAAAACCAACCATATTTCAAAAAAAAGCCTTCTTCAGTGTTGTGTTCTTGAACTTTTTGAAGCCAGAAACTAAGTACACCTGAAAGTCAGACTGGGTACAAGTAAATAACACATTAATTTCTTACCTTTCAAGCTCACAAGTGCTTTTGCTGAAGAACCTGCAATATATCAAAAAGTCCACATAAATCATAAGTTATTTCAAACCATACAACCTATGCACATTCTACTCATTCTTAATTAATTGTCAGGCAGAAAGTGGAATTTAATATTAAATCTTTCACAGCTGAATGAGTGCACTCAACCTGCCCTCCATGGCACTAACTATTATATGTTTATTACCCAATAAATCTTGAAAGCATACTCATGCTTTGTTTTCTTTTTCCTTTAGTTTCATATCTAAAAAACAGCTTCAGATGCTCAGCACTTCCCTTTAACACAACAAATTCTGAATAAGCTTTATGTCCAGACTACATACTTCCATGCGGCTGCTTGTTTGATGCAGCTGCAAATATGCTATACACCTGACAAGGAAACTGTAATGAACATCACTTCTTTATTTTTTTAATGATTTCTACCAATTCAAAACTCTTCAATGCCACAAATCTTCACGAAAGTGGTCGTTTATGCTTCTAAGCTTGGTTCACAAGTAGGGAGCTGGATAGTTAGTTGCCCCCTGGTGGAACCTCCTTATTCAGAAAGGCAGCAGATGCAAATATTATATATATGGAGTCCTTAGTTTGCTCGAACTATTCAAGCTGCGTAACACATTCATCAGAATTTCACTGCTCCCCTCCCACCACATCTGTAGGACCTCTGCAGTGCTTATGGACTAGGAAGGACAAAACTGGGCCTGACTACAGCCTTCATGCTCTGGAATTTTCAAAAGTCTCTCTAAGAATGAGTTGTTTGAAGCAACTACATTAGCAGAGGGGAAAGATATTTCTGTATGACAATGCTTCCACAGATACATGCTTTTCTCTCAAATCAACTTTATCTTTCCAGTTATGTCCCAGTGTTGCAACCACTCCATCCTGCATTGCATCCACTTCTCCCCCTCACTTTCCCCACTCCCTGCTTCAGCTTCTCTTTGGAACCACTGTTCCGAGAACATTTCTGACTCCAAATGCCTGGAAATTCCTTTTCTTGTGGCTGCCCTGTATCTAGGTCTTAATCCCACTAACTACACAGTGCCACAGATCCTTGCCTCTAAGAGGATACATTCCACGGAATATCACAGAGCCAAAGAATTAACTATTGTCCCTTCCTAGGGAACAGAGCATTTTGGTTTGGGGTGGACTGTTGAAGAGAATGCAGGTGCAGCAATAGCAAACAAGCCCCTACATTCTTTATTTTTTTCATATTATTTTGTTAGCTGACATCTTATTATGCCACATATTAAAAAAAAAAAAAGGAAAGAAAGTTTCTATTATTTTTCCAAAAAATTAAAAAAACCACCAACAGTTTAAGATATGAAGTGGAACTAGTTTTAACTCATTGGTGCGTTAGAGGGCCTCCACCCCAGAGTCTCCCAAATTGTTCAAATCTCCAACAGCTAACACGTATGGGATTACATGTCAAAAACAAGGTGATAAACCTGGGCTACACTCTTGCCCTTCTCACATTATTTCTTTTCTGAGATATCACCTTTGGCTGGTTGGAAACCTAACAGTGACTGTTACAATAACGTGCTTCTATGATGATCTGATTCACAGTGAACTTAGCTCTTATAACTAAACTGAAAGCTAAAGGTACCACAGGATTAAAGTGCTTTTTTTTTTTTTCATACTAATAATCAGATACTGTACACCATGCTTGGATAAATACATGGATATCCTGCTATCAACTAAGAATACAGTCCTGAACAGAACAGTAAGAACAATGAAGAACTAGTGTCCCCTCCCAAATTAACAGAAGGGATAGTGGGAAATATGTGCAGGGATTAATAAGTACATGCAGTTTAAGAACAAAGGGAAAGTAGACATCATCGAGGACAGAGAGGCAGAAGCAGGGTCCTCAGGACTGTCAAATGGAGGAGATGCTGGCTTTTCAGAATGGATCACTACTGTGAAAGATCTCAGGCACTTCATCTGTAAAGACCAAATATATAATCATTTTCCTCTTTTTTTTTTTTTTAACCATCTTGTTCATATGAATCAAGTTCAATCAATTCAGTCAAGGGCGAGTATGTCAACAATGGAAATGAAACAACTTGGCAAGAGGTTGCAAACGGGGATTATTTGAGGTTTATATGGGGATTGGTGTGAACCCCACAGCTGAAAGTGTCTGAGATCCTGTGCTGACCATCAAACTCAGATGCTTCACCTGTGAGGCTGATGATGGGCCACTGGAGCAGGGTATTAGATGACCGGCATCAGAAACAACAGGTAGAGAAGTGATGGACAGCAGAGTGTTACTGTGCTACCTTCTAGCTTTATAAGATTACCACTCCAAAACAGCATTAGCTGCCAAGGTCTTTTCCACAGGGGATAGTTAATCTTCAACAGATGCATACTAGAATAAGGCTGCTCATTTGTTTTCACTTAACCTGCAACTAAAGTAATGTAACCAGAAAAGGGCATCTTTATTTAGGAATACAAGGGTTCAAATAAGAAATTCCTGATCTAGGTGAGTTCAAAGTTAAACTAAACTATTTTTATGTAACGAGAGGATTATTAACAATACTGCTTCTGTAATGTAAAGCATTAGAATACACGTAGGATATCAACATGATGAGGATGTCCTTAAAAACCTTTAATTTTACCTTTAAGGCAACAATATGATACATAGCTTTTCTTCTCAAGTTCTTCTACATTGATTTTAGGGGCTACCTACACTTCAAGGAATACAGTACATGGCCCTACTTTTTCCATTTAGTGTGGCAGTACCGTACATACTGCCAGGGCCACAAAGCCAGGAACTAGGATGGTCTTCTAAGCAATAATGTGTTACAATAAAAAACAACTAACATTTAATAAGATAAAAGCATTTCAGAAACTATAAAAAGTGCAAAGTGATTCAGGATAGATTAAGTTTATTAAAACTATCCAAAATTTCAGTTAGAGTAATTATTACATTTATAATATCCCAGCCTCACATTAAATGCCAGTAGTTTTGTATGCTCCTGTTCAGAATAACAAATATATAATTATAGGCAGTCTTTTTAACCAGCATTTTAATTATAAACATAGAGATTAAAGTAGAATATACACACATGCCTGAATGTAAATACCTATTATGACAATGACACAGATTTCATTTCTACGAACATCAAACACTTAAAAAAAAAAATGGGTGGAAAGGAAGAAATAAGGCCTATGCATCAATTAGGGTATTACAACCAAAATTCAGAGAGGTCACCTTTTTAATAATAAGAATAAAAAAAGTCCCTCAAACTAGGGAGGAAGTACAGCCAGCTCACCACAGCAGTGGCTCAGGAATTGGAAGACCTGCCAAACTGTATGATTGGCTTAGTCTTGTCTTCGAATCCTATTGAGTATTGCTTTGCATATGTTGTAAGTTAATTACTTGAACACATTGTTCACACTTTGCTAAGTTTGGAAGAAAATCAGGAAAAAGTTCAGAACAGAGCTAGAAGAAAGATTGGAAGATCTAAAAAACATGCCTTATGGTGAGAAAGTCAAGACACTCCAACCTTGTTCTTCCCAAAGAAGGTCAAGATCTGCACTGATCACAAGTATCTACAAAGGAAGATAATTTAGAGAGTAAATAGCTCTGCAGCCTTTTTTAACAAGGCAAGGCATAACTAGATCAATTTGTTGGAAAGTAATATCAGATAAGTTCAGGATAGCAATGAATGCAAAGTTTAACAGATCTTATGTAACTATACTAAGAAAGGACATGCCGAGCTCCTTATCACTGAAAATCTTTAAACAAAGTTTACATCTATTTTTAAAGAGAAAACTACAGTTAAAAAGGAAGTATGGAATTGATACACAGAAATTCCAAACACAAGTATCCTAGCATGCTTAATGAAGAATATAAGACTATTATAAAGGCCTTTTCTAGCCCTAAAAAAAAATAAATCTGTAAAATATGTGCTCCACAGATGTGCAGTAAAAATAACTGTGTGCTAGATTATGAGGCATTTAATAGTAAGATAACAGGAAGCTCATTAGTAACGAAGATTCAGGAATAGGTGTATTTATGTGTTTTATAACACTTGCAAGAAGTGATTTTCAGGAAGTCCATGTAAAACTGAATTTAAAAAAAAAAAAAATCAACATTAAAATAACCTCAAATCCACAAGTCTAGCATGATAAGGACCCTGATGTTTTCATGCTGGGCTGGTGAGGAACCCAATCGGCTTCAGTGGTTGCCGGTGTGGGTCTGGCAGACGAAGAACTCCCCAGTCCCTGGACCATCCCAGTGGCCAGCAGAAATCCTTCCTCTAGCCCCAACTTCCTTCTCCCAGCCCAAGGGAGCACCTACAGAGGATAGCCACGAAGAGAACCTAGAAAACCTCCTCTAACTGCACCGCAAGCAGTAGGAACAGACTTAAAAAGGGAACTCTGATAGTTTGCCCTCCAAAAAAGTATTTCTGATATGGAGATGGGCTTTGAGGTATGGGAAAAAAGGGCAAAAACTTTTTTTCCTTTTCAAAAATTAAAGCGGGGTTTGAGCTTAAAAACAAGCATTGATTCCCACCCCACCTCGCCCCCCTGGTTTGAAAATACCATTAACTGAACAAAAGAGGTGGAATCTGACTGTAATTCAGTAAGGACAGTGGTGGATGCCCTGATGTGTATTTTTAGTACTAACATGAAGCAAAGCAGTTTACATACAGCTTCACAACAGTTGATCTTCAAATGTAAAACAGAAACACACAAGCACATTACATTTGTGAAAGTGTTTTCAAATTATTTTTTTTAATGAATTTGTAACAGCCAATTACAATTTTGAAAATCAAGGTGACAAGTAACCAAAGGGACATTCCATAGCAACTGATATGTGGGCGCAAGGGGGCATATCTAAATCAATATAGAAAATTCTAGGATCCAGATAAGCAACTACATACCATAAAACCTTGCCTCTCCAGGTCATTACACTATTTTGTCTAAATTCTGCACAGGTAAGCAGTTATTTTAACATCGGTTGCACAACTACCTCAAAAACCTATGTAATTAAACTACATTGCTGGCACTAAAAAAGTGTGACAGAGGAAACTCATGGAGAAGAGGGGAAAAAAGACAAGTCTTTATTATAGACTGAGTCATTAATCCTCTGAGAGATCATTTATCTACACAAGCACAGCACAAGTTGTTTCAGCAGAGGAAGCACCTCAAACCAATCGGCCACTAAAAGGACAGTTTATTCAGGAAACCTTAGAAAGTAAAAAGCAAGCAGAGGAAAAAGTGGCTTTGGGTAGCTTTTAAGATCCCCAAAACTTCAGGCTTGTTGAAGAGGTAAATAAATAAATAAACGAACAATAACTTTTAGCTCCAAGGTAAATCAATATTAATACTGATATGAATCAGTATTTCCCTCATGTTATGAGCCCCCTAATAAACTGACACTTGTGTATTTCGAAACCTAATTTAACTACTGGATGGAAGTCAAGTTTTTCTGCCATGTGAATCCTTTCACAGGATTTGTGCAGACGATAACCACAATCCCAAAGCCCTCTTTTTGAAACGCTGCATTCTCATGAGGGACAATACACTGATACCATGGAAA
Organism: Limnodromus scolopaceus; assembly: GCA_028565335.1. NCBI lineage: Eukaryota > Metazoa > Chordata > Aves > Charadriiformes > Scolopacidae > Limnodromus > Limnodromus scolopaceus. The sequence continues at coordinate 13,038,847 of JAOXNO010000024.1, read as the reverse complement.
CATATAATTTTAAAGGTATGCAGCACAAACAATCCCAAAATTCTTAATTAAGGGTTACTATTTAGCAGCCATAGGACTAATCTTGAGCCTTCTCTCAAATGCAGAGCAGAGCAACTGGCTGTGCAGGGGCAGGGTGCCTGTGAACCACAGCATAACAGGCGATAGGACAAGAGGAAACTGCCTCAAGTGGCACCAGGGCAGGTTTAGATTGTATATGAGGAATAATTTTTACACTGAAAGGGTTATCAAGCATTGGAACAGGCTGCCCAGGGAAGCGGTGGAATCATCATCCCTGGAGGTATTTAAAAGATGGGTAGACACAGTGCTCAGAGATATGGTTTAGTGATAGTTTTTGTCAGTGTTAGGTAGATGGTTGGTGCCTTCCAACCTTGATGATTCTACAAGGGTGTGCTGGGGGTAAAGAATGATTTCTGCGCAAAGTGCTGCCCTCACACTGCAGCCTCCACCCATGGGATAAAGGGCCACGCAGAAAGATCCTTGTCCCCTTCCCCTTCTTCTGCCTGTGTCCTAAAACTCAAGCCCCTAGATACAGTACCAGCAGTGCCTACCAACATATGATATTTGGCAATATACTACTGTTTTCAGTATTTGTACTGTAAAAGGTTAACATTTTGACATCCATCACTACTATAGTCTGCTTTCTTTCTCCCATTCACCTGCCACTTGTTGGTGTTTGTCTACATACAACACACAAACACTGCACTTGGAGTAGCTCTGTGGTTCACTCCCAGCAGTGTCTCTGTGCTGATGATCATTTAGCTAGCTTCCACTTCGGTCAAAAATGGCATCTCACTCTCACTTTTACAGAGCCGATTCCAGCCATTCTCCTCATTTCAGACTCGCTTGTGCAGAAGAACACACCAAGATGCAGCTTTGCCCATGCTGTTGGCTGTGGAGCTCTGCCTCTACCAGGACAGTCTTCTAGTCACGTTCGCACATTGCCTGTTGTATTAAAGTCTGACCTCAGCTTTACTGTGTGTACTTGATAACCAAGTAATCCACAAATGACTAGTAGCAAGACTCCGGACAGCACTATGTACACTCCAATGCCATCAACTGCTTTCCTCAGCTGCGACAGAGAGACAGAGCCATCTGGTTTGCAGCAGGAAAACTGCCCACCACTTACCTCCACTGCAAAATTACCAGGAGATAAGGGGAGGGGAAACGCATTGACTAAAATTACTCACTCGCCAGGCACCAATCCAACAGTCTGCAGAAACAAAATTTTGTCTCCAAAAATATAAATCCAAGTATTAGTATTGGAAGTACTTCTTCAATCAGGACTTCTGGAATTTTTCAGCTAGAGGATTTGCCACAGAACTTTTCTTTCTTCACAGAACTTTTCTCCATCCCAGGTTACTATAGCCCCCCTCCCCTGGCAACACTACTAAGAAAATGCCTCAACTACAAGAAATGCATGTGAACTTATGCACTGCCATCTCCTTCATTTTTTAGGTTGTCACCGTGAACTCTTACCCATTTCAAAAGGACAGAATGGCAGCTCTAGAGAAGAATGGAACAATAATAACTTTAGCAGACTAAATAAGCACATATTATGAGAGACAACTACGTGCATTACATTTATCTCCCTCCTTGGTTAAGGAATATTCACTCCCCAATTGCACTACATAACTCAGCAGAGGGCAAATAGGTGCTATCAGAATACTCTGGGACAAATTCCACTTAATCAGATTTTCAATTTGAAAGTGAAACTGCATAATTTAACTCTTCTTGTCACCGAATATGCTGCGTTTACTTACAATTCTTCTTATGTGAAAATTCAGTTGTGGCCTAATATTTTACTATAAAATATGCTGGAGAAAATTCACAGAGATTATCCATAAATCTGGAAGTCTGGTAGTCATGAACTATTCTAACTTTTTTAGGAACTTATTTTTACACCACTACAGAAGATTCCAAAAACAATTTTGCAATGCTTACTGTTATTATCCCTTATAAATTAAGTCGCAGACCGAAAGCCACATGAAGTCAGTGTTAAATCAGTCAGGACTAAGTTTATATCTTCATTTTAAGTACAGGACTGGAAATGAAAGAACTACGTGTGGCAATAGTTACAGTGTAATTTAAAAACACCCAGTGCACCAAAATAGGAAAGGAAGCACAAGGCAAACCCTCTTGGAAACTTTCACATTTCTAGCAGTTCACCAACACTAGAGAAAAAATTAAGCTCCCTCTCCATTTGATGAAAAAAGCTAAAACATCCCCTACCTGCATCAAACTTAATTAAATACAGACCTGTTGGCAAGGGTCTGCCTGATCGGAGAGAAACCGAGTCACACGCTCTACTCCAGTATCTGTGACGAGGAAAGCAACAGACCTGTCAAATCTTCCTGGTGCCACCACAGGCAATAAAAAGGTGTCAAAGAGACAAAATTATTTTAACTTTTTTTTTTTTTTTCATACTTTATGTTAACTTCTTGAAACACATGGTGCCTTCTCTGGAAGATGGGTAAGGCAAAAGCAGGAACAGTAACTTAAACACTGTCCATTCTAGTGAAGAGGGAAAGTAGAACCAATAAGCAATAAAGTGCTGCCAAATATTAATTACAATTGTCTCAAATGGTTCATGACTTATATTAATCAGATTCTAATATGGTACAATGTACGTGACGGAGCTGTAACAAATTGAGAGTGTCAGTTCTATCTTTAATTTACGATGATCCTTCCTAAATCTGTTTGGTCAAAACAATGACATCGGCCATGTAGGATTAAAAACCATTTTTTCTCCAGGCAGTTGTTGGAGTTGTAACAGAAAGCCACACACCACAGTCTGAAGCAGTATTTTAACTTTGAGTCAATTCCCTCTGATAATCTTCTGATACAGAATATTTGGTATGTTCATGAACTTGTGCAGTGTCAGCAAAAATGCACATCTACCCTGTTGTATGTACATTTATTGAAATTACTAAACGCCCAATTTTAGCTTGGCACGTCATTACAGTTTCATCTAAAGTTTTACAATGCTTTATGTAAGCCTAGTTCTGCTAGAGCTGTACACAGAACTGCAACAGATAGTAAGTGACAGACTCTGAAAGAAATAGAAATCTTCCTGGATGTCCCAAAACCAGTTGTGTTTTGTGGTTTGTTTTGTTTTGTTTTTAAAGCAACAGTCAGAATAACTTTGAGAAAGAAACAGTTATTAGTCTATATACTTTCCTAAATCGCTGAATAATTAGGTGATTACTCAAGAGTAATTTTCTATAAGGACTTAAACCCACTAAACTGAAACCATTATCAAAATTGAACTATGTCATGACTACTGACAATATCATCTACAAGGCTACACAGTCAAGCCCTCAAGGAGAAGCCCCCTTCCCCAGTAAATACCCTCTGCATTCTAATCAAGTGAACGACAATGAATTCCACACACAAATCAATACAACAAAATCTCAATGGAAAAATAATCAAATTATTTTTCCCCTCAGAAGAGTAGAGCCCATAGTATTTATAAAGACTAGCGACGTATTTCTCTACCAGGCCTTACCCTACTCCATAAGTTACTTCCAACAAGAGACATCTCTCTCCAGAGAGCTCTCATGAATTTACAGATGCATATTCACACATTACCTTTGCCTTACTGAATTAACTCTCTAAATAACCACAGTGAATTCATAGAACCAACAGTTATATACAAGCAGCATCTGCAAGTAGCGATATGCATGACTTAGGCCTGTATGTAATTCTAAGTATATGTTCTAAGCAATACTTCCACACTGGCCCAATATTTTCCACCTTGCTCACCATCTCTGTGACAAAAGCCGTCTCAGCCTTCCAAACTGCCTCATACAAAACCCACCTCTTTCCTCTGTCATCTTCTGGATCTCCTTTACTCAGGATGCTGTCTTCACTGGTAAGTACCAGAACTTAAAATACAGCAGTGATTACAAGAGCATACAATAGATACCGGTTGTTGATTTCATGCTGTTCTCTGCCCTGTGGTTTCTCAGACCGAAGATCACTACTGCTGCTTAGTGTATCACTAGAAGCAAAAGGGTAATAGAGTAAAGGAAAGGCAGCAGTACAGAAAGAGCTAAATCCATTACTTTTTTTTTTTTTAAATTTTTTTTTTTTAAGATATATCCTCCTTTTCAGCTTAGAGCTCTGTTCAGCCGCTGCTGGTTATCAAGGAATCCTTGCCTTTTTCTTTCAGCAAGCAGCTTAACATCCTGTGGCACATGGTCACGATTAATCTAGAATCTGCAGCACACAGAAACTGTCCCACCAATTACTTCCAACGCTGCCGAAGAGCGCAAAGAAAGCACCTAAGAACACGACCAATTCTCCTTTAGATGCCCCTATTGCCTTTTGCATTTCCTCTTTCTGGTATACCAGCACCTTCAATTATTCACTTGGAAAACTTGGTCTTTGCAAATTCTATTACATTCTCTGTTAGAAGATGCGTCAAGGTAGCGTGTAGACACATTTTATATTAAATAATGGCCTCTTCTGTAACACTCAAGTACCTTGTGCATGAATCCATATGTACAGCAACACGTGTATCTTTCTCATCTACACTTAAGTTTTTACCTAATCCTCAAATGCATTCAAAACAACATTCGCACAAAGCCTGTGTAGACGTACAGGTCTGTATGCATCTGTTTTCATACTGTCTTCCTATACAGCTAGCTTTCACCTACTGACAGACAATGCAGGGTCTCTGAGCTCTTCCCTCTGCATTTATCAGTGCCCCCTAGATGCAATGTGCATGCCCTAGCCCCCCTAGTCCTTCAGAGGTGCTCACACTGCACACAGTGCATACCCAGTCCTCCTTTTCCCCTTAGGGCGACAGAAGGGACAGGAGCACAGGACTGTTCACCCCTGCCCCGGGGCAGGACGCTGCCTCCCCCGCACCGCCCTCACCCCCACAGGCAGGGCAGGCTGTCAGGTGTGCCCCGCACACTCACTCACGCCGTCCCTTCCCCGCCCGGCTCCCTGTTCCTGCACCCCCGCCCCGCACCCCGCCCGCCCGGCAGGTTGACGCCCGGCCAGCCCCGCCGCCTCGCTCGGGCGGGGCGGGGGGCCCGGCCTGTCCTGGTGTTAACCCCAACCCCACCCCTCCTCGCCCCCCCCGCCTCAGCCCCCGCCATGGGCGTAGACTTCGACGTGAAGACCTTCTGCCACAACCTGCGGGCCACCAAACCCCCCTACGAATGCCCGGTGGGCACCTGCCGCAAGATCTACAAGAGCTACAGCGGGATCGAGTACCACCTCTACCACTATGACCACGACAACCCCCCCCCGCCCCAGCACACACCCCTGCGCAAGCACAAGAAGAAGGGGCGGCAGGCCCGCGCCGCCAACAAGCAGTCGCCCAGCCCCTCCGAGACCTCCCAGTCGCCGGGCCGAGAGGTGATGACCTATGCCCAGGCCCAGCGCATGGTGGAGGTGGACCTCCACGGCCGTGTCCACCGCATCAGCATCTTTGACAACCTCGACGTGGTCTCCGAGGACGAGGAGGTGCCCGAGGAGGTACCCGAGAACGGCAGCAATAAGGAGAACACAGAGACCCAGAGCGTCCCGCCCAAATCCGGCAAGCACAAGAACAAGGAGAAGCGCAAGGACTCCAACCACCATCACCACAACGCCTCAGCTGGCACCACCCCCAAGCTCCCCGAGGTGGTGTACCGGGAGCTGGAGCAAGACACCCCCGATGCCCCACCTCGCCCCACCTCGTACTACAGGTATTGTCCATGGCCGGGGCGCGAGGTGGCTCCCAGGCAGCTCTAGCACATGCCCTGTGTCCGGAGGCAGAATTGGCTCTGCTTCTGTGCAGGTGGCTTGTTTGTGGCTTGCGGAGATGGCCTCTATCTGCCTCTCCTGGGTCCCACGGAGCTGGCTGTCGCATGACTTCAGGCTCTTGGAGCTCTGTCTGGCATTGTGCCCCAATTTTGAGAGGTCCTTATGCTTTCAGAGCACTTGTGACTGCTTAGGTCATTGCTGGAAGTTGGATTGCCTCGCTCTTTCCTTGCTGGGATGGCAGGTAGAGTTATAACAAAAAACAAAAGTGTTTTGCCTTCTCCGTTGCTCTTCAGAGGTATGCTGGGGTAGCTCTAGAGCCCCCCAGCACCAAGGTGTACCCGTAAAGGTGTGTCTATTTGTGGGCTTATTGTGTCTTGGTTGTCCTATGTTTTTCCCATGTGTGATTTGGCAGCTACAGTGGCCCAAAGTAATACCTTGTGCAGAGAGTTAATATTGAACCAAAGTAAGGATTGTATGGCCACCCCTGCCATCCTAGTTGCCACACGCCCTGAGAAACTGAGACCACATTACAGGGACAGGTTAATGACTTTATTTTATGTGAGGATGTTGGAAAAGAAGTATCCCCCTGAGATGTCCGCAGTGCTGCTCGCTGTGGTGGCTGGGGGTGGTTGTCATCAGTCACTGGAGCAGTAGCCTTGGGGTTCTGGCTCTTTTCTCTCTAAATAACATTCCCTCACCCACAACTGGGAGTGAAAGAGAACAGGGCGCAGACACCCTCGTCAGAATTAATGAAACGTGTTGCCTCCGTGCCTGGTTGCTGTGAGTCTTAGGCGTGAGGCTGCTGTCTCCAGAGCATTTAGCACCCGCTTGGTGGCTCATTCAGGCTCCCATCTTGCACTGATGAGTCTCCAAGGCCTTGCCTGTTAGATAAGTGTTATTTGGTCTGTGTTGTGCCCAACGCTCTGTTGTGCTGCTGTGCTGCTCAGGGTGCAGCAGCACCTCCTACTTCTGCATGTTCCTGCCTTGTCCAGATTTTTTTATTTTGACTTACAGCTTGGCTGTAGCTTTTGAATGTTCCCTCAGCCTTGGCATGTGGGATTTAAGGTTCAGCAGGTCCAAGCCCTCGCCAGCCGTATCCTTACCCTCCCGTGCTGTCCTTCCAGGTACATCGAGAAGTCAGCAGAGGAGCTGGATGAGGAGGTGGAGTACGACATGGACGAGGAAGATTACATCTGGCTGGACATCATGAACGAGCGGCGGAAGACCGAAGGCGTGAGCCCCATTCCCCAGGAGATCTTTGAGTATCTGATGGACCGGCTGGAGAAGGAGTCCTACTTCGAGAGCCACAACAAGGGGGATCCAAACGCCTTGGTGGATGAGGATGCCGTCTGTTGCATCTGCAACGACGGGGAGTGCCAGAACAGCAATGTCATCCTCTTCTGCGACATGTGCAACCTGGCCGTGCATCAGGAGTGCTACGGGGTGCCCTACATCCCAGAGGGACAGTGGCTCTGCCGACGGTGCCTGCAGTCACCCTCGCGAGCCGTGGACTGTGCCCTCTGCCCGAACAAGGGGGGGGCCTTCAAGCAGACGGACGATGGGCGCTGGGCACACGTGGTCTGTGCCCTCTGGATCCCGGAGGTGTGCTTTGCCAACACCGTCTTCCTGGAGCCCATCGACAGCATCGAGCACATCCCGCCCGCCCGCTGGAAGCTGACCTGTTACATTTGCAAGCAGCGCGGCTCCGGGGCTTGCATCCAGTGTCACAAAGCCAACTGCTACACTGCCTTCCACGTCACCTGCGCCCAGCAGGCCGGGCTGTACATGAAGATGGAGCCCGTCCGGGAGACGGGGGCAAACGGTACCTCCTTTAGCGTGCGCAAAACGGCCTACTGCGACATCCACACACCGCCGGGCTCCGTGCGCAGGCTTCCCGCCCTCTCCCACAGCGAAGGGGAAGAGGAGGACGAGGAGGAGGAGGAAGAGGGGAAAGGCTGGAGCTCTGAGAAAGTGAAAAAAGCAAAGGCCAAGTCTAGGATCAAGATGAAGAAGGCACGGAAGATCCTGGCAGAGAAACGAGCCGCGGCACCAGTGGTTTCCGTGCCCTGCATCCCCCCACACAGGTATGACCTGCCACCTTCCCTCAGCTGTGGAGAAACTTCTCCCTTTCCCCATGCCTTCTGTCCCCCTTTTCACACGGGCGTTGTCTTGTTCCTCTCCTTAGCTTTTTGTACAGGTACTTTTTGCTTTGCTCTCACAGAGGGCTGTTGGTGGCTTCCTCTGGGAGTCCTGCCGAGAGGCAGGGCGATGCGCTGCTCCGCAAGGGTGTCTGGGCCCTCAGCGGGGCAGGAAATAGCTGCTGTTAGTTTAACGGCAGAGAATGAGCTTGGCTGGACGCGTCAGGAAGCAGCTGGGGGTTCCCAGCGCTCCTTTCCTGTTGTGCTGACCTCAGGCACTGGAGTAAACGGGGGAGAGAGGAGGGGGCTGCTCTCCTTTCTACTGAGGTTTGTTTTCTCCTTGGGGCTGTGCTGGGAAAAAGAGGGAAGTGTGGGAGCGATTCAGGCCTGGGAAATGAGCTAACCCCAGGGGTTGTTTTGGCTCTGGAGCAGAGAGGTCTTGTATCGGGATCCCTGTGCCCTGCTGAGCACAGCTCATCCCTCCCAGCAACCGCTTACCCCTTGCTGGGCTTCCTCAGTGCTTTCTGCCAGTCGCAGGCAGCAGCTCTGCCTCGGTGCCGCCTGTCGGAGCGGGAAGCCTCTGCACAGCTGCCTGTGAGGGGTGGCTGGAGAGGACCAAAGGACACAGCTGTCATGAGATTGGCTTCACAGCACGAGGGCAACGTAGATGCTGTCAGGCAGATACTCGAGGCCTTGCCAGGGGTTGTCCCAACTCTGAGGGCTCACGGAAAGGTGCAAACACCTGGTAGTTACAGGTATAATTGCTGTGTGTCTCACTCTGGTCTGATCATTGGGCTGATGTGCAAGTTCCAGAAACAACAGCATCTCAGAGCCTTGCCTAAATTTGTCAGTGTAGTTTATAACTCTGTGTGTCCTCGGCAGCATGCAAAAGCACATAGAAGCATCTTAGGATGGTTTTGGATCTTGCTGTCACCCTGCAGCCGGCATCACACAGTCAAAACGCAGGTTGGGCATGGAAGCGTTTGCCTTTGTGGTTGTCAACCGCCACCCCTGACTGCTTAGCAGATGTGACACAGCTGTGACAGCGCAGGGACGTGGGATTGCCACTTCCCTGCAGACCCTCGAGACCATCAGGGCTCCTGTGCGGTTGGAGGGGACCACGCAGAGGCCATGGGTTTTGCTCTCTGGGCAGCGTTCTGGTGACTCGTGGAGGCAGATCTCTGCTACATGGTTGCTGGCTTTTTGCCACAGTCTGTCTGTGTCCCAACCTTATGTTATTGCTCACTCGGGGCTTGCTCTGTAGCCAGAGCCTCTTTTCTCATGTGCAGACGTGTTGGCAGGCAGTTTGTAGGCTCTTGCTGCTATCGTTGTGCTTGCAGTGAAACCCACACTGAGCTAGAAGCTGTTAACCTCTCCCCAGGCCTTCCTGTTGGGATTAATTATTCTTCAAGGGCTGTTGCCAGAATGCCAAATGTCTTCCTGTGGGAGCTGTGCTTGGCTGGCGGTGGCACATGAGGCTGCTCTCTCCAGCCTCTTCAGCTGAGGCTGATGCAGGTCGGGTCATCCCCCATGAAGAGCTGTACATGTGAAGCCTGGAGATGCTGGGGATTCGTCCCTTTGGCTCCCTGCTAGCAGGGCATCTCTGTCTGGCCTTGCTGAATGAGCCTGTCACAGCCCCTCCAGGCTTCCTGAAGTTATAGAGAGTAGGAAAATCCCTTCTGTGGTATTTTGAGCTGTTTAGGGTAGTCCTTCTTTAGCTCAGATAGGAGCTCTGTGGTCGTGCCTCCTGTTCTCTCATCAAGATTTGCCAGGTTTGGTTGAGTTATGGGCTCCTTGGGGCTCAAGTTTGTCTGGTGACTTTTGACCAGTGCCTTTGTCACTGCGGGTGGCCCTTAGCCAGGTATATAATGGGTTTGGGATAGCCAAATGCTCGCAGTCTTGGAGTCTGTGGGAGCTGTTAAAGGTCCAGTCCCTGATGCGGCTGTGTCGCACCCTGCCCTAGGCTTTTGCCTGAAATGTGGCAGGAGGCAGAAAGGAAAAGTCTGTTTTGGAGAGGCCAGGCTGGATGTTTCCAGGCACCCTCTCTCATGGCTGTCTCAGGGGTGCTGCCGCCCTATGTGACTTGGTGTTACAAAAATTCCTGCCATGAGAAAGGGTGTTCTCCACCTGAGGAGCTGCTCGCAGGTGGCCTTGCTGCTATGTGCCCCCCAGCCAGGGCTTCCCCTGCAGCAGCCAGGCTCACCTCAGTGATGGGTTCTGTGTTCCTCTCCCTTCTTCAGGCTTAGTAAGATCACAAACCGTTTAACCATCCAGAGGAAGAGCCAGTTCATGCAGAGGCTGCACAGCTACTGGACTCTGAAGAGGCAGTCTCGCAACGGTGTCCCTCTGCTCCGCCGCCTTCAGACACACTTACAGTCACAAAGAAACTGCGACCAGGTAAGGGCTGCTTGTTGGGGTGCTGGGGGGCATCTGGGGTGCACACACAGGTGCTTCCTGTGCCTTCGGAGCTGTGGGCTCAAAGCCTTTGCTGCATGCGGTGCCTGCAGGCGCAGAAGAGAGTGGCCAGGGGTACGAGCTCCCGGGTAAGGAAAGGGCAGTCCCAGATGCTTTTGCTGCTTCACCTTCTCCTCCGCTCTTGGCGTTCAGAGGTCTGCCAGGCAGCCACGCTGTTGGCAGCCTGCCACAGGAAGGGAATCCTGCCATCTCACGCTGCCGCGCAGAAGTTAGTTCTTTCCTCGTGCCTGCGTTTAGCCAGTGGCAACGGCAAACCTGTCAGAAATGGCTCTAGTCTGAGGCTGCTGTGTCAGCAAGTGTTGAGAGAGATGGCCGGAGATCTCCAGAAACAGTCTGGAAGGAACACAGGACCTCGCTTCCAGTTTCTGAAACCACTCCAGGAGCACTCCCTGTGGGTGCTGCTTCCAGCCCACTGTCTGCCTCAGCCCTTAGTCAGTGCTTCACAGATGTGAAGTCTCTGGTGCCAGAAAGGAAGATGTTTCTTTTGGCTCCCCGTCCGAGCTCTAAATCTTTCTTTCTGAGCCCTTTGAAGACTGTTACCAGGCAGGGGTTTCTCCTGCCTTTGCCCCCTCTCATTTTAATTTGCTGGAGAAAAGTTGAGGCTGCTTCTGCTCATCTTTGGCTACGGCAGAGCAAAAGTCAGCATTTTTTGGTGCTCCAGAAGTGAAAGCAATCAGAGCCTTGTTCCTTTTTTGCCCTGTTGCCCTTTGCTGGAGCTCTGAGCAGCAGCACAGATCCTGCTGTTGCTGATCTGTGCTCTTGGGCAGCTGCAGGCAGAAGGTCTTGTTAGGAAGAGTATTTCCAGAGGCTTAGGAAGTCCACCTCCTGACATCCTGAGGGCTTGGTGACCAAGGAGCAGGTATTCAGCTCTGGCCAGGGGTGGGAGTGTTTTCGAGTCACCCACCTAGATTACAACAAGGGAACCAGGACTTTTGTGTCAGTGAAGAGCCCCGGCACACGGCCAGGAAGGTGGAGATAGGAACACATCATCCTATGGTATGGACCATGGTCAGCTCATGGTCTCTGATGTTCCCGCAGAGAGACACTGAGGATAAGAACTGGGCCCTGAAGGAGCAGCTGAAGTCATGGCAGCGCCTCCGCCATGACCTAGAGCGTGCACGCTTGCTGGTGGAGCTGATACGCAAGCGGGAGAAGCTCAAGAGAGAGACGGTAACGATTGTTTGCCCCTTGGGGAGCTGCTGGGGTGGGCATGAGCATGGGCTCTTTGGAGTGCTGTAGGACGTGTGCCAGGGTCCCCTTGGCCGCGCTGCACCTTGTCCCAGCGGCTCTGAGCAAAGGTGGCTGCTCTGCAAGGCTGAGGTGGGACATGCAGGTGCTGGAACTGGCATTTCACCTTTGCTCCCCCTGGAGATGGGGGCTGAGGTGCAGCCCCTCATGCAAGGAGAGGTGTCACTGCCCTGCAGGATTGCACTGCTGCTCCCTGGAGACTGTCCTGGATGCTGGGCAGGGGGCTCAGCCCTGCTGTGTTCTTCTGTTTCAGATCAAAGTGCAGCAGGTGGCACTGGAAATGCAGCTGACCCCCTTCCTCATCCTCCTCCGCAAGACGCTCGAGCAGCTGCAGGAAAAAGACACGGGCAACATCTTCAGTGAGCCGGTCCCTCTGTCTGAGGTAACAGAAATCTACGAAGTAAGAACCCCCTCCCCCAGATTTCTACTTCACTCCAACTTGTCCCTTGCTCACGCCAGGGGCTGCCCAGGGTGTTCTCTGGTCCGGAGCTCCCCTGGGCAGCCTGGTGCTGGCTCACACATCCCAGCACCACTCACCCGAGGGGGGTGTGCAGTGATGCCCGTCCTGGGTGAGCTGAATGCAGAATAGCTGAGCTGGTGTCGACCAGGAGCACAGCACTCATTCTTCCTCTGTGCGTGTTGCTGGTGACTTCCCAGTGTTTGTGAGCAGCTGGGGATTCCCACTGGGAAAGGCAGAATGCCAGCCCTTAGCAGGTGGCACACTCTTATCTGTCCTCTCGTGAAGGCTTCTGCTAGATGACAGAGTGAGCACGGCACAGAAAAGGGTTTGACCCAAGACTGTCACTGCTAGGGGCAAGGGAGATGATTCCTGAGACCATTATCGAGTACCTGCCTGGGGAGGTGGGAAGAGGCCATGCTGGCTCTGCACGGCTCGGGCAGCAGGTCGGCACAGAGATGTTTCAGCAGAGTTTGGGGAGGAAGGCTGTGTGGTCCCACTTGCAGCTGTTGCTGCCACCTGGATGGTTCTCTTTTACCTGTCTGCATTTACCCTCACCCCCAGGGGCTGCACTTCTGGCTTCCTCCCTGGGGAATGCTGTGTAGTGTTCTGGATCCCAGCTGGCTGCAAACAGGAGGAGAGGACAGGATGCTGGCATGTGTGCTGGAGCCTTAAAAATACTTCAGAGAGTGTATCTGCTCTAACATGTTGAGTACAGCACATGGGCTCCCTAGTCCGGAGGCGTTACTGTTCCTCAAGCTGCAAAAGCAGACGGCATTCCCCGATGTGCATTTGGGCAGAACACAGGGAGCGATACATAATTCCTCTAACAACTGTTTTCTTGGAGCAGGTAGTTCTAACTGAGGGCTCCCAGGCTCTTAGCTCTGGCTCTTTCCTCACGCAGGTCCCCGACTACCTGGATCACATCAAGAAGCCGATGGATTTTCAGACAATGAAACAAAACCTGGAAGCCTATCGCTATCTGAATTTTGATGACTTTGAGGAGGATTTCAACCTCATTATCAACAACTGTTTGAAATACAATGCCAAAGACACAATCTTCTACCGGGCAGCCATCCGTCTGCGGGAGCAGGGAGGCGCCGTCCTCCGGCAGGCTCGCCGGCAGGCAGAGAAGATGGGCATTGACTTTGAGACAGGCATGCACTTCCCCCATTGCGTAACGGTGGAAGAGGCTCAGGTCCAAGACATCGAGGACGGTGGGTACTCATCCCCTGTCCCGGGGTACGAGGGCTACTCGGAGGTAAAGCCTGGGCAGTCAGGGCACTTGGGGGTCTGTTGGAGCTGCCTCCCACGGGAGGTTCACTTGGACACCTGGGCTGTGTCTGGCCGCTCCCCAGAGAGGCCTCCTTCTCCAGGTCTTTTAGGGTAACTTGCCATATTCACAGGTGTTTGGTACCACGTCAGCTACTTTCCCTCCTATGGGGAACCTGGATTGCCCCATGCCCTTTCACATAGAGGAGCTCCAAAGAGTTCCCGATTTCTTTCATCCATCTGCTCCCCTTTGCTCCCCCAGAAGACGTGCGGCTGCTGCTCTCGGAAAATCAGAAGCACCTGCCCTTGGAGGAGCAGCTGAAGATCCTGCTGGAGCGGCTGGATGAGGTCAACGCTGGCAAGCAGAGCATAGGACGGTCCCGCCGGGCCAAGATGATCAAGAAGGAGATCACAGTCCTACGGCGGAAACTTGCTCACCCACGGGACCTGGGACGAGATGGGCTGGAGCGGCACAGCTCCTCTGCCAGGGGAGTCCTGCAGTCGCACAACCCCTGCGAGAAGGACCTGCAGACAGACAGCGCTGCAGAAGAGAGCAGCAGCCAGGAGACTGGCAAAGGTACTGATCCCTTCAGGCTACTTCCAGTTTTGGGGAGTGGTGGAGAAACCGTCTCTGGATAGGCTTGGCTGGGGGAGAGTCTGCCCTGCCAGCTGCCTCTGGAGGCAGGAGGGCAATGTGGGCAGCTCCCCACAGCTTCACTCTTTGCTTCTCCTTAAAAGCAGGGCAGGTGGCCTCTTGGGGCGACAGTCCCTTATCTCCCATTCCCCTGCAGGTGTCCCTTGTTTCCTGTAGGGGTGGGTGCAGAGTACAATGTCTGTGCCTCCTGGGTGCCCGCCTGAGGTTGGTACTCTGCTGGGTAGTTTGTAGTGAGCCGTGCCTGCCAAGCAGGCGGGTTTGGCAGCCAAAGGAGGCCACCTTCTGCGTCAGGACCAGCCACAGCCTCTGGGGAGGGTCTGCAGGTCGCTGGTGTTCACAGCTGCAGTCAGCGTTCACCCGGTGAGCTCACCTCCCATGTGGCTGAGGAACCGATGTCGTTCCAGAGACTGAGACTGCAAGTCGCAGCTGTGTGATGTGGCGCGTGAGATGGATTGTTTCCTCCTGCCAGGCCCTGCCAGCTCTGCCACGCTGGTCGGTTTCTCTAGGGGCATTAGGGAGCAGGCTGCCTTCAGTGTCCCTTTCTGCTTGGGGGCACAGGAGGGAGTTGCAGCAGCACTGACTGCCGAGCTCTAGACACCCTCCTGGGGCTGGGAGCTGAATGCAAGCCAGCTGCCAGCTCCCTGCTCTCCTGATCAGAGATGCTGAGCTGGGCTCTGAGGAGCACAGCCAAAGCTCCAGCCAGAGCTGTGGTTTGCCACCTCTGCATCCAAGTCCTGCCCCTCTAAGCACTGGGAAAAGCCGTCTTTTCTGCAAGCAGGGAGCGTTTCAGGGTCTTAGTCTTTCAAGGGTGCAGTGGAGTTTCTCAGCTGCTGCGTGTCATGGGAAGGGTTTATTTCTGCTCACTTCCTATTCTTGATTTCTGTCTCTTTGAGGTTGCTGCCTGGGAGAAAGGAGGGCATCCCGGGGTGGGTGGAGTGTTCTTTTGTCCCCATCTAGCTTTTACTGTCAGCAGACTGGATGATTTGACGCTGAAGGCACAGGCACGGCAAAGCTTGGGATGGAAGATCTTCTGATACAATATTCCTAAGAAATGAAGCTGTTCCTTGCTGCCACTGCTGTGTGGTCCCTGCCGGGTCCTGCGGGCTGTAGCCGATGCCTTCTCTCTCTTCCAGGTCTGGGTCCCAATTCTTCTTCTACTCCAGCACACGAAGTTGGCAGGAGGACCTCAGTGCTCTTCTCCAAGAAGAACCCTAAAACTGCAGGCCCTCCAAAACGTCCAGGACGCCCCCCGAAGAATCGAGACAGCCAGATCACTCCTGGGCACGGGAACAGCCCCATCGGGCCCCCCCAGCTCCCGATAATGGGATCCTCCCAGCGGCAGAGGAAGCGAGGGCGAAGCCCACGCCCCAGCTCCAGCTCGGACAGTGACAGCGATAAGTCCACTGAAGATGCTCCCATGGGTGGGTGTTGTAGCTCCCCCTGTGCAGCTGCGCGGCCGTGGCCCTGTCAGGAGCACGTGGCGGGGTCCTTCATGGTTGTAACGCTCTTCTGGTGGGGTGTTTTGCAGACCTGCCAGCAAACGGTTTCAGCAGCGGGAACCAGCCAGTGAAGAAGAGCTTCCTGGTGTACCGCAACGACTGCAATCTTCCCCGGAGCAGCTCCGACTCAGAGTCCAGCAGCAGCAGCAGCAGCAGTGCCGCCTCAGACCGTACCAGGTACCATCCCCAGCCCAGCTCTGACAGCACTGGTGCTGCCGGGGGTGGCAGTGGGTGGCTCTCTTCCGGATGAGGAGCGTGTTTGACAGTACCCATCTCATTCACCCTCCTGCAGGCTGGCTGCTGTTAGCTAAACCCTAGAAAGCTGTGGGGGTTTGTGCCTTTGTTTAATGTAAAACCTAAAGGTGTGAGTGTGCAGCAAAGGGCTATCAGGGACCATGAACTGGGGCATTCCCTCCTGGCACAGCGGCTGCTCTGGCACCAGCTCTTCCAGCAGGTTCCTCCCTCCAGCTCTGCTTTGGACCAGTGCATGGCTTCTGATTCCTCCCAGCTGAAACTGGGTGAGGGTCTGGCCAGCTCTCCAGCAGAAGTACCATCCCACCTTTCTTCCTGGTGCCTCTGCTGAGTCTCTCCCGGTGCGGAGGTCAGCAGTTGGAGCCCATGAGCCCTGCTGTCCTGCCAGGCTGGCCCTCTCGAAAGCGTTTTCTGGAAGCTTAACATGGCTCCTACCGACAGCTCTGCTCCCTCTCTCTGCAGCACGACGCCCTCCAAGCAGGGCAGAGGGAAGCCCTCCTTCTCCCGAGTGAACTTCCCGGAGGACAGCAGCGAGGACACATCGGGGACGGAGAACGAGTCCTACTCCGTGGGCACGGGGCGAGGTGTGGGACACGGCAGTAAGTACTGCAGCCGTGCAGCTGCCAGCCCGGCTGGTGCTGTCACCTGGGGGGGACACGGCTGATTCCCCTCTCCCCTCTCCCCTGGCAGTGGTGCGCAAGGGCATGGGGCGCGGCACAGGGTGGCTCTCCGAGGACGAGGATTCCTCCCTGGATGCCCTGGACCTGGTGTGGGCCAAGTGCCGGGGGTACCCCTCCTACCCGGCGCTGGTGAGTACCGACAGCCACGCGCTCTGCTGGGGCTTCCCAAACCCCACATCCCACCCCACCCGACAGAGCAGCACTCGGGGGTCCCCCTCTCATCCCCCTGCTCTTCCCGTAGATCATTGACCCCAAGATGCCGCGGGAAGGCATGTTCCACCATGGCGTCCCCATTCCCGTGCCCCCCTTGGAGGTGCTGAAGCTGGGGGAGCAGATGACTCAGGAAGCACGCGAGCACCTCTACCTTGTCCTCTTCTTCGACAACAAGCGCACTTGGTAAGGCCGGGGCGCTGGGGGCTTGGGGGGGGGTTTATCCAGAGACGATTGTAACCCTCAAACGAGGTGGCCCCCCTCTCCCCGCAGGCAGTGGTTACCCCGGACGAAGCTGGTGCCTCTGGGGGTGAACCAGGACCTGGACAAGGAGAAGATGCTGGAGGGCCGCAAGTCCAACATCCGCAAGTCGGTGCAGATCGCCTACCACCGCGCCATGCAGCACCGCAACAAGGTGCAGGGCGAGCAGAGCAGCGACTCCAGCGAGAGCGACTGAGCCCCAGCCCGCCGCTGACCTTTGCCGAATCTCAGGGCAAACGGGGCTCGGGGAACAGCCCCTCTCCTCCCCGTGCAGCTGGTCTGCACC
>JAOXNO010000024.1:12983409-13016644 GCA_028565335.1 Limnodromus scolopaceus | reverse complement strand
AGGTGTTCAAGGCCAGGCTGGATGGGGCTTTGAGCAACCTGGTCTAGTGGGAGGTGTCCCTGCCCATGGCAGGGGGTGGGATCGGATATCTTTAAGGTCCCTTCCAACTCTAACCATTCTATGAAGATTATACTTAAGTGACTGACCCAAAGTTTCTGTTGGAAGTAAAACAATGATTAGCCACTGGTTAAGCTACTGAAGAACCACAAGACAAAGACCACTCTTGTCACTGCCTCTCAAAATCCATTAGCACCAACCTCAATCGATTCTCTGGTGTTGAACTGTCCTCAACTGTCCATATGACTTGCCCAGTCCTTCCACACTTCCCTCTCTCCTCAACAGCAGATTTGTTTTTCATCTACAGCTCCTCATCCTCCTCTCCTTCAGGGGTCCTGGAAAGAGCTGCACCATAAGCAACCACTTTGGCTTCAAACTTTTCAAAAGGCACTGGGACACAACGACATTTTAGGAACGGATCTGCTGTTTCCACACAGGTTACCAAAGACTGAAGCTGCAACTGTCAGAATGAGCTTGAACTGTCCCTTCTTGGGAAGGGAACTGTCATAGTGGAGCAGACACTGAATGCAGAGCTGTCCCTGGGGATCACCTCAGGGAAGTCAGTTAATTTGGAAGAAAAAGAACTGATGTTGATCTATAATAAAGTACTACCATATTGCTCCATGACTTACTGAAAGTGAGAGGTAACAAACATCACTAAACATTGAAATTATTAGTTTATACTGACGTTTCAAGACAGGGAATTCAAGACTACAGCAGACCTCGCTCCAGGCCACGATGAGCCCAAACTCAACTTAGGACTTTGTTAGGACTCGAGTCTACAACAACCAACTTACATCACATTGAAGGTAGATATTTCAAGGAGGTTTATTGGGGCTAATACTAAATTCAAACAGCCACAAGTTCATTTTCCATGTTTACCACACCAAGTGTTGACAGATCAAATCTCAGTGGAAAGTCCAAATTTTCATTTCGCCATGACTTCCTGAAACGTGACTACAGATTTCAGTATCTGGCATTTGATCTTCAGAGAGAGAGATAGGACGTTTAAGAACATTCTACCAAATACATTTAAATTGTGACTCAAAACCAAAACAATTTGGAAGTTTTGAAACATAAAGATGTTAGTATGAAATTAGCTTTTATTTTTTTACCTCAAAATAAATGCACATTTATCATTTATTCAAACGAAAACTGAAAAAGGGTATAGTTTTAAACAAGAGGAGACCTTAACAGAGCAAATATCGCAAACATCTTCAAGTTCCTTACCCTGCTATTGCCCAGCTCTGTTTGGCTAAAAACACATGCTTGATTTTTATTTCTTTTTTTTTTTTCCGTCAGTTTTGTCAATTAAAAGGAACACTTGAAAACCCCCAAATTAGAAGTGGTATATAAAACAAAACTGGGTACTCGTTCTCATCAGAATTCAGGTCCATGTGTTGCGACACATTTATATAAAACTTTCACTAAGTGTTGTACTAAATAGGACTTAGTAACTTCTTCTGCAGTTTAGCTCTTGATATCTTGGTAAGAGAAGTCAATGCGTAAGCATGTCAGAAGTCAACGCTATTGTGTAACTACAGTATAACTCTAACAGGGCTTCTAAATACTGTTCACCAGAGTGACGTCTTATAGTTGAATTTCAGTTTCAGCAGGTACTTCAGATTTACCTGAGCAACATCATACACAATATATCTGGGAAGAATGTTAAGGAACAATTACAGTTGTTGATATTAGTAACACAGGAAAGCCCTCAAAACACAAGTCGAACCTCACCTTTGAACTTAAGTTACCACACAGATGCCTGTGGGATTAAACAGTTCTAATAGCTCAAACCACAAACCTTTAAATATTAATTTTCTTTAAACTTGCTTGTTAGAAACAAGCAACTAACGGGCATACAGAGAATTAATGATGGTGCAGCAGGAATCCTGAATGACAAGCAGGTGAACTGACTGAGATACGGGGCTGTAGCTCTTGAATATTATTTTTTGGCCCCCAGAGCTATAACACGCAACATCTCTCTCGCTATCTAAACAGTGAGGGACGTAGCTTCGATGAGCTCTGCAGTTACAGACTTGGCATCTACACTTACAATTGTAGTTTTATCGCTACCTTCCAGTAAATTCATTAATGTCCTCTTGATTTCCCACTAAAAACCCAAAATGGAATCAGAGAAGAGAGCTCTACAATGGCTGGCAGCGCTTGCATGTTCTGTGATTGCACCATTTTATTTTTTCAGAAGACAGTCACAGCTCTGGTGTTTCTCAATGCTTTAGGCCTCAAACTTACCTCCAATCCCAATTTTATATTAAAAGCATCCCCATTAAACACATCATGTTACCTCAATTAGCTGTTATTAACTGTATTATATTTTATCATCTAAGACAGATGCTATATTTAAGAAAACTCAAGCTAAAAACAGTATTGCCGTGAGTCATGTTGCCAAGACTGGAAGAAAGAGGAGGTACGAGGAAACAGCTTACCCAAAAGAGAAGACAGTTTCCACACAACCCAGAGGTTGTACTGATGGGTTATTTGCTTCACTGGCAATGAAGAGACTGATCTGGGACCTCAGACATCACTTATTCTTATGATCTCTTGTGAACGTTGAGCACACGTTCATTTGGGGACACTTCTGCCTAGAAAGATGCTTAATGGCTACATCTCTGATGGGCATCTGAGATTCACCTCAACACTTGCAAAGGGTCGGGGGAACACAGGAGAAACTGTGTGATGAGACTACATCAAGCACCAGGGCTGCCTCCCCCACCTCCTCCTGGCCAAGCTGGGACAGCCACAGCCCCAAAAGGAAGAAACCAGGCTGAAGCGATGGGAAACAACCACAAGGTTGCATTCCCCTCCCCTCGTCCTGGCACATCTCTGGGCAAAGCACTACTGGGCAATGTCACTTCGCCATTCCAATGCCTTCAGGTACTGAGCCCTGTCTGGACAACAGCTTTTTGCTAGGCATGTTGTTTCCTTTTGTGCAGAATGACAATTTAAGTGTGACAACTGTAAAATCATCTCCCTTGGAGAAGACCCTCTGAATTGTCTGTGAGTACTCTGAAGCTGATCTCAAAGAAACAAAAGCTCCTGACCAACGTTAGTGAGGTCCTGCTAAACCCAGCAGTGCTCAAACAGAGCGTGCGGCCAACGTAATGGCAAAGGATACTCATTATACAGAAGACAGGTATCATTAATTCCTGTTGAGATTCCATTCCCTAAGGGAACCTCGACACCACCAAGGGTGGTAGTGGCAGTGGGATCAGGTGCAGTTTTGCCCAAGCCTAGAAAGAGACAAAACATCAGTTACAAACCTCGAAGGCAAACATGGACTTTGCGCGTAAAGAAAATGACTCCGCCAGCCAAGTATTACTTCACGTATATTTTCAAATACTGATCAAGTGCAAAAGTATCTTAAAAAGAACACAAAGGATATAGTTTGTTTATTCAATTCAGCATCACCATACTTATGGCACTCATACTCTGCTACATTAAAAGTGAGAATTTAAAGACTTTTGGCTGTTAATTGTCTTATCTGTATGATCAAAGCTAAACCAGACCAGACTTACAACTCTCATATCTTAGGTCCATTAGTGAAAATGTGCACATCGCAGCATTTTCAGAGAAGTGTAACAAACCAATTCTTATTCTCTTTAAACTCTTCTGATCTGACATCCGTAATAGTTAGAGTACTATGTATTGAAAAAGACACTAAATCACATTTTATTTTATTTTAGGCAACTGATTTTTTTAAGCCTCTCAAAATGAATAGTTTAAGAAAAGCCAGTCATTACTGAATGTTACTGTTCTCTGCTCTCCCATCTCAATACAGAAGACAGTCACGATTACCATTTCTTTCACTTGAATTACAGAGCTAAGTCTTTTCTCTCATCTTTTGCAGTACAATATACTGATACTTCTTGCAGATAGAAATTTAATGAGAACAGCTGTTCCTTCTGAACTCTTATTCTTAGATTTTCCCTTCTCTTCAAACTTCCAAGGCACTTTGAAAGCTAAACAATTATTCTTCTGATCTACCAAATCTCTCATCTTTCTAAAATACAGAGTATTGTTACGATGAAAGCAACTGAGATGTGAGAGAATGCACCTTACGTTTTCTCTTGGGCAATATGAAATTAAAGTTTCCTCCTGAACTTCAGGCAACACATTAACTTCAGTCTTAACATTCCAAGTGTACTAAGTCCCACCTCAAAACACCCTATACACATATGCAACTATAGGGAAACACTATGCAAACTCTTAAAGTAAGTACAACTTACTAAAGTAAGTACATGAAATAACTATAGTTCTCTTTGCTAAGCAGAGAGTCACCAGGTGAGTTTGCAATCGATAACAGATCACCAAGGACAACTACTAATGCTTACCTTTCACGCTGTGTTTTCCTTTGGGCAATTTTGTTATGTGAGAAGCATTCTTTAGCTCGTACCTGGACAGCACAAAGAACACACAAAAGTATTTTACATTCATCTTAAACTATCTTGGTGAAAAAGCTTTTTTTTTTTTAATTTTATTTTCCCAGGCTTCACTTTACTGTGAATTAATATAAAATTAATTTAGATTCTACAATTCTGGAACTTAACATCCTTCCTTCTTTGCCTCAGTTACTAGTTTTAATGATATTAGCATTTAGTATAAGATTCTAGACCTGAAACACTGATTTTTTTTTGCCCCACCAAACAGCTCTCATTTTAAAAAACAAACCACCCACTTGTTTCTAATGAAATACAAAGTGCTTTTTCTTCACACTGAAGAAAAGGCTTGCAATTTTAGCATCACCTTTTACCATGATATATTAAGCATGTTTGGCAAACACTCTTCCTAAGTTACTTACATATTTCCAAGGGCAACTTCTCCCAGTAGAACTAAGCCTATGGGATCAGCCTGAGATGTGTGACAGTAGTTGGCACTCTTGGATACCATGTCTGCAAAATAGATGCCCTTCCCAAACATGTAGCCAGTCTGCAAGCAGCAAAAAGGAAAAAAATAAGGGAGGATCGGGAAAGATTGGGACAATAACACAAAAGCAACGTTGAATCCACCTGGCTGGTGGTCACGGGGATGAGGGCAGCCAGGGAAGCTGTTTAACGTACCACGGGAGCTTCTGGGGGAGCTATCCGGAGACCCTGCGAGAGGATACCGGCGAAGTTGGTGGTGCGGGAGCCGTGCCACAGCAGCTGGCGATTATGAAGCTGCTTAAAGGGCTTATAACGCTGACTCTCTCCTTCACGCTCAATCCTGAAGATCTTCGGTTCAAAAAGGGATAGGAGGAAAAAAAAGCAACCAAGCAAAATAAACCATTACCTGTATGCAACTGATCAGATGAAAAAAATCATCCAATCTGAAATATGCACTAATCTGGTAGGAAAATTGATCTAGGTTGTTTTCAGTATTTGCAGCTTGCTATGTCATGCTAGCAAAAACGAGGTAGCATTGATCACATGGTACTTGTTATCGATTACTTCTCCACCTTCCCTTCTACATTTTCATAAGATAATAGTTTTCTGAAAAATCATTCAATGGACTAAGGCTCAATTTTAGAAGATGATTACTCCTCCACCTCCTTTTTGAGGCCAATTAAATTAAAATAATAACACACGCCCAAAGACACCTCAGTAACCTTAGACTCATCTCTGCCCAGACTTTCTCTATTCTATAAAATAGCAATTGGCCTACCAAACCATCCCTTCAACAAAGGAAACTAAGATAAGCTACTCAAAAATAAAAGGAAACTGCAAACAAGTAAGTCAACTTAGAAGAGTCCATTTTCACAAACTTAAGCCCCAGTATTGCCCAGCTTACATCCACGACTTTGAGATCATAGGCATTGTGCGTAGCAGCATGAGTATTTTTCACATATTGTTTAATAATCTTGGCTTCTTCTGAATCTTTGTCAACAACCTGCAAAGAGACAAACAAGAGGAGCTTCTTTAGCACACAAACTAGCAGGTGTCTTATAATATTGTGACATCCACCCTATGCTTGCAACTCCCCAGTTTTAGCCTCCTTTATCATTTAGGTGGGAATTTATTCCCAGCTAGAGGAAACGTACAGGGATATAGACAGCACAGAATGTCTGAGATAGGAAGGCACCTCTGGAAACTAAGATTATTTCCAACTCCCCCGCTCAAAGCGGGGGCAGCTGGAGGAGGTTGCGTAGGGTTGAGTCCAGTCAGGCTTTCAACACCTCTGAGAACAGAGCCTCCACAGCCTCTCTGGGCAACCTTCTCCAGTGTTTCAGCAGTAAACAAACAAAGAACCCCAAACCAAACACCATCAATAACAAAACCTTTTTCTTTTGTTTAAATACAATTTCCTGTATTTCATTTTGCGCCCATTGCCTCTTGTCACTGGATACCACTGAAAAGAGTCTGTCTCCAACTTCTTTACTCCCTCCCCCTATAGGGTATTCATACACATTGATAAAATTTCCCCTGAGACACCTTTTCTTCAAGCTAAAGAGCCCCAGATCTTTCAGCATCTCCTCATACAACATGCACTCCAGGCCCTTAACAGTCTCAGCGGCCCTTCATTGAACTCACGCCAATACATCTGTCCACCTACAGTTGTGGTGATTTATAATACTCCAAACTAACAGGACATCAGCTTGTAGTCACAGTCACTCATTTCCTTTTATCTCCTTTACCTTAATATCAGTTCGAAGCTTTTCATAGTTGATGTCAATTGGGTCTTTATCTCCATCTTCATTTCCACCTCTGAGAAGGCTGTAGGCAACCTCAATATCAAGCAAGTTGTCCAACATCTGCACTTTAGCCTGAAGAATATAAAGAGGTTATTTCACTTGGGCCTTTGACACATTCAGAGTAACTCTGGAATACTCCAAATTATAAAAGTGTTTATGAATCACTGGCCACACACTGCCATCTAACAACACTGCCTTTTTCTAAAAAAAGACCCAAATGTATATATTCAAGTGTATGTATATTTATATTAAAATATACACACACATATACAAATAGACCGTAACATATATCTTCTAATACCTCATACATATAATTATTTTTATACATATACACATATAAACAAACAAAAAGATACTCTGAAGAAAAACAAACTTAACTTTATGAAAGCACAATGTTAAAGTAAGTCTTAAAACCTCACAAACTCTCTGTGTTAGATGTCTGATATCAGACCTGTTGCCTGCAAATCACGTACTGTTTCCAGTTGATACCTGAATGTATTCCAAGTTATTTAGGAGAGGTGGTTTCTTCATCCCAAAGTCATGAGGAATCAAAGTGTAGAAGCGGTTGGAGAGGTCCAAGATCTGGGATTCTGAACCACTGTCAGAAACTGCCTAAACAAGACAACAAGCACCAAAGAAATTACCGAGTAAGATATGGTCTCCATAGCAAGAAACATGCACAGAATACTTGTGGACTAATACACAGAAGGAGCAAAGCAAATAGTGCTAATGCTGAAACTCTCACAGAAGTAAAAAGGGCAATTCTATTTAACTGTTTTGCATATAGTAAGTCACAGCACGTTCACAGAAATACACAGAAGTTCTTGTACGAGAAAAATCCAGTGGGGATTTTGCTTCTTGAAGGCAAAAGAAAGGCTTCTGGATGTGGAAGAGGTGCACGTCCTTGGCAAGGTTCTGGTCTACTCTAACAATTGAAGAAAAACTTCCCATATCTATGCTTTGCCAGGGAGCCCATAACAAAAACTAGTTACCCGTGGAAGCCACTTCCTCTTCTCCAGCAAGAGAGAGCAGAGATCTTCATGCACACAGCTCAGCTTTCACCCCATGCTAAGCCCAGAACAATTCCTGAATCCCCCTCCTGCTCCAACATCTCTTTCGTGCTCACCTGCTGAACTTCATTAAGGATGGAATAGGCGCTCTGGATCTGTCGCTTGCTCAGTTTTCCCAACGGCATCTTCTGCAAGTCAATCTGATGAAGAGTTAAATGATTAAAAGAGGGTTTCAATACATTGAAACTGTGGCAGCATTCTCTCTCTGGTCTCTGGGAAACTAATCTCTCCATCCTGGTAAGACTGACCACACGAAGAACAGAAACATTTCAGACTTGGTTTTAAAAATCTCTGTGGATTGAGGAATACTGCAATAGGGAACTAAACCAGGGCAACACAAAAACAGGGTAGTAAGCACCTGGGTAGAAGTTTAATATTGACCTGGTGTCAGATGGATTCCTCAATCCCTTCAGTACCAATAAATTTCAGGCTGGCAAAGAAGCAAAGTGAATGAAATAATTCTTGTTCTTAAGAACATCTGTGTCTCTAGGTACAACCCAGACACCTTCTTCCAACTTTACCCTATGATTATCAAGGGTCAAACGCAAAGAGGTTATAAGATTCTTCATAGTAATTAATGAAAAACGAACCAAAAAAAAAAAAGCAAATAAGTTAAAAGCGGTATCTTGGGTGCCTGCATTTATCCATTGATTTAATTCATATGTTGCTTTTGTTTGTGTATTGACTTATCTTGGGAGAGTTTCAGATTTGTATTAAATCCTTGCATAGAACCATCTGAGCATGAAAACATTGGACAAAAGTCAAGTCCAATGGAGCCTTTTACAAAGACCATACATAGACCCTCTGGACTCTTAACAGTACTCACTGTACACGCTGCAGGTCAAACCAGCCTTTACTTAACTCCATAGGTTTAAGATTCATCTCAAGGACAGAAGATCCTATGAAACCATGTATGTCACGTACTGTCAGGATAAGTCCCACATTATTTATTCGCTATGGAGCTAGGAAACCCAGCTGTACGCAGATCTTCTCTACAAGCTGAACTCAGAAGGCTCTTCCAAACTACAGAGACTGGTGTGAAAGCCCTGAAGTGATTTTTTTGTGGCGATTTCGACCCTGTACTGGACTTAGCAGAACTTCCACCTTTAGCTGCAGCTAAGCATACATAAAGCCAGATACCAAGAAAAGCCAAGATGGACTGCAGGAAAGAAGAGAGGCTTCAGAACTGGTCATGTCTTAGGGACACGAAAGTCACAAAGCCAAGATTAATAACCTAACAAAAAACAACTTGCAATAGATTCATAGCTCCTAAACTTTTGGGGCCAATACTTTCTTGTTGAGTACCATCCATCCGTATTATCTAACTATTAGCCGAAAAAATCATGAAGGATGCGTAATAGCAAAACAGGCCATTTAACTTGGATGTGCAGAATAGCTGGGGACACCTATACTAACTGTAAGTCATATAAACATGTATAAGCACTAGCACATAAACCCTAACATCTATAAACACATCCCCCAATAATGTGATTGAGTAATGTACCTCTTACAGAGCTCACATACAGCCAAAGGGCTTGGAGCTTGTGTCTCCTGCGAGTCATGGTAGGTGAACAGGGTCAGGAGCATGGAGAACAAGTTGCCAATGAGCCAGCAATGTGCCCTTGTGGCCAAGGCGGCCAATGGCATCCTGGGAGGCATTAAAGAGAGTGTGGCCAGCAGGTGGCCCTCTCTACTCTGCCCTGGTGAGGCCACATCTGGAGTCCTGTGTTCAGTTCTGGGCTCCCCAGTTAAGAAGGACAGGGAGCTACTGGAAAGTGTCCAGTGGAGGCTATGAAGATGATCAAGGGAATGGAGCATCTCACTGATGAGGAAAGTCTGAGAGAGCTGGGGCTGCTTAGCCCAGAGAAGAGAAGACTGAGAGGGGACCTCATCAATGCTGAGCAATATCTAAAGGGTGGGTGTCAAGAGGATGGGGTCAGGCTCTTCTAAGTGGTGCCCAGTGACAGGACAAGGGGCAATGGGCACAAGCTGGAACACAGGAAGTTCCATCTGAACATGCAGAAAAACTTCTTTACTATGAGGGTGGCAGAGCCCTGGAAGAGGCTGCCCAGAGATGGTGTGGGGTCTCCTTCTCTGGAGACATTCAAACCCTGCCTGTATGTGTTCCTGTACAGCCTCCTCTGGGTGACCCTGCTTTTGCAGGTGGGTTGGACTAGATGATCTCCAAAGGTCCCTTCCAACCCTACAATTCTATGATTCTGTGAACAGGGCCCTGCAGAGCTCATATAAAGCTAAACTGCACCCAAAGTTTTACCATTAGAAGCATCAAAAGAGCACAGCAGCCAAGGAGCTGGGTCTAAACCAACAGCACTGCAATTACTGCCAGATGCACCTAGGGTAACATGAAGAATTAGCTCCATGTCATAGATGTGTGCACCGAGAGTGTCATGAGAGGCCAGGGAGATGTTTGCCTTCCACCCAGACAAGAGAGGACACGGCACTAGAGTAGGCTCAGTCCTCTAACCAGCCATTTCACGTAAGGCAATGACAGAGATAATGGTAATAAACCCCTGTATGCTTGGTGAGGTAGAACTCTTGAAAGCTAAATTAGAAGCAGGAGAAGGAACACATCAGATAAATCTATTGCTGTGTAACGGAAAGACTAAGAATTTGCTGCAGTTTTGGCAAAATGAGAATGCCTGGGTGAAATGAAATATTTGAGATCAGGCTGATTAAAGGAACCAAGGAGATGTTTTTGGAGGATGCACAGAAACTTCTAACTAGGAAAAACATGATTTCCTCTAACGGAAAACAGCTGTTCAGCAGCAACAGCACAGGAAGATAAATCTAATAGGAAGACAGGCCCATCTGGAGTCCCAGGTCTCCTATAGATCTGCAGATGGTGTGAATTAACATAGTTTCAAGAGAGTTCTACAAAATCAAATGACATCAGATGATAATCAGTTCAGAGTCTTTAGCCAGTTTCAGTTACAAAGAATTATTAATATTTTAGAAGACTTTAACATAAAGAACCACTGAAGATACAGGACAACATGATTAACCCAAGGTACTACACAACATTGGGCAAGCCATCAGAAAGCTTTCAGACAAGCCTGTTCTGAGAAGTAGATACACAAAATACTGATACAGAGAACAAACAACAGCTGCTTAAATATGATGTCTTAGGGCAGGGTAACTAAGCTGGCTGAAGAAAACTGAAAATTGTTATTTAGAATTAACCCAGTTTTGCATCAAAACAAACTGCAAGATCTCTAACACTAGGTAAAACTGTTTCTATGCAGAGAGAGAGATGATACTACCAGAGTGCTCTCTGAAAGCTTGCTAGAAGCATGGATCAAGAAGGGTGGAGGAACGAAGAATGGATGAAAATAGGCTGTCGTTAGAAAAAATGAGAAATACAATAAAAATATTTAAAGTTTGGCCCTGTTCAGAAGAGAATCTAGAAGGCTGCTATGAGGTCTCCCCAGAGCCTTCTGTTCTCCGGGCTGAACACCTTCAACTCTCTCAGCCTGTCACCATATGTACTATGGTACCTATATGTACCCGTGTTTTAAAAACTGCACGTTAACATAACTAAGTTACTGCTTCCAGTGCTGGGCAAATTCTGGTCAGACTCTTGCCCTTATTTTAAGGCTGATCTAAAACTCGCACTGACTTCCAGGAAGTATGATGCACCCTGGATTGCAAAGAACTTATTTCTGGCTAAGTACAATGGAGGGTAAGAAACAAGAAACACGAATGCGTGCAGTCACCTCAAATTCCACCATTGCTTTCTTCATGCTCTCCACATCAAAGATCATCTTAATAAGGTCTTGGATTGGCTTAGCAAGTTTAGATTTTGTCCCGGCACCTACTGTCAGCTTCCTGACAGCTTCTTCATCCTGGGAAGTAAAAATAGTATCAGAATTAGCAAAATCACAAAGGATGAAAGTAACAGGCTGGCTGCCATGGTAACAACTCAAAACCAATTTAGTGTATGCATACTATGACTAGTCTGAAGTTCATGGGGAGCGTGGGACACTGCTCCACCATTCTGGAACAAAGTGGGTTTAAAAACTCACCTATTTAGTAATGTGGCAAATGTTATTTCAAGAGGTGGCACTGTCAAATATAAGCAGAATTAAGGGAATAGGAACTCTGTGCACCTCTGATTCACCTCAGGCAACAGTATTAATTACTTTTTGTACAAGCTTTCTGCTACATGGAGCCCTTGATATGAAAAAATGACTGTTTACTTTGTTGCTTTTATGACAAAATAGAGATGTAATAACTAGTTCCACTAAGTTTTTTGTAATAAAAACTGTCATAGCCGAGTACAGAAATCATCAGCTAGGCACAATACCATCTAGGTGCTTTCATGGATAGAGCATTGCACCAATAAAGCATCTGCCAGATGCTTCAGAATATCACCGTACATTGCAGTTCAACAGACATTTTGTTGCTGCAATATTCAAATTTCCGAAATAAAGCTAAGCATTGAGTACTTCACACTAAAAGATGACATCCAGTAATTTGGCCACAGAAAAACACGATGGCTTGAGAACATCTTCTCTGCTATCTTTATAGCTATTAACAGCATTCAACTATTTCATCTGAAGACAGTTTAAGTTCTGGGTACGCCTTTAAATAAACACAGAAACCCCCACTGGGCAGAAGGAATAGAATTCCGATTTAGCTTAGTTGTCTAAATAGCTAGATCTTACTGGCAATGAATAATTTCTTCCTCAGCCTGCTCAATATGTGCACTAAGCAGAATGCTGCAGAGCAGTTGCTTCAGCATTTGGGAGGATTTTGGATGCAGAAGACAGATAAGAAGTATCTATTTTAAATAGAAGAAAATGGTGCTTTCAGACAGGATATATGTGAAATGACTGCTGAATTAAGTTCAAATTAACATCCTTAAAATTACAGAGTGAACAGGCATGAGCACTAAAGGGACTTCAGACTTGACAATGGAAAACTACTTAAGTTTCCCAACACATCTGTTTTAACGCGGGATACTCATTGATTAGAGCTCTCCTCCTGTAGCACAGGGAAGATGCAACTTCATTCCTCGGGTTTGTGAAGTGTAAGTGATCCAACAGCGAGTGCAGAACAGCTACAGCAAAGCAACGCTCCACCAGGTACGGGGACATTTCAGATTTACCTGTCCATAATCTATTTCCAGCGGGTAGAATTTCTTGGGGTATTTAGTGAAGTTCTTTGAATGCCAAGAATTGCCAGTTTTCTCTTCATACAAATTCAGGAAGTGTTCAATGGCATCTTCTTTTGATGGCATCTGCTCCAGCTTGTTACTCCCAATTACAGTGCCCACGCGACCCCAGGATCTGAACACCCAGTATCTGGAGAGTTGAAACGCGAGAAAAGGACAGACATCAGATACTCTGGCTCTAGATCTCAGTCCAAATAAAGCTGATCCTGCAACAGCCACGCAGCTGCATGTGAATCATTTGCATACCATTAATTTTATGGAAGACATTCCCTATCAGGGGCTGCAGGAGAGCAACAGAAGAGCCTCCACAGATCATACAACCAAGGACTGGTGTAAAAGAAAAAAATGCCCTGTGTTAACACACCAGACCTCCAGCCCTGAAGATAAATATGTGCACGGCAGGAATAGAGAAGATAATATCTCTTCAGTCTTCATGTTTTGCAAATACAACTCTTCAGTTGTTCTTCAAATATATAACACCCACAATCTATCAGGCAACTTTAACCTTGTCCCAGAGTTCAGGTTTTCAGAGAAATCAAGTAATTCAGGAATTTGTATTACTGACACCACCTTAGGTGAGCTTCCATGGTGTTTGCAGGGATACAATCAATCAAGCTCTCCAATTTGTCAGGCACAAAAATGTAGGCACCAAGATCCCTCCGTGTACTGAATCACAGATCCAGTTACAAACTCCACATACAGGAGTCAGCAACAAAAGCTTCTCAGGAACATGGTAAAGTGTGACAAATCTAGAGCTGAACCAGGGTCATGGCTCCCCTTCATGTCCGTGTGCCCCTTATGTGCTCGGGGAGGCAGTTTCACTGTACAGGACCCTCACCACTTCTTTATCTAAAATCCAGTATTTATTGAAAAAAGGGAACAAAAGTACTTCTAGTGAAAACTAAACTCACCTGTTCTCTCTGTCATCCTCCAGCAGCTGCAGTTTATAATAGGAATTTGTTCCTTTTACAATATCTACGAGGCCCAGGGTTGCACTGAAAATCTTTCCACCCTTTTCAAAGACATGAGCAGAATCCTCCAAACCTACAGAGAAGAAACAAATTAGAACACAGAGGAGGTTACCATTTTAGGTCTCCTTCTTACATTTGCACTCAGCCAAACATTTCATGAAGTAGTATGAGTCTTAACAAAAATACTGCCAAACCAGTGACCATATGCTCATTCAAAACTACTTGAAGCATGTTTTCTTTTTAATAAATTGTGAGCGCACACCTTTAGATACGCTGAAGTGAACCTTAATTCTAACTAGAGGAAAAAAATTGTAATTTTTGACAAAGGACCCCCTAAAACCTAGTATTTTACACTACGTGACTGGCTGGAAGAATTCTCCACACATAGCTCTGCAGGTCTCACATTAGCAAATGGACTGAAAAACCAAAGGCTGGCCTTGGATGCAGCATGAATTCTCAGAACAATGTCTGTGCACCACAGGTTTGGGGAATAGCACTGGCTGCTCCCTGAAGAATCTGGGGGCAGATGCTGATGCCAGACCTGTGGCCTCTGGGGGCTGGGCCTTTCTTCACCCCACTGATGCTCCTGAAGCTGAACAAAGTGTACTCCTTAGCATAAGTGGTCCTTATGCTGCACTAGATTATGCTGCACTTAGCTGCACTAGAAAATCCTGGAATATCCAGCTTTGGATGTCAACCAATATCCTTCCTTGGATAGCAAGAAAAAATGGTTTAAAAATTCATGTGTTTTTTTTATGGAGCTCTTATCCTTTCACAGAAAAATATCTTGCAAATGATCATGCATCCTGAAGACTTTTTGTGGTGCGGGCATAGCCACTGTTATCACTCACCAGAATCAGGATCTACTGCTGCTCCACCCTTCACCGTTAGCTTCATTTTCTTTTCAGACTTGCTAGGTCCTGCAGTGAAAAAGAAAGATAATTTTTTTTTTTCTAGGCAGGCAACACAATCTGACCTGAATCAACATTTAAATTCTCCATTTGCATAATTATCACCCTAAGGAGACTTCAAATCAGATTCTCAGTATATGAGCACAATTACTTCAGTGGCTTTTTTTACCTGTTTTTTAGCAGCAAATTCACAGCGCCCACCCTGCCAATTAAATGAAAAGTACGATCTCCCCAGATTCTAATTATTTCCTTCCTTTCATTCCTATCATTTTTTCACCTGTACAGCAGATAAGTCACATTTATGGTTGTGTTTAAGTGAGATTTAAAAACCTCACAGGGCATGGGGGGTGTGTTTGGGTCCCCTGACGATGCTCCTGCTCTGATACAGTCTGGCAATAACACACCCAACTGTATGACAGAAGGATATGGAGAAAAAGGGGTTCTGAATTCAGACGAGCAGATCCAATAGCCTTGTTCACTGCCTGGCATTAATAATGCAAGCTCTCTATGGTATAGGGGAGACAACAGGAGCTCAGGAGACAGCTTCATGTTCACTTAAAGCTAGTCTTGCCCTGAGGTCTCGTTATTTAAATTGATTATGAGAAAAAAGGGCAGAGAACTCAAGGAAAGTGCAAGGATAGACAATACTCAGGTTTGCTTTGTGCATGGCACAGTATTGAATGGGCCTGTGGAGAAACAACCCTTTATTCTTCACCTTGCTCTTCTTTGACCTTCCCAACACTCTTCGTACTTGGGGGCTTGCTGCACTTCCCATCCACAGCCATCTCCTCGTGCTCCATTTTCAGCTCCGCACCCCAAGGTGAAAGCGCATGGAGAGACACAAGCTCCTGAAAGTCCTTGCTGGAGGATTTCACATCCTGAAGAAACTCCTCTGAGACCACACGGACTTTGGCCTCCTTCACTTCTTCCATCTTCTTGCTCATTTTCTCCACATCTTCTACAGGGGCAGGGTGGGAAATGGAGAAGAAGAAAAAGCATCAGTGAAGTTTCAAACTTTAGCCCCTCCCTCTGGCCATGGTTCAGAGCTCTCTAACATTTTGTGGAAACACAATTCCACCACATTTTGGATTCACCATGTTCTTTGGAGAGCAAAATCCCCATCAGCTCAAAGCTGCAGCTTGGGATAGAATAGGAACACTCCCATTTTACCTGTCTGGTCCAGCTCTCTCCTTCCTGGAGCTGAGCTGGGGCTGCACCAGTCCCTCTTGGACCTCCTACCTCAGCAGCCAGTTTGCACCTCGACTTCAGTGGGGAGCAACAACAGACCCTAAGCTGCCAGCAGAGAAAACAACTGTCCTCAGGCACCCAGTCAGCTCTGTGGCTTCTCCAAGCACAGACACAGCCTCCAACACCTGTCATCCCAACATGTGTGGCCTGCAAGCCACCACGGTCTACAGAGAGACCCAAGCTCCAGGGTCTGTAGTCTACCAAGGTCTAGCTGCTGCAGACCTGACAAGAGCCTTGTAACCCAACCTGCAGGGTTAACACACGCTGGATAAGTAAAACTCAACCAGCACACACACATCTGTTTTTACTTTCCCAAACACACTAAACCCACGTGCGCAGACAAAACACTCCCCCTAATCCAAGCACTGATCCCTATACAGCCCCGAGGACGCGTGTCCTCTGTAATCCGCTCAGCTCTGTCACCAGTGCACCCAGTAACCCAGGCAGAGCTGCTTACTCTTTGTGCTGATGCAGAGGGTGGCCTTGTTAGCTGTCGTCGTCATCTTTCCTCCCAGGTCCTCCACAATGCTCTTCACCTCCTCCTTGTTCTTTGACAGCTTTCCAAGAACCAGGATCTTCATGTTGGTCAGTGGTTTGTCTATGGGTTCAGAAAGAACACAGCACATTAGCAACAGGCACAGAGACCCCCCCCCCAACAAGTAATGAGAGCACAAAGGGACAGCATCGCCCCCCCCTCCGCCGTCAGTACAACCAGCCCAGTGTCAGGGAGACAGGGGTCCAAGCAGCAGAAGGAAGCTCCCCTTCACCTGGGAAATGCAACAAAGCTCAGCACCTGCTGATAGAGATAAGGAAGATGGATATGTAGGCACATTATTTGCCTGCCTTTTTTAATTTAAAAATAATTAAAAAATCAGTCTGCTTCAACACTGACTCTGCTCTGCTTCCCTCTTCTTTTGATGCCTGGACAGCATGGGAGAAATTCACTCTAACATGAAAGCTCCTGACTCTTCAAAAGGAAATCTGTTTCTGAGGGAATGGAGAAAGAGTATTGTCTCTCAAGCAACAGCGTTCCTACATGACAGTACATTCGAGTCTTGATCTCATAGACAAAACAAGGTTGAATCATGCAAACCTCATAACATGTCAGGATCAAACTGGTAACCATCTGAGGCTACATGGCAAGTGTCTAAGAGCATACATCTGCACTGCTAAAGATAAATACTATTAACTTGGGTTGATCAACTGAGGGTTCTGTTTCCTCTCCTTCCCCCAACTCAGATTTGTTAGGCTGCTAGCAAACTAAGTAACCTGGCTTTAATTCTGGTTAATGTTTTGAATTTACTTTCAGGGCACGCTGGGGCTAGAATCAACTTGCGAATCAGAACCAAGATCTGGGTTACTTGGTCTTTGCTGCTAAAATAACATGATCTGGCTAAAATTAGCTGAGTAGAATTACTCCCACCCTTTTCACCAAGTAATAACAGTCCTCTGGTTCCAAAACTAGGACCAGGGCTAAGAATGTTGAGCAAGAAAGAAGTTAGCATAGCTCTTAGTGCACAGGCTATGTCACCAAAGCATGAAACACATTCCAATGGTGTAAAGGGGATTTCTGGAATCCAACCTTCTGCCAATTCGTGGGCTAGAGACAGTGTATCTACTTTGCATAAGTGGACTTAGTAACTGGCAAAGCCAAATCCCAGTGAAGGATTTAAAAAACAAGATGAAAACCAACTCTTGCCCTTAAAACCTAACACAATGTAGAATATCTGGCATTATGGAGGTCCTTGGATGTCCCCCAAGAAACTAAGCAAGAAGGCATTTCACAGCAGATCTCCCTTGGGACACATTTTGCAACATCAGCCTTTAAGTTTCTGATTTGTTGCAAACACATAATTTCCTTAAAATCGACAAATACCCAAAATGATTTGTTAGAAAACAATCAGGACCTCGAGCCCACATCCCCAGGCAATCCACCACATCAGGGTCTACCTGCACTGGGAAGATGGAAGCACGTGGGATTCTGCTGTACTGGTTTTTCACTAGGAGAGCTCTGCCTGTTCAGGGGCAGGAGAATGGCATGTCTTTCAGGGTGGCATCTTCTCTGCATGGGGATGGCATTACACACCATCCTGAATGCCACCAGCTGATGCCCAGTGGCCGCTTACCTCTGGGTGCGGACACGGTCTCTGCCAAAGGAGCAGATGCGGAGGGAGGAGGCACCGAGTTCACAGCAGCAGCATCTGGAGGAAATACTCTGTCCTGCTTCTTACACTTAAATTTCTTCAGGTAAGGAATTTCCCGAAACTCCTGTGGGACAGAAGTGTTAGTAGAGTTCAAAACCAACAAATATTATTATAAGATTTAAAGGCCAAATTGAGCACTAGCCAGATGTTAGCATTAGCTCCAGGTTTTTGAAAGGATTTCCAAGATACTCGTATTAAGGTAGGCAAATATCCACTTTACTGATTGGGATAACAAAGCTAGAAGAGGGTGAATTATGAGTTTCAAATCAACTCAGCAACATCTTTTTTGATTTAACGTTACAGGGAAAAAAGTATGATTTAGTTGTGCATTAACTGTGCTTATTCCATCTCCTTACAAGAGGAAATTTCTTAACATCCGTTCAGAAATGTGCATCAGATCATCAAATGTGCAGTAAACACCCACCTTTGGGATTACCCAGTCTTTCCTGTTGGGAGTCTGCGTTTTAGCAACACACTTGGTCCAGGCAGTAATATCCCCTGAACAGTAATAGGCATCACTCTTGAACACAAA
Organism: Limnodromus scolopaceus; assembly: GCA_028565335.1. NCBI lineage: Eukaryota > Metazoa > Chordata > Aves > Charadriiformes > Scolopacidae > Limnodromus > Limnodromus scolopaceus. Next base: position 12,997,769 of record JAOXNO010000024.1, on the reverse strand, counting down.
CTGCCCCTTACACTCCTCGCAGGGCAGCAGAGCTCCAAACGCCATCCCATCTGCTACTCGGTCCAAAATCTAAAGCAACAAAGAATACAAACCAAGTCACGGCAGAAGGAGGCTGGAAGCCCACGCAGTACATTACACTGGGCTGCACACGAAAATAATAACCAGCAAGCTGCTGGTGTGCAGACATCGATGTTTCCGGTGCTTCTCATGCACATGCTGCACATAAATCAAGACTCTTACCAGAACTGATTGATTTACAGCACCTTAAAGACACGAAATGGTATTTCCCTGGTCACACCATACCTGCTCACACCCATGACTGGCACTGTCTCCTGTCCAGATGCAGGAGAACGTACCTACCACACTGGAACAGCGAAGGAGGAGACGGGCTACCACATCTGAGCACATGAGCAGGCAGGTGGGAGTGTATTCTCAGACAAGTCCCAGTCTTCCTTGCCTAGAGAGTATTTCTTGACCATTTGGAGTCTAGATGCTTCCCACATCCCAGCCCACACTCCTTACAAAGAGTCTTAATAAATACAAATACTTCAAGTGATGTGTGCTCCGAAAGAGAGAAGATGTTCACAAGTTACACAGACTAAAAGGTGACTCTTTTAGAAAAGTCACCAGGAAAGAATTTATACAATTTTGGTTCTTTTTGCATAATTTAACAGTTGAGAGAGGTGATGTGAAGTGCCATAGCTAACCTGCTCTTGAAGAGCAAGCAACAACAAAAAAAAAACCCACTCATGGACCAGTTTGGGTGTAGCACAATAAAGGTATATCACTAAGACCAAGGCTCTGAATTCAGCATCACACCCCACCACACAGCACTTCACAAGCAAGCATAACAGCAACATCATCACAGTCTGGGGTCAAAATGACTGGGCTTTGTACTGAATTTCTTTCCCAAGTGTTACATTAGGAACATGCTTCAGACTTGCAGACCTTGCAGCAGTATCAGTCCAGGTTGGCTTCACTGATCCAAAGACCCAGCACACACACAAAACATCTACAGACCAACTCACAGCATTCTCCCCGGAAGGAACTTCCTGCTTGTTGGCGATCAGCAGCTCTTTCAGATCATTAGTGGAGCAGACCTTCCTCAGCTCATCCTTGATGCCCCAGATCAGCTCCGTCTGCTCCTGTTGACAGAATCCAGCAGCTTAGCCACTTGCGACAGATTGCCTTCTAAGAACACTCCTGAAACTGCAGTGTGTAGATGTGGTTTTAGCAAGCCTGGCTTAATGCAGGCTGTGAGATGAAGAGCCCCAAGAACCAGTAGCTTTACCAAAGGGGAGAGTCACATATTTTACCCAAAAACCCGGAACAGGTCTTTAAAGCCATATGTTTCAGATTTCAGGATGAATACATGAGCACGCTGCAGCTTCAGCAAATACTCTCTTCTCAAGATTACACATAGTAGGACATCCCTATGGGATTCTGTATAAACCAAGGCTTCTCTATCAGGTACATTTGAAGAAAGGCCATGGAGTAACCTTTACAGCACCATCCCCACAAGAAGGTACAAGCAACACTAACGAGACAGCTATTAGAGTGGAACCCCTGTTCTTATCACACTTCTACCATTAGCAAGCTCTCAACAGCCTTTGCAAACATGACCTGACTACATGACACTGCCAAAAGCGGGGATGTGGCTGCATCTGAGCCTCGCATTAGAATAGAAATCAGAAATGCTGATGGACACTGTTCTTTTAAGCCACCTAAGCATAAGAGGGATTTCTGCCAAATTAGTCACCTGCAGCAGTATGGAGGAGCCTGCACATTCTTTTGGGCCTTTCTACAAAAAGTGAAGGGGTTGAACAGCAAAGAAGCATCCTAAAGTATCTCAGATAGTTTCTGAATGTTATTCACTGGCTATACACAAAAATGCAGTCTGCCCTGGGAGAACTGGTTGACTTTGTTAAATGGTTTAATTTTCAGTGTTAATAATCATACTTGATGAAATGCTGTTAAAAGAAATTTAATGAACACAAAGTTAACCCTGATCCACAAATTGCCTTGATCTGTGCTAAACATCACCACTGCAGCAGTGAAACCTTGATAATGTCTCAGCTAAGTTTTGTTGAAAATTAAGGTGTGGCCACACAGCAAAAACGTAAACTTTTGTTCAAAGGCAGAAGCACCATTTTTCTACAGCTTCATTATGACATCAATTGCAGCAAAAGCAGCTTATTTATTTTCTTGGGAAGTACCTATACCAAACTTTCAATAAATACAAAATTCCTGATGCTCTACTGGGAATTCTTCCCATGATATTCTAGAAACTGAAAGGTAGAAAGCTGCAATCTATCACACTTTGTACCCAAGAACTGAACGCAGATCCCCCAAGGGTGAAAAAGATCTGATTTCTCATCAATATAGTGCCGCACTTTACCTCTGTTTAATTTTGACAATAAGCTATTTATTGGTTTCCAAGCTCTTCTGCAACAGCACTTGGGCTCACAACCAGATGACACAGGAAGGACCACAGAACCATCCTCCCTGAGAGAGAAGGCATTTAACCTCATTTATTTAAATCTAGTAAGCACAAGTCCTAGAAAATTTCCTTCCTGTCTTTCAGGAGACAGCCCCAGGGTGAATTGCCTTCAGCAAAGGCTTAGTGACGGGGCATCTCCTGTGCCAGGACATGCAGTGCTGCAAGTCAGGTCCAGCTCCTCTCCAGGTGTCACAGCTGGTGTCACAGCTCTTCTGTTAGTGCCTGACACTGCACTCTTCTAATGAAGCTGGCTTTAGGATGTGATCAGCTAAAACTCACCTTCAGCTGTTTTTCCTGCTTTGATTCTTTCTCTTTTTCTTTTTTCTGTTTCTTTTTCGCAGTCACATTTCCATCTACCTCTTCTCCTTTTCTCTTTCTAATAGAGAAAACCAAAACAAAACACACACACACGAAAGGAAGTTATTTAAATGCCTCCCCAGCAGCTACCAGAGCTCAGTTTACTGACTGCTGATATCTGCAGAGGCTTGAATATCCTCAGTTTTGGCAGGCAACCTCATTTTTCAAATTCCTCAGTGCTAGATTGTAGACAAGTGCTTGGCTCTGCAATGTGAGCCGCCTCAATCAGATCAGGTACACTTTGAGCTTTTCCACGGGGTAACTGGCTGAAGAGCACATGAAATACAGCAACATTTTCAGGCATATTCATCTACATCTGTATTAGCTACACCAAAGGCACACCTAAGAATCACTGAATATTGGCATACCTTCCCAAATCTGAGGGGGTGTAGATTAAAAGACTATCGCGTCTTTTAGCTGAATCGACAGCTTGATTTTTCAGATTAGACAGTCCATATTGAAATAAAAGACAGCAAACACGAGAACTTTAATAGTCTTCACACATTGGGAAACTAGATATTTCCCAGTTAGTTTCTCTTCAGACTGGAATTAAGTCAGGTGTCTGAAATCAGGCAGGAGGAAGTTTCTCCTTGCAAAGTGCTCCCAGGATGATAGTGGTTTCATGATGTGCTACTGTGCAGTTGTGTGTGAGGGAATTTATTGTTATTAGTGGGGGCCTTCAAGCTGTGCCAGGAGAAGTTACAGAAAACACTACTCAAGAAAAACTGGAAAAGAAGAGGAAGTCAAATGAAAACCAGGGGATTTTGGCAGACTTTAGAATGACAAGAGACCTCAGAGGAAGATTGTTTATGTTTCCAGAGTCATGTCGTCCCCTTGGTCTGCCTGACTTAAAAATACATCAACTTCAATAAATCAAATCAGTGTGTGCTCTCCTCGTGAGGAAATGGGAGAAATTTTGCCCCATGTGAGGCAGGAGAGGCCTGCAACTTGAAACAGAGCATGAACATAGCTTGGATCTCGCACTTCATTTTGACAGAGCTGCTATCGTCTGGAAACACCAGCCAGGTTTCATTTTAAGACAGCATCTGTCTTAACTTTATAAGCTGTGGCTGACTGTTAAGCCAGAAAGTTGACATTCGCAATTGCTCTCCTACTTACGATTTTAAACACTTCATTTCTAGTACTTTGCTACTGTTAAGACTAACCCTTTATGACAGCTGATTAGCTATAAAGCTGCAGGAGGATGTCAAAAGGTGCTCTTCTCCCAATGACTCACATGTGAGAGACCTATAAGTTCTAGTAACTGTCCTGGCCCTAATATTGGGCCAAGTAAGTTCTAATTTTATTTGCAGTGGCTACCACCAGCCCATCATTAGCGCCTCTGACCAAACGATGACTCAGAGCACTTTGCAAGTCTTTAAGGGGCTAGTTTTGCAGAAAAGCTCATTTTTCAGCTGTCCCCCTGCAAGGTCCCCATCAGCCATGCCATCAAAAGTCCCCTCTCCTCCCTGGCTGCAGCCCCTGCAAGGGGCAAGACCAGAGCATCCACTGAGCCCCACCACGATGATCATGACTTCTCTAAGTCACGGGTATACACAACAAAATCCAGGGAAAAAAAAACACATCAGCTTGAGCCCAAAGTGGTCTGCTGCACCGTCCCAAGCCAGAGGGCTTAATAATGCAATTATTTAGGATGGGTGCCCAAATGCTATGTGTCTGCAGTGCCTCTCCCTTCACAGGCTGACAGTCAGGCTGCCTCCAGCAAGCCAGGACTCACTCCTACGCTGTAACTTGTCTCCCAGTCTCCAGCAGAAGGAAAACCAGCAAAACAACTGCTGGAAGGCGATCACCCTGCTGAGAGGCCCCTGTGACCCAGGGAAAGCATCCAAATTCCAGCAGAGACTCACACTTCTGGCAGCTTCTCCTCCGAGTCAGGGGGAGAGCGGGTTGCTCTCACAGAGCAATGGCTGTACCTGTTCCAGGCACTCGAACAAACCACAGAGCAGGAGAGATCATCCCGATTGCAGAGAGGCACAAATCAGTCAGTCAACACCTTCCCTTTTGTCCCTGGCTGTGCTCAAGGCTTAAAGCAAACACTAATCATCATTTTATACAGCACAGAGAAGGGAATGGCAAAGCCAAATTCATCTCACATCTTCCCAAAACAGCAAATTTTAGAATAAACAACAAAATACACACTTGCTGACGCACACGTTTGGTTTTTTTTTCCTTCCATCCTTTGGACTAAATTCTGTGTGTTGCTACCAGTAGCTGGGTGCTACTGCATACACCCTTTCTCCTGCTGGGGAAAGGACAGTCTCCCCACACTGAACAGGAATGGCCCAATAGCTTGCTTCCAAGGACCAGCCAACAGAAACCCCTTCTTCCCACTTTCACGGAGGATACACAACTACAAGATTTATTGTAACTTCCAAGAATGTGAGGAGGGAGGTGAACTGTCCCTCTTCAGCCTGGCCCTTCCTTACCATCTACGCTCTTTTTTTCATGTTCCCCTCCCTATAATGAAAATGAAGGGTTGAAAGGGCAGTCACAACAACCCTGGATAAAGCAAGCAGCCTACACAGAGAGGAACAAGAACTCCTCTTTTCTCCTCCTCCCTGTAAAGCACCGCCAGATTGTCGCTGCCCTGAGCACTTACCCTCTGCCTCAGGCAACCTCTGCAGTTAATCCGGTGCTGCGTGACATCTCCAGAATGACACTTTGCTCCTGTCCTGGGCAGCAGTGCCACCCAAACACGCAAGGCAGAAAATACAGGAAAGTATCACAGCTCGGAGCAGGAGGGTGAAACACATGCTGCCGAAGCAGCACAGTTGAGGGGAGCTCACAAGTTGCTATTGCATTACCTACATCAGCACATGAGCGCTCTTTCCACAGAGAAGCTGCTAGCAAGGACACAAGATCCTCCTTCTCCCAGGCATGCAAAGTGCTGGTGCTCAGGCATGACAGCCCCGTAGCCCAGGGGAGACTTGGAGTGTCTCATCCAGAGCTGACTGAGGAAAGAAGCCAGGATTCTTGCAGGAACCCTTCCCATTTTCACCCTTCAGAGGGAAGGGATTTTCCAATCTCCTCTTGGTAGTCCTTCACTTCTCTCATCTGCCATAGGCACGTCATGCTGCCACCCTCACAGAAAGGGCTGACAGGGCAGTCCCAAGTCTGAGCTTCTCCTCGGAGTATGGGCCAGATGTGCAAAAGCAGCACATGAAATTGGATGTGTCACATCTGAATTGCAGAGACATCTGAGTCAAGATGTAATCTGGACACAGCACAATTAGAAATATCTCCAAAGATCATTTTGAGAATCTCACCTACAGCAGATGCTGTAACATCATTTCTGCAAGATGCTGTAATCTCTGTCGTTAGTTTCTGTTATCTGACTGAGCACACAAGATGAATTACTGTAGGTGACTGCATCTCACTCAAGCTTCTGGAATGTTTTCCTTTTGGCTTCTCCAGAAATCCTGTGCTTTCTTGACAGAAAATCCCCAGATAGAATCACACCGCACTTCTCCACTCAATGTGTTTATTTACACTCTCAACTCATTCAGTTTGTTTGACAGACATCTATTTTTCCAATTGACCCTTAATACCCTTGGCTCAAGCACACAGCCCCAAACAGCAGAAGAAAGGTAGTGGAGCGTAAGAGCCAGCCAGCACCTTCACGGTTGAGGGACTTGTCCATGCAGTGCTTAGAAAGCAGGAAAGATGAGACATCCTGCTGCTTTTCTGGTATGAGGTCCTGGTTCACATTACCCTACATCACCACTCTAAGCTTTTTTTCCACTGCAATTCTAGGCTTTTATTTACACAGTGACTTGGCAAACTACTCTGTGGCCTATCTTTACAAAGCTTTCATATTTTTCATAGCATCCCAGAAGCGGCCCAGAAAAGCGGAGTCAGGGCAGACAAGAGAAACACTTACACAGTCAAATCTCCAGAGCTTTGCTGAAGGCATGGGAGAAAACTACTAATAACCCTATTAAACTCACACGCTGTTCTAGGACAAAGCAGAACACGTGCCTCAGCACAAAAAGCAAAGGACTACTTGAAGTGCATTCAAATTGTACCTCTACTTACATCCTGCACCACATGCAGTGGTAAAATGTTGTATGAAAAGAGGGCAGGCTGCCAGGCAGATAGAAACAGCTCATCTCAGCCTCCAGTGCATCAGATGAGCGAGATGAACAGTGCAGAACCTGATGGGGCTCCAGCAGGACCTTCCCCACTGCACCTGCACCACTGCTGAATACTTCCAGAGCCACTGATTGCCAACCAACCAAGCATGGAAGTTGAATGGCAGCCTCCTAACTCCACAAAGATCCATCAGCCACGTATTCAGAGGACCAATACTGACAAAGGCCGCACCGATTTGTCATGGCTATGGCGTCTTGGAACCCCAAATCAGTCTCACTGGACAGTTTCATGGTGAAGCTTGCAAAAGTAAAGCTGAATTCAGTCTACAAAGTACATGGAGAAGCTCAATGCTTTACAATGACAAGATCTTTCCCTTTTGTAGGGCCCAGGAACACCGTATGTTCCTTCGTCCACAGGGACAATGCAACACTGGCCTGTGTTATGAAGCATGACTCCAGGCGAAGCCACTTCAAAAATCAAATAACGAAAGCCTTCATTAACAGAGAAAGATTGACCAAAGCTAGCAAGCTACCTGGAAGCGCTTCTCTGTCAGTACAAGTTCTGTCAAGAGCCTCTGCTAAAAATTTCAATGCAAGGCAATGAAATTTCAGTCGTACCATAAAAGATTTAGCAAACAAAAGCATCCACATGTAAGCACTACATGGGCAATAAACACCATTATCAGATTTGGTGCCTGTCACAGATCAGCGAGTGGCTCAAAGATAAGAGATGTCAAATCAATTCTCTAACAAGTGGTTAGCGCAGAGAAACCATCACTGATAACAACATCTCACAAGGAAGGTGCAGAGCCCAGTATCCAGTTGTATTAAACAAGCATTATTTTATGGTTGAAAGCCCTACATCAGTCCCTCAAGTCACTCCTCTCGACAAGGCAATTAGTTACAGTGCCCATTACATACCCTTCACTCTTCGTAGCCGGGAGCTGCTTCTTCAGAGTTTCTTTATCTTCAGCTTTCAAGATGCTGAAGCCCAGGAGCTGGGCGGCCCCGTAGGCCGGGAGGAAGCCCAGCTCGGCTCGGCGGCTCACAAAGCAGTCCGGGTGGTACCAGTTATCTATCATTCCCAGCTGGGGCTTTTCAGGATGCACCATCTTCTTGGAAATCCGGATCTGGCCCTGATGCAGATTAAAGCAACAAGATAAATTTTTTAGGCCATTCTGGAAAGAGCAGGATGTTAACAGGCTCATTACCAACATTGTGCTTCTTAAGCACCTGTAAAATAGCAACAGTTCCTCTATCAAAGCCTGGAACTTTTTTTCTTTTTTTTTTTGTTCAAGCCCTTTCACTACAGATCCTCTGCTTTCTTCACTCTTTCCAGGTTGAAATGCCAGTCTTTTAAGTAGTTTTCTGTTCAAAAACCACTTAAAATGGGGAATCCCCTTCACTCCATCAATACCCAGTAAACTTCAACAAGCAAAACTCACCTGACCAAACCCTGCGCAGGTAACTCTATAACTTTCTGTTGCTATCACTCAAGCATCAGCGCTAACATGATCTCACCTCATCTTACTGCAAGTTACTTCTCAGATGCCCAACAAGTACTTGCTTTAGGTGCTTTTAGACTGCAATACTTCATGCCCCAACAAGGAAACATCTACGCAACAGTCACCAACGTTTCTGCAGATACAAGCGCAGCAGGACTTGCTAAATTTACCAAACTGGCATGTCTATTCACATCTATCAGAGGTTCACAGCTTTGTTTTGCCAACTCTTTAAAAGCAGAGCAGCAAAACAGGGCTAAATCGCTGGTTTTATCTGCTTTCACGGACTTAATATGGACACACTGCACACAGAGCCGGTCTTGCTGAGTAGAAGGAAGAGGTCACCACCATTGCAGTGCTGCAACAAGCAGAAAGAGCTGCAGTTAGTGGTGGCTCTCTCTTGCCACAAGAAACGCTGGTGAGCGGTGTTCCAGCCTGTTCTAAGACCCAAATGAAAGGGAAGAAGCATCAGCAGGTTTGAAACCCAGGCTACAACGCCCGAGGGACACCTTTACTGTCAGCTGTCCAGAACGCAGCTGCTCCTCTGACACAGAAATGCAGCTCTGCAAGTGTTTTCCGTATGCAGGACAGGCAGGAAGCCATTATAAAAGTCGCTGTTTGAATTGGAGCTGGTGGGGGAGAAGACAAGAGACAGAGAACTAAGAAAAGCTTTTTACCTTTTCTATTTTCTGTTCACAGCCTTTGCAAGTACTTCTGTTAGACTTGGCATATTCTGCAGCGAAGTCAGTTAGGCTCTTCTCAGCCTTGCCACCTCCTTCCTGTTCCCCTCCTTTTCCTGGAGAACAAAGGCAAATACAGAGTTCAGCTCTAAAGGCATTCCCTTAATTTCTTATTCTCTGTCCCAGATTGTTAGCAGTCTGAATTAATAAATCTCTGTGTTCCAGCAATCCATCCGTCGAGAATCTGAATATAGAGCAAGACAAGCTGCCCATGCTTAAAAGCCCTTTTAAAATAGAAAGAAATCTTTAAGCAGCCAAGTAGCAATTGTACAGGATTGCTTATTTAATGATTTTAAAAGACATTCAAAGGTGCACAGAGCTGACCCTTTTTACCTCTTTCCTGAAAACAGTGTAAAATGAGATCTCACTGAAGAACTGACTGTAACAGGAGTCACAAATAGCTCTGCTTCAAAGCACAACTCCTCTTCCCAAGTACTAGTTTCCTTTTATTTTTTGTATCACTACATTTCAACAGGCAGACATCAATCTAAAACTGTCCAGCACCCTTTGTCTACGCAGAGATGCGGTAAGTTTAGTCTGGTCTGTATTTAGACCATTTGCTCTCCTGAGTCGCTTGTTCACGGAGTAACATTTTCAGAGCCACCATAATCATATGCTGCAGTGAAGGTACCATTAAAACAATATGCTACAAAAGCATTTGTTAATGTTAAAGAACTGAAAACAAAATACATTTCTTGATACATCACCTGCTGAAGGAACATAGCACTCAAATAACCACAATAATCTCCAAACACCAGGAGACTTCTGCTTACCTCCTCCAGGGCCTCCAGTTTCAATGGCTTTCTTGATTTTTTCCTGATCTTCCCACCGGAGCTCAGGGAAGCCATCAATGTCTGTGTGCGACACGATTCGAGCCCGCTTCCAGAAGCAGCTGTAGTGGTGCCAGTGAGGGACTTTGCCATCAAACATGGGTGACTAGGAAGAAAACATATTAGGCCAAGATGAAGCAACTTGGACAGAATCAACAGGGGAAAAAAAAAAAAAAAGGCCAAGATAAAAATGAGTACCTGGGTAAACCTGGTAAACACAGGTGGCTTTTTGTTTATTTTTGGTTTTTTGTTTGGTTTTGTTTTTTTAATAAAGAGATGGATACTATTTAGGACAAAGTCTAAGAAGAAAATCTAATATGACAGCTGGAAAGAGTCCCAAACGAGATAGACATGGAAGGAGCATTTACCCAACTTAACCAGTTCATCTCCCTGCTGTTTAGCCCATCTGTATTACTCAAAATGAAAAGGTCACAGCCTCAGCATGGCTGCACCAACCCTGAGCAGACAAGGAAAGGTTTCTTCTCTGTGAGAATCAGAACATCTGCAGTGATGAGCAAAACAAAAGAGAGATTGTGGAAAACGTAACAGGAGTATCAGCACTTGGCTCATCTGCTACAACCTCCTTGAGGCTCCTGCAGCACAGCAGGCTGCTGGCCTTGCTCTGCAGGACCTCTGAGCACAAGGCACAGTCCCTTTGAGATCCACTTCTCAAACACTCCATGCCCAGGAGAGCCCATTGCCAGGGAGAAGACAGAAGGAACAGCTCCAAGAACTGCGATCTGCAAGAAATTCCTGAGGGGGCTGCAGAAGGCAGGGGCAAAATTTAAGGGAAACACCAGGGCCCAACAAAGTCCTTCCTGAAGCAGGACAGTAGCATCCCTCATGTGCTCCCCTGCCTTGCCTCAGCCTCCTTGTGGAAGTGCTCCACTTGCTTATTATGACTCAGACATATTAAGTACCAACCTGGCATTGTTCCGGTTACCCATCAGACAAAATAACTGAATAGTGGTTTGGCTCCAAGTTATGCACACAAACAACTGCTGTACTAATAATACTCAGCGTTATATAATTATTATTACTGATCATACAGAATTAACAACCTAGGAGAGCATTCTACATATCACTCACCAAAAGGAGGGAGATCTCCAAGTCACCCTCATAGCACCACAGACACACAGCAGCTACCTTGGCATTGGTCTTGATGTGCCTGTGAGTCACACACAGCTCTGGCACTGAAAGTTGGTCACCCCTGAACTCATGTTTGGAGTTTTCCTGGAGGATTCCTCACGGCTCTGTCCCTAAGACAAAGCCTTTGGGGGCACAAGGCACTGGGGAAATGGAAGGGGGTAGAGCTGGCTCAATCTTTAGGGCAACTACACAAGCAGTGCGTAGATCTCCTCCACCTCATGGAGCTGTATATCTGGAGCAGGACTTCTCTCTGTGTGGGAAATTAAACCTCCAGGTGAGCTAGACCTTGTTTACATAACTTCTTCCAGCTCACCTATCTCTAGACCATTGTTTCCTAAACAAACTATGGAAAAAGGAGAAAGCAATTCACTTTCAGTTGCACATGCAGATAACAGAAACTGCTCAGTTCAACCTGGAAGCAAAAGTCAAAGTTGTACCAGTCCTGCAGGGCCCACCTTGGGCCAAACACTGGGCACCCCACTGTCATTCAGAGCTCTTCATGTGAAAAAACAAAACAAAAGGGTGGCTTTTGTTTAAAAGCCATAGTAGAAATGCCACCCAGCTTTTAACAAGCTTCACTTGTGCCTCCCTTTAATGTCTTCTGCACAATTTGCAAAAGACCTCGGTGCACTGAAGGCAGCACAGAGGCTGCTCTGCAGGGGATTTCCCCAGGAAGAAACAAGGGGCCCGGGTGCTCTGGTGAAAGTTGGGCCCTTGCAAGGGGGAGTTATGTTCAGCAACAGGGTGCAAAAAGCGCTTTGCTGGCACAAAAACTGGCAGTGGGGTGAGGGAGCCCTTTGCAGAACAGATCAAGCAAATTCAAGAGGTTGCAGGGAAAAAAAATAAAATAATTACAAGTGGTTAGTATAAGACCAGCAGTTTTGGGGAGATGGTTGGCTTAAAGGCAGTGGCTCTGTGAGGGATGCCACGGTCCCAGCTGTCCCCCTCCACCTGCCCCCAGGTAATTGCTCAATAAACCTAAGCCTAGAAATCCAAACCTGCTCCTGAGGTCCCACAGGCCCTCGTGCTGAGGAAGGCCAACCCACCTCGCACCAACTTAGACTGCAGGGGAAGACAGGAAGGGATAACAAATGTGAGGGAAGTGGAGAAGCAGCAGCCGGAGCAGGGGAGGAGGAGCAGAGGAGACCAGAAACCTCCAGCGAGCGACTGCAGGCAGCAGGAGAAACAAAAGAAAAAGGCAGCAGGAACACGTGCGAGCAAACGCTGCAGCTTTCACATGTTCCCCAGAGCCTCCGTCCCCTGGGAAAGAAAAACAGAGGCAGGTATTTCCCCTTAGGGGAACTAGCTCCTGCCTGCAAGCTGGGTAGACCTGCCAGCCCTGCCCCGGCAGCCAGGCATCCATCCCCTGCCCCACGGGATACCCAAGCCCCCCGGCAGCCCAGGCCAGGGGTGACCCGGCCCTTCCTCACCCCTCTCCAAGGGCACAAGCGACTCTTAACCCGCACAGAAATTGCTCTTCAGTCGGCTGGGAGCCACAGCACCCATCTGCAGGCCTCTGCTCCAGGTGTTCACATCCTGCATTCTTGCTATCCTTCCATAAATACACATATATGCATTTGCTTATCTTTCACAGGACACACATGAGGGTCTGCACCATCTGCACCACCTGAAGGCTAGAGGTGCTTTTCCATGCTCCCTGCTAAAGACAGGCCAAGGCCCATCCACAGCCAAGGAAGGTAGCGCTTGGCTCTTCCCGAGCACACCTCCAGCTCCCAGGAGAGCCCTGATTCCCTCCCCATCCTTCCACCACAGGCTGCGATTTTAGGCCAGCCAAAATGGCAGTACAGGTCTGCGTGCAATTCCCAGACACCTTTCATTTTGAAAGGAAGCCGAGCAAGTCTCTTCCCCAAGAGGCAAATCATTTGAGGACAACGTGACAGCAAAACATGCCTTCGTATTGAGTTTGCTAATTGCAGTTCGGCTCTGTTTCACGTCCGCAGTGTGCTAGTCAGCTCTGTGCAAACACCTCTCTAGAGCTGGCAGCACCAGCCTGCCCTTAGAGATATGGTTTAGTGATGGTTTTTGTCAGTGTTAGGTTGATGGTTGGACTAGATGATCTGAAAGGTCACTTCCAACCCAGGCGATTCTATGACTGCCACCCCATCGGCTCTCCCTACCGCAAGCGGAGGCGGAGGGGAAAACGCTGGACTGTTCACGACCTCTATCGCGTTTCGGGTCTGTTTTTTTCTGTTTCATATGCAAAGCACGCACTAAACGGAGATCTCCCTGACGCGACGCGAAACACCTCGAGTGCCAGACGCTTCCCAGGGCACAGAAAAGCTAAGCCACTACGCCCGCCCTCCTCCCGCTCCCTGCTCTCCGGATGACAACAAAGAGCCTCTGTGCGCGCCCCCGAGCCGACCCCTCCGCCTCTGCAAGCCTCGGCTACGGCACTTAACGGCGAACTTTGCACCGTTTCGCCTCCAGGCGCCTTTGCAGCCCAGGATACCCACAGCGGCCGCCTGCACGGCGAGCGGCTCCCGCCCCACCGCTCCTCGGGTGGCGGCGGGGAGGGCTGGGGACGGCGGTGCTGCAGAGATCGGCGGGGAGGCATACGGGCAGGGCTGCTCCACGGGCCGGAGCTGCGGCGGAGACCGCAGGGAGCGGCGGGCGACGGCGCCACTACTAAAAATAGGCTGCGCTCGCCCCCGCGGCGGAGAGGCCCAGTTGAGCGGCCCCGTACTGGGACGCGGACCCCGGCCCAACCCGGAAAAGCCACCCCCGACCGAGCCGCAGCCGGTGCGGGGCCGAGCGGTCAAGCCTGCCCCCCCCGCTCCGGCCCGGGCCCCGCCACGCGGTACCTGCACCATGAGGGCCAGGCGCAGAGAGTCCTTGGCGATGCTCTCGCCGCATTTCTTGCAGGAAGCGCGGCCGCTCTTGGCGTACTCCGCCCGGTACAGCTTCTCCGCCGGCTCCGCCATCGCCGCTACCGCGGAGCCGCCCCGCGCCGCGCACCCGCCGCACCGCGCTCCCCCTCTCCGGCCGCGGCAGAGCTAGCCGAGCGCCGAGCGCCCACCCTTGCCTCGGCGGCCGGCCACATCTGCCGCTCGGGCATCGATTGGGCGCGCCTGGCGGTGCCTGCAACGTTCCGGTTTAGCTACAGTATATCAATGGGGCGCTGCAGCGTCACGTGGCGGCGGGACCACGCT
>JAOXNO010000024.1:12966260-12983309 GCA_028565335.1 Limnodromus scolopaceus | reverse complement strand
CGGTGCCTGCAACGTTCCGGTTTAGCTACAGTATATCAATGGGGCGCTGCAGCGTCACGTGGCGGCGGGACCACGCTTTCCCTGGAGCTCGGACGGGTCCCGAGGAGCCTGTGGGGGGAAACGGGGCGGTGTGTGTCCGGATCCGCCGGTGCCGCGGGCAGCCCTCGTCCCTCAGTCAAGTACTAGGCAGATGGCGTCGGTCCCCGGCGGGAATTCCCTCCGGTCCCCGAGGACGGCGGCGCGGTGCTGAAGGAAGCACAAAGAGGCTCCTCCGTGTGTCACCTCCGGGGTTTCTCTCTCCGAGAGCCGGTAACATCCTCTGGCATCAGCAGAGGGCGCCGGTCCCGCGGCTTCGCCGGAGAAGGGGAGAGCGCCGAAGTTACTCTGAAACTCCGCTGAAGTATTTATCGTCAGTTCGATGGCGAGTTGGGGTTGAAGGATGTTCGGTCCCGGGAGGGCTTCGGGCAGCTCGCAGGTGTCGGTCAGGAGCTACAGAGCGGCCTCCCGGCACGGCCCGACGCGTTCCCGCACCTCTCATCTCCCGCTGCTTCCCGTCTGCCGGGCTGTCCCGCGCTGGCTGTGAGCGCAGGCAAGCGTTTGCCGTCGCCGTGAGCCTCCCGGCAGCCCGCGGAGCAGCAGCGTCCCGGGGATGAAAGGAGGGACCCCGAACACAGCGCTACAGATGCGGGAAAGTGTGTGGGGGGGGAATTATAAATCTCTGCAAAGCACTAGATGGTGCTGCATGCACACGGTCAGACTGGGATGCTCAATTTGCTATTTCTAATTACTTCTTACAGAAGTCCCTGAACCAGACACAGGTGGTTCCAGAGGCAGATCCACGCATTTTGTCTCACCCTGGAGAAAGACAAGAGATGAAAAGACACGGGAGAGCTCGCCGGAGGTGGTTGCTCCCCACGCTGCCTGGCACCTCTGCCAGGTGAAGGTGACGGGCAGTGAAGTGTGGAGATGCATTCACCCGTTTCAACAAACCTATTTTCAACACACCTATTGCCACCCCGCTCCTCCATCCAAGGGTTTTCCAAGAGAAAAGCAAATTATGCACAAATAAGGGCTGACTGGCAAGAGCTGTCCTGAGTCAAGTCAATGGCCCATTTCACTCGGATCCTGCCTCTCCCAGTGACTGTCTTCCAGGAGCTGACATAAGAAAGGCCAAGCAAGCAGTGCTTGCCCTCCCAAATTATTTCCCAGCCTCCTGAGATTTGTGGCTCAGGGATTTCCTGCATACCGTCATCCTGGGGGCAATATCTCTTCCAAGAATTTGTCCAGTTTCTCTGAAAATACTCTTTTGTTTATACCGTATTTATTTATAGGGTTTGAGCAAAAGAGAAATGCCGCCTTCTTAGTGTTTCCTCTCGCTGAGGCCGTTTCCACTTCTAAGGAAAGGCAGCCCTGTCTAAATACTGCAGCGCTGCTCCACAACCTGCAGCCTAGAGACCAGCCGGGGATCTGTAAGATATCATGAAGTTGTCTCCAGAACCATACACAGACATTCACGGGCATGAAAACAAGCAAAGAATGTGACAGTAACAAAGGGCTGTTCGACGTTTAGCCTGATTATTTATAAATTTTTTTTTTGGTTGCAAATGCAAACCACTGAATTAATACCACACAAAATGGGGTTTAGTAGATTTTCTTTTTTAAAATGGGCAGGTGGTTGTTCTGTATGAACGAGCTCAAATGTGCTGCTTGGAAGCACCAAGCTCAAAGCTCTGGGCGCTTCACCTTTTCAACCTTACTTTGAGAATGTGCACAGGAGCTGGGATGCTTATAACCAGTCTAAGCCTTGCTTTGAATCAGGAATGTCTACACAAAATAATTACATTGCTATGATTCTTCTTAGTGCAATGTAATTTCCTCTGTCAGCAAACTGTCATCCTGATTTGTGGCGTCAAGAGTTGCCAAATTGCGTTAATCCCTTTCATCAATCTCCTGATCTCAACGGAGCTGCCTCGCTCTGCGCCTTTGTCTCCCAGGTGCCACGTGTGGATCACAGCACATCCCCTCCCCTCTCCCAGGGCAGTGAGTTAGTGCTCGTGCAAGGCCCTCAATAACACAAACAGCGCCGAGGATGCTGAGTTTTGTTACAAACCAGAGAATGCTCTGGCGGCAGCCGTGAGAAGTGGCGCCTGCGAGGACAGTTTCCTGGGGGACCACCCCGTTAAGTAAATCCAGTATTTCAAGAGCCCCGGTATTTGGCTGCTGGGTTTTACCAGAGGCTGCAGAGACTGTGGGTTACCAGAGCAGGAATCATGGGTTACAGCACCAGAATCCTTAGAGATAAGTTTTGTTTATCTCCAAATACTGATGCTTAGATGCCAAACTGGCTGCTGGTGCTTACAATGCAGTGCTTGCCAGGAAAAACCCGTATATCACACGTGCAACCATGGGCTTCCATAGCTTGCTGTGCTGCAGACAGGAGCACAGGTGAGGAAGGGGATCTAGTCAAAGGCTCTGATTCACAGGCTTCATCATAAAACTTAGGGTATTTGGTATTTTTCTTAGAGCCTCTGTTTCTGGAGTTACGTGATTATATAGGAAACTCACCTTTAAGATACCCCCAGCAATTTCTGACCTCCAGAGGCAAACCCCAAAAAACCAGCAATGAAGAAAAGAGCAACCCAAGAACCTCAGCTCTGACAGTTCAGAGTATCCCACAACATGAAACCTAATGCCAAGCATTCAGGTGCCTGGCTTGTGACCCCAAGGCACTACAGAGAATTGTCATTTCCTTTCTGGGCCATTTTGCATTAGATTCCTCTGAAAGCCAGAGGGTAGCAGGTCAAACTCCCGGTGTAGCAGGAAGCCGGAAGATATCTCTCCAGTGTCACAGGACCAAATGCTTCTCCTCACATTGCGCTGACAGTACCCTGAGCACTAAATCTTCCAGACTGTTGTTGCTTTGGGCTCTATTTCTGACACATGCTTGAGATGCCTTCCTACAAGATTTCCACCCCGCTAAGCATCTTGTAAAGGGTGAGAAAATGCTGGACATACATAGGGAACATTATTGCTTATAGCCTGCAGGAGAGTCAAAACTGTTCTTGCTCAAGTCTGGATTTGTCGCTGGGGGAGACTTTCTATTATCTGGCCTTTGATATTGGACAGCTTGAGAGTTTTGTAACAAAAACCCATTCAGTGCTAGGTTATCTTGTCTATATTGATGATCCACTTCTTCTGTGCCGTTGCACATAATCAGTATGGCTGGTATGACCCTGTTTGGCTACAGGCAACAACTGCTGTGGCTCACTGTGCCTTCCTCACCTATGCAAGTCATCATCCATCCCATCGACATCAGCGGGACCACTCCAATAGGAAAGGGATGCAAGATCAAGCACACCATATCAAACTGAGCGTCATAACATCTTTTCATTCCACTGAATAAATCAGAGGGCTTCTCTTCCTGTCTGGGGGTTCTAAAAAATGTTTTGAATAGCTTATATAAGCTCCCATGGCGCCTCTCTCCTGGATGATAATTAACACATACAATCTTTTAAACTGAGTGCTCCTGCAGGGCAGAGGAGAAATTTTGGTGCCCAGAGCTGACTTTCTTCTCAGCCATCCTGAGCAATTTTGCATGACAGACCAGCACAGAGCTCCCTGGGAAGCAGCTGTGATGGTTCGTCCATTCTTCAGAAAGCTTCCTTAAATAAACCTGTTTTTTCAGCTTTCCAGATGCCTGGGAAAATAGATGTGGGAAGAGGCAAGGAAAGAGGGGGTGACAGAGGAGAAGCAGCATTTCAGACTGACTGGGGGCTTAACTGAGCAGCTTTCTCTCGGTAAATTCAGTGGAAACGTAACAGTGCTGTGACTTACACATCCTGAGTCTGGGGAAGATCATCGTCTGAAGTCAGTGGCAGAGAGCTGAGCGCAGCCACAGTCCTTGTCATGTTGCTGTCTGGGAGCTCGCCAGGCTCTGAGGTTATTCACTCTGACATTATTCCCTGTATAGGAAGGACCGTGCCATTATCCCTGTTTTACAGTTCCCATGTGGCAACCCAGACGCAAATGACTATTTGATGAAATTAGAATGTGGGAAATTAAAAAAGGGTAAAAGGAAGTTTGTTCTCATGGCAGGTTAATTGAACTACAGAGTCTACAGCCAAAGGCAGATGGTATGGCAAAGTAATGCTGAAAGAAATTATGTAGAATTCTCCCAGCTGCAAATGTTAAAAGGGACATAAAACATTGAGCTTTGGAGATTAAGCACATACCTAATTAATGATGGTCATGAGGAGATATAGCACGGGGAAGAGATGATCCTCGGTCTCACCGTGGGGCCTGCCTTTCAAACTCTTAGTCCAGTGAGCTGGAGATGGCTGAGCACTGACCAAATGGGCAGCTGTGTTCCATTCTTGATTTCTGCTACCTGCCAACAAGAATAAGAAATCACAATCAAGCAATAAGCACATCACAGGTCTCCCAAAATCCTGGGCTAATCCCACAGCCATTTGGTCAGCCTTGGGCACAGTTCATGCAAAATTCTTGGGCTACCTGCTACTTTTTTTGTGTGGATGCTGCCTAGAAGTTTGTTCCCCAACCTGAGTTCCCAAGCATTATCTTTCCCCCGTGTGGTGCGGGGTGACTGCCTGCGTGGATGCCACTCGTAAAAACCCTGGATGCCAAAGCAACGAAGCACCAGCTGCAACACTGGAAACATTCAAGAGCAGGAATCAGGAGAGTTGGAAAGTTCATGCTCTGGGATCTGTATATGCCAGTCCCAAGCTAGAGCATTATGGAGAAGGAATTTAGCAAAGGCTGGCAGTTTCCCCATCCAAAGCTCTAATCTCAAATACAAATACAACTTGAGATTTTGAGAGCAACAAAGAAGAGCCAGAGGGCTAAAAGGGACAGTGTAGCAAATTAGGCTTTCAGTAGCATTGTGCTAATGAGCTACAGAAGAAAATGACATTTCCGCTGTCTTTTACATGTTTTTTGGTAGATTCAGGCTGCACAGATCTAAAGGCTCCTTCCACAGACATCACCTGCCTCTGGAACAAATCCATCTTGGAAATGGTGATTTCTTGCAGCATCCTGCTTTCTGTTAAAAAGCAGTGAAACTGCACATGAAATTGAAACATGTCAAGTCACTAACCCAGCTAGACCCTATAATTTCTCCAAAATCTAAATTCCATCTGATTTTGATGGACACAAAAAGTTGAGACCTTGCTTTCCTAGCCCAGCTGAGGACAGATTTTGCTTTGCTTGGACCCACACTGACTCTTTTTGTCAGGCAAAGGCCAGACATGCAGTCGTTCAGATGCTCTGCAGTTCTGCCCAGGTGAGCAGCAGGATGTTTCTTCGGGTCCTTGAACACTCATTATGCAACTAAGTCCAGTAAGTCATTAAGTGCAACAAGTGAGTGGTGACAGCAGTGGCTACACTACCCCATAACTCATCTCCCTTGCTCCTTGATGAGGAGGTTTCCTGTTACACTGGACAGACATATCCTCATTGCTGTCCTTACAGGCTCGCTCTGCTTCTCAGCTGCCTTCAGATACAAACATGTCCAGTCCCAGAAACTTTCTATGCTCTTTTTCCTCAGTTGCCAAAAATCTGGGAGATGCTTCCCATCTCTAGGACCCTGGGTTTAGCTAAGAGGTCAGCATTGCTTACAGTCATTTAGAAGAGCTAAGTGTTTCTGCCAGGGTCATAACCTGGTAAAAAATCCATTCTGGTTCCTCTGTAATTAGCTGGTTTCAGAAAACTGTGAACTGCTTGTGTGAAATGCCACAGCAAGGAGCACTGACCATTTATCTAATCAAGTTTGCTTTCTGAAGTATTTCTCAGCTCTGACTCTTACAGTCACGCAAATTCATGTCAATAAATATCTCCAGTTATGGATATTATTTTGTCAGTTTTCTTTTAAATTGTATATCCCTGATAAGGAATCTTAGTCTTCCTTTATGACTAATAACTGTTTGGGGGTTGCTTAAAGGGTAATTGGTTTCTTTGTCCTAATAACAATGAACTTATTTAAGGGCATCCACTGTATTCACAAATCTGCAAAATACTCAGCCACTAATTTAGGTACCTTGCATTTATTCAAAGTTCTAATTCTAGAGATCACATTTAGACAATTTGCTCTGCAGTGATCACACAGAGAGGGATGGCTGGAAGCAGAACCCAGGAGTCCTGATGTCTGCTCTCCTGATCTCGGAGAGCAATGTCAACAGAACCCAGGCTTCAGTGTTGCTCTAATTAGAGAAAACCGGGTACAATCAAATTAACTTTCTTTGCATTATGTTTGTAGACAAACTATATATAAAGCACACCAGAGAGATGAAGCATACAGGACAGTGATAATATATGGCATAAATTAAAAAAAGCAATTATAAAAGTGACTGCTTGATGAATACATCAGTCCAGCCAAAAGCAACACATTTCAGAGGAAGATCTGAGTTTTCAGTAAAGCTGCAGCAAATCTTTGAAGAGGATTAGCAGCCCTGGAAACTGAAGTCCTCTCTTCACCCAGAGGAAAACTGCATGAGGGCAGTACAAGGCCAGTTTTGCCATCAATACACCTCATTCCCAGGCACGCTGACATCTTTGTAGGGGCAGAAGGGGAACCTCTGCCCTCTTTGCTGAGGCTGTGGGAAGCCAGAGCTGGCTGTGCCATCGGTGCTGCCAAGTGGACGCATCCCTTCTGCAAGTGAGCTGAGACCGGATGCCCGCTTCATGAGGCTTAGTGCACGTCCAGCTGCTGGCAGCTAATCTGGAATACAATCAACTTTCAATTACCTACAGGGAGCTTACATGACCCTGACTTCCCGCAACACTGCTGGCTATGGTCCAGCCCTGTGGAGGGTGATGCAGGGGACAAACAGCTCTTGACGCACTGGCAGCGGCTGCTGCTGCAGAGAAACCATCTTTGGCATTTCTTAAAATGGAAGGCTCCAAAAGTTTGCTTACCGGGTCTTGTTTACAGGTACTTTGCCTCATCCCTGCTTTTGTTCTGTCTGAATGGAGGTCATCCTCCCCCTCTACTCTGCCCTGGTGAGGCCCCATCTGGAGCAGTGTGTACAGTTGTGGGCTCCCTGGTTCAAGAAGGACAGGGAACTGCTGGAGAGGGTACAGCAAAGATCCTCAAAGATGATGAGGAGACTAGAGCATCTCTCTGATGAGGAAAGGCTGAGGGACTTGGGTCTTTTTAGTCTGGAGAAGACTGAGGGGAGATCTTATCAATGCTTCTAAGTACTTAAAGGGTGGGTATCAAGAGGATGGGGCCAGTCTTTTTTCAGTGGTGCCCCGTGACAGGACAAGAGGTAATGGGCACAAACTTGAACATAGGAAGCTCCATCTAAACATGAGGAGGAAGTTCTTCATTTTGAGGGTGGCAGAGCCCTGGAACGGGCTGCCTGGAGAGGTGGTGGAGTCTCTGTCTCTGGAGATATTCAAACCCGCCAGGATACATTCCTGTGCAACCTGCTCTGGGTGATCTTGCTCTGGCAGGGGGTTGGACTAGATGATCTCCAGAGGTCTCTTCCAACCCCTATCATTCTGTGAATTCTTTCCGAATACTCCCACATGTCCCAGTGTCAGCGTTGGCAGAGGCCTCATCAGTGTTTTCAGCCTCCTTGTGTCCCCTTCCTGTGTCAGCCTGAGCCCATGGTCCACAGTTACATTTCACAAACTGCTTTTGGAAAGCATGGGCCTCCTTTAGCGTGTCTCTTTAACAGAATCAGCTAGTTGCAGGGACCAGTGCTGAGGCTGGTAATCCTCTGTTTAATTAAAGGACCAACAAATCAATGACCTCTGGGAGAGATCCTGGAGTCCTATGGTCTTCCTCTTTCCAGAGTTGCATGTGTAGTCGCTAATTTGTTGTCATGGGCATGCTTATCTCAGTAGCTGCTCATTAAGTGAGACCCATTATCATTACTGCTGATGGGAAGAAACGCTCAGACCCCCCACTGAACCAAGAGTCTGTAGGAGTGAACAGGATATCATAACTTTCATTATCTCCTTCTCCAACATCAAGAATTCAGTGACCAAAACCAGCAGGGAAACATGTAGCAAGGAACTTGCATTTCCTAGCCAAGGAAAAGCATATGGAATTCAATTATCTAGGGCACGAAATGCTCATAGTTCTCCCAAAGGAAAATACTGTTTAGTTTAATCATTCTGCAACTAGTCTTAATTAGCTATCCTGCGTCATATTTCTATTCACATCCCCAGGAATCAAAATAGGCCAGTGTATGACTGTATGCTTCTCAGGAAAAAGTAAAAAAAAAAAAATTTTAAAAAAATGTATAGCAGCACTTTGGTTTGCACCAGCTTTCGTATGGCAGTGCTATCATACTGCATCTCTATTTTGTCTGCCTGACACCTGGGATGTCAGAGCATCCTGGCCAGGGAGGACCCTGGTGTGAAGCAGCCCTGCACAGTCCCTCCTCCCTGCCCAACCCGGATAAATAAACTGAGCCCGGAGCCACTCCGAGGCAGCTTGGTGTCCGCTGTGCTGGTCACAGCCAGACTGCAGTGTCTGGCACATGGGGCCAGAGAAGTCACGCAAGGGTGGGTGATGGCGATGCCACGGTGAAGCAGCCAACACCATTTCTATGTATCAGCAGCCACACTGATGCTGCTGTGGTATCATTATTGAAACCAGACGATGAACTCTAGCCCTGTTGCTGAAACAGGCACTGATTTTTTTCTCCAGTGCCATGTGGTTAGTAGTATGTACTTTTTAAACTGCTACAAGGAAAATTAAGACCTTATGACATAAATCAAGATGAGTGTTTTTCAATGCCACCGATTTAAAAAAAAAACAATAGAGGAGATGGCAAAGCTTTCTGCCATCCCTAGTCCTGATTCAGCAATGTTTCTGAACTCACTCATGGGCGTGGGTCTTATACACGGGTCTAGAGTTAAACATACACTTAACATGACTTGCGGGATTCTTATGCCTGATCCCAAACACAGGCCTGATTCTTGTGTTCTTTGATTACTGCCTATTAGCTTTTATCTCAGACTCTTGGAAACACTAGCTTTCTATCTAAAGGAAATATCACTGCTTTAGCTAATACACTTTTTTCTTTCCTTTACAAGAGGCTCTAACTGACTTTTTTTTATTTCAGTTGAGTATGGCTTTAAAAGGGAATAATTAATGCCAGGCATTAAAGTTTCCACATGGGCTTGCAGAGGAAATCTCAACTCAGATGCCTGTCAAGAGAAAGAAAAGGCAGACCGTGCCTCCCTTCCCTGCCATAGACAGGAAAGGGTTTGTCTTGGTGTAGCTCTGCTATCCCATTGTGTAGATGACTTTATGTCTGAAGAGAACTTTTTCTCTTCAGCCCTTCCTGAGGGGCTCTGAGTGATGGGAGAGCTGCCTCCAGCACTCACTACCTCCAGCACTTTTCACAGGAACACGGAATCTGGCAGACCTTGTGGCTTGCTCCTGTCCAGAAGTCAGGGAAACCTGCCAATTGCATGCAATCAACATTTTGCCCCAGCTGAATAATTTCCCAGCTTTCCAGACCAAGCAAGAGGCTCTGCAAAACCGAGTGCCAGGCCCTCTGAAGCAAACAGAGGACTTGTTATAACAAATCTGTTCAACACTTGTTTAATTTTGTGTCTCTGCTTAAGCTCCTTGACTGCAGGCTTAAAAGTGTAAGCATATGCTTTCCGCAATAGCGATTCAAATATTTGCAGAATCGGGGCCATCTGAGGCACTGTTCGTGTTACATGACAGTCTATGTTAAGAGCTAGATCACAGCCACCTCCTGCCACCCCATGGCAGCCTGATGGCTGATGCCAGACCTGTTTAAGAAACCAGTGTTAATGTTAGTGAAGTGCCATGTATAATATGACACACACTGAGCTCTGAGGGATGACCACACGTTCCCAAAGTGCCTGCCAGGCACTGGGCCCTGCTCTCACAGCAGGAGATGCTTTCCCAGACCCCAGAGCACAGAGTGACTAACGCATGGGCAGGCTCTGCTGCTGCAGACAGACAGACACTTGCGCCTTCTGAAAAGCTCAATTAAACAATAGCCTGACCTACAAAATACCAAATACTTATCATCAGCCCCATCCTTAGACTTCTGCCTGCAGGAACAGGAGAAAGCTTGAACTACTGCAAGTGGAAAGCTGGCTCTGGCTGCCACTGCAACCCTCGTACTGCAGCACCAAGCCTTGTGTCCAAGTTTGCTGTGTTAATCTGAGACTACAGCCAGTACTGCAGCCCTGTGCTTCCCTGGGAACTCCCCTCAAGTGTGTTTTTGAGAATCCTGGGAATATTAATTGCTTACTATTAACAACACAATATAGTTTACACAGACTGCCACATACCAGGAAGCTCAAATGGATTTTATCAAGGACTACATTCAACAGTAAGAGTTGGCCAGATGGGAACAGATCTTGTATCCTGTCCTGACAGTATCTTGTGCACCTCTGTGATGTTCAGGGGAAGGTCTGAGATTGTGAGCTGAAAGACACTATAGTAATGCAAAGTGCTGCCATGAACTAGGAAAGACAGATGAATGCTCAAATTGTTCTCAGAATGGGGGAAAACAAATGTTAACAGGATGCCCCAAGGTTATATCCCCTCCCCACACTATGCAGTGAGAAGATTCCCATCTGTGTTAAAAGTGGTAAACACAGCCTTTATCCAGGGGAATATTTGATCCTTTCTGGTAATCTACTAAACCATTTGCTGCCTGTGCAAATCATGAAAGGAACATTTCAATACAGCTAATTGCTAAAAATAGCCCCATTTTCAGCCGCAGAAGAGCTGGCAGTTCTTTCAAGTCAGTGTTAAAAATACTGCTTAAGCATGACTTCAGCAGACAGCTGCCACCTGTGTGTGAGTGGGGCTGCCTTGTCCCCTGGCTGGGATTTCCTCCAACATGTCACACGACTGGTGGGTCCCACAGCTCAGAAGTAGCTACAAGGTCTGAAAAACATGCCAAGTGAGTACCTTGTGCCTGTGGCTTCTTTTTTTTTGCAGTGCTGCAGTATTTTGAGTCCAATTTAAGGACATATCTCTGACTATTAGGTTGAAGTGAGCAAAATGTTACTTCTTATTAGGTTGGAACCTTCTGCTTACTTTGGTGTGCAAGCCTGGTGGTCTGAAGCCACAAAAAATGGCTCTCTGCTAGTCAGGATGGACAGAACTCGTACAAAAGTGCAAGTGCTGTGCTATTAAATCCAAAGCCATGACATAGCTACGTTTCAATACTGAACCCTGTTTCTGAAGTTACTCTTAAGTCAAGCATTTCATGTTAGCCCAGCTATACTTTGAATGTATGTATCTGGAAAGCGGAGGAAGAAGACATAGCTCACAGAATATTTAAGACAGTTCAGCTGGAACAGAACTGGAGACATAAGAGTTTGCTCCACCCGTCCATGGAGCACAGGTCCTGCAAGCCTGATCCAAAACACTGTCATGTCTTTTAACCTTGGCTGCTCCAATGTGCCAGTCAAAAGCACATGCTAATCAAAATATACCAGACCCTGAGGCTATACTGTCCTGTTTAATTAGATCTCACTTTGTTTTGCTGCCTTTCCGAACTACAGGAAGTACAGTAAGGTGTAACCAGCTCTGGATTCTCCCCATGAAGCAAGGGCTGGAAGTTGTTTCCTCCACCTTGTGCTAGTTCCCAAAGCTACGTGGAAAGTGCTCAGTGGGACCTAGCAAAAAGCAAAAGTCCCAGTCAACCCAGTACAACTCAATGGCCCAAAGGAACAGTGTGGCCTTCACAACTGAACTATACACAGTTTATTTATTTTTTCATTCTACCTTTTTCCTTTTATGCCCTAATCTGATGCTTTCTTGCCTTCACAGCTTCTGCCATGTGTATCTGTAAATTGGATACCATTGCAGTCCAACATCTAACTACAGAGTAAAGCTTTAGGAGAACAGAAAGAAAGAATTTACAAAACACGTTCCCTATATTGACCAAGAAAGAAATTCCTCATGTTCTATCCAGTCTAAGTTCCAACTGAGCATTCTCATACATTGTGGCACAGAAAAAAGCATTTTGAAGAGATGCTATCTTGAAGGCAAAGACTAGATCCAAGTTTCTGTAGGGGACGGAGGAAAAGGAAGAAAAAAAGGCTGCTGTTAGTGAACCTAAAACCAGAAATAAACCAGACTCACTAAAGCTCATACTGAACGTGATGGTATGACACACTTGCTATGTAGTCAGGTACTGAAATGATGTGTTGGCAGAAGGGATTTGGGAGCCAGGGACCAACAACTCCCCTCTGTCCCTGAGCTAAGGCCAAGCTCAAGGGTGTCACAGGCACATCCCTCTTCCACATCATGAAGATAAACCTGCCCTAGCAGCAGTGCCTGCTCACTTTAAGGGTTCTTGAAAAATTTCCATTCCTTGTGTTGCTTCCAGCAATCCAATACCCTCTTACTTGATAAACTTTCTCACATTAGTTGAAATGACTTACTGATCACCAGTTAAACCTAACAATACGTGTCGCTGCCAGCTGCATACAACACAGCTACGCAACTAGGGTGCTGCAGTAACACAAACCAACCCTGCTCCTGCCTCAGGAATTGCTTCTCCAGATTTAGTATACAGACATACAAAGACCTAAATATTAAAGCTCAAGAGATTAATTCAATGGTGTTACACTGAAATGGTACAGCAGGCAAAAATTAATTCTACCTTCCTAGTCATGATTTGTCACACAGAGACTTTGCACAGGTTCTCTCCCTCCTCTTCTGCCCCTTGCACGCTCCAGTGGGAAAACAGCTTCTCCTTACCCAGTCACATCCCAGCCATGTGGCACTGGTGCCAGTAATTTCACATTCCCATTGCTGCTACAAAGATGCAAAACTTTTTCTAAATGTGTTTGGGCTCACCCGTCCCACTTAGCTCCCTTGAGCCAAGGTTACAGGAACAGCCATGGTGTTTTGGGGCTGAATAAAACTCTCCCCAGTTCAGTTTGGGGCTGTGGTCCCCCCGTGCTTCACGAAGCTGCTGATGGAGCCCAAGCACAGTGTGTCAGCACTGTCATATGTTTGATGGGACAGATGGATCAGCTTTTTTGACCACCTAAAATAACAGGCATGCATCACACACATACACGTTAAGCACCACTCAGTGTTTTGTCTTGGTTGGGACCCATTTTTGTCATTTTGCCTAATTCTTTATCCCTAAAAATTCCTTCTCCCTAAAAATATCCCCCCTTTACAAGCCCATCCCACAGGCTACCAGGCCCTAGCAGGGTCTGGCAATGTGTAGAACCAGAGAAACTCTGATCCCTTAAAGACTCCAGCCTTTCTCTGTGCATCTGGGAGAGCTGCCTGAGGGTCAGGTTCTTTATTTTGCTTGCTGTGCCTTTGCAAGGGATTTTCATTAGTTAATTGAAAGAAATCTGATGATTAGAGAAGATTCCATTAATAAATTAGTATGTTCCATCAAGGGATCTCAAAGCATTTATACCAACATAAACTCCATTTTGCATCACCTCAGTGGGCAAGGCAAAATCAGTAGGATCTCTTTTGCGGAGGAAAACTGAAGCCAAGAGCCAGCTATGCACCAGTGGCAGAAGTCAGGACCCCCAACTCCCTGTCTCTTGCTCCAACTTCTGGCCGAGCACCTGTCTGGTGACAGATCGATTGCATATGCGCTATAGGAGATGACAACATTATATAAGTACAAAGTAGTAGGATTATGGGTGTGGGGGAGAAAGATCTCCTGGGGAGAGGGGACATTTTGCATCAATCACTCCCTCCCCCACAGCCACCCACCAACTGCAGGGATTTTTCAAAGCACTAAAGACGATATAGTTTGGTACATTTTAATCAGTTTTCTATCCCATAGAATTATGGTAGAAACATTGCTTAAAAAAAACCAAAACTAGACACACAGCAGTTAGGGGCCGTGGAAACCTGCAAAGGAGCTACACGTATGTGACATCAAGTGCACTTCAGACACCGCGGAAGAGACCGTAGCTGCTGCCTGATGCCTCGATTTCACCCCACGAACAATAACTGTGTCAAGTGCTAGGGCTGCAATTAAAAAGTGACAGCAATTTGAGTGCCAAGTAGAGCGAAGAAGATCGGGAAATGGCTGTGGCAATGGGAGATGCGATGCTGAGATCACATTTTGCCAGAGGAACTGAGGAAAACCAAGTTCTATTTGAGAAGGAAGAAAGTTGTTAGAAGTGGGCTAGAAGAATGATGCTCTGATCGTAGTTCAGCAATCTAGAAAAACCCTTGGTGATAGAGGTCAAAGTTGTGAGTAGATCTTCCTCAAAAGAACAGTGAAGATCTCTGTCCCTGTCCTCATTTTCCTCTCAAACCTTCAAACGCTCATTTTCCCGTTCTGGCACAGACATAGAGAGAAGGGAAGGTGCTGAGGCAGCTCTCTGGGCCAGGAGTGTCAGAGGAGGAAGGGAAGAGCACCCTGGGACTACTGTCATCACGGTGGCTATGGCCAAGTATGGCACAAAGTGGTAGCCTTCAGGCCACTGCTCATCTTAGCTTATGTTAGGGTTGTGCCCGAAAACCTCATTCCTAGAAGAGAGAAGACTGATAGTGTAGAAGAGGTCAAACAAATGCCAAAATGAGAGGGAAGCCTGGTCTGCTGCATGCTATAGTAATCCTGACTGGGCCACAAATCTATCATCTCTAATTTTAACAAAATGCCTGAATCTGACAGTCATGAAATATATTATCATACAGACCAGCCTTTGAACCACAAAAATGTGTTTTATTTCTCTTGTTGATTGAACAACCATAAGAATAAAAGAGAAATACCCTAACGGGCACCCAGACCCTCCATCCTGTCCCAGATGAGCTGAGCCCAGCCACTTTCTGCAGCCTGCTCCCTGCCAGGTAAGTTTTGTGAACAGGGATGGTTGTGGGCAGGGTGGTCCAGGACCCACCATGGAAGACTCCTGAGGAAAGATGCTTTGGAGGATACATGCTTGGTGGAATTCATCTCATCTAAGACATTCAACGGAGGTATTTATGGTGAAGACTAATATCATCAGGCTTCTCATCTTGTCAGTAGAAAGGCTCAGCCCACCCTTGAAAGCAATTTTGTTCATGTGAGATCACTTCAGCATGCCTTGATTCTCTTTGCCCACCTGAGCTGCTGTAGCATGGCTGGTTTATGCCTTTATCCTCTGTGGGCAGTGGTGTGGGTGAGAAAGGAGGGATCTCGCCCTAACAAATTGATTTTTCTGCTAGTTTTTCCTCCAGCCTTCCATGGTTAGGAAAGAAGTAGCCAGAGAGGGCTTAGATAGCTACACTGTTAAATCCTACTGATTTATTCCTGCTTTATGCTACTCTAAATCAAGTAAAGCAGAAAGTTTGTGTCGCGGAAGGCTAATCTTGTGTACCTATTTCTATTACTTTATAAATTTTAAAGGTTTGGGTTTTTTTTTTCTCAGGGGCAGTGCTTACTCTTGTGAAAAATAATTATCTGCCATAGATGATGTGTGCTGTGACAGCACTGTGCAGCTGTAAGGAAGCAAACACAACAAGAAGGGAAGCCTTTTCACAGGCTGCATGTGAAAGAGAAAAAAGCATGGGATAAGTGTGTATTTAGTGCCATTCCTCCAGTGACAGTGACTGGGGCATCCTTTATATAGCTGATCCTACACAGGTTCTCAGCCCCCTCCCTCCATTTGGGCACAGCGGCCTTAGCTCTCAAGGGACATGCAAAGTCTTAATTTCTGCTGACCAGCAAACTAAGCACATGGATAGCACACAACGTGCTCCATGTCCCCAGGAGCAACAACCAGATTTGTGCGACTGCCAGCTCTCAGGCCATAGCTCAGTGTGAGCCATGGGGCTGGCCCCCCCTGCAGACTCAGCTGTGGATCTGCAGCGAGCACTCACCCTTTGCTGTCCTCCAACAGAAGCCCAGCAAGAAACCGAGCTGCCAGTATTCCATCCCCTGTGCCAAATGTGCTGTGAGGGGAGGAGGCAGACTCTCAACATGCTTAGCCCATCTGCTCCTAGCACTTTGGTGCTGCAAAATTAGGAAAACATCATAGAATCATAGAATTGCCTTGGTTGGAAGGGACCTTTCAAATCATCTAGTCCAACCGTCAATGTCATACTGACAAAAACCATCACTAAACCATATCTCTAAGTGTTATGACTACCCATCTTTTAAATGCCTCCAAGGATGGTGGTGTACCTCCTCCGAGCAGCACACAGGAAAGAGGGATAGCAAAGGAGCGAATGCAGGCACATAGGCTCCAGCCCCACTAACCCCAGAGAGGAGGCTTCCTGACCCACCGGGAGAGTAAAGGAGTCAGTCCAGGAGGGTCCGGAGTGGCATCCAGAGTGCAGGCATGCACTCTGGCATCAGAAAGTCTTCCCAGGTTCCTCTGCCAACACAAACACCAGTCCTAGAGTGAAGCACAGATTTCAGGACTCTGTGTAGCAGGGCTCCTGGCATAAGAGCAGCTGGTGGGCTGGAGGTACAAGAAAAGTAAAGGTCTAAGTGTCCCATTTTCTCTCAGAAGCAGAAAAGTGAACATAAAACCAATGCAGACAAGCCTCTTGGGCCATGCTAAGCTGGAGTGAGAAGCCGGGGGCAATATCAGTGCATGGCAATCCTGGACAAGAGAGTGGTCCCTGAGGGTTGACCACAGGCCACAGCCTGTGATGGCATGGCTGAGGCACCCACTGGCACAGATGCACATAGGACAAAACACTGTCCCTCCCCAGCAGCTGCTCAGTGCTTTGTGCCACAGACTGGTGCCATGGTCTTGCCAGTCTGGAAACTCAACTTCTCTCCCCACCCTCAGCTGTCCCAGTGCAGCTCAGCCCTTCTGCCTTTACCCACTCATCTTGTCCGCTCTCCCGCCCTGCAAGTGCTGTTATTAACAGACATTGAAAATCCACTAAAAAAATCTCCCAGCCCAGATTTTCCCTTTACTTTTGTGAATAACTCCCAAAAGCCTTCTGAGAAACCTGCAACTGATAGAACGTACATAGAACCATAGAATGGTTTGGGTTGGAAGGGACCTGAAAGATCATCCAGTTCCAACCCCCTGCCATGGGCAGGGACACCTCCCACCAGACCAGGTTGCTCAAAGCCCCATCCA
>JAOXNO010000024.1:12947575-12964398 GCA_028565335.1 Limnodromus scolopaceus | reverse complement strand
TTTTTTTTTTTTTTTTTTTTTTTTTTTTTTTAACAGGGTCCCCTACCAGGCAGTTTCAAGCTGAAGCTTTGTCAATGTGGCTACTTCACTGTACCTGAAAGGCCTGACCTAGTAAGTTATTTCCCCCCACTTGTCAGCAGATCATGACAAATCTTCCTTCCCTGCAGGGCTCCTCACCACCTCTCATGGCTGCCAGCTGCTCTTTTTCAGGGAAGTCAGCTCCTGCCCTCACCTCTTCCCTCCCTCTCACCCCGACTGAGACCTGCGCTGTTTTGCAGTGGCGTGAAAAATACATTTAACCTGAGCCTGAGGGGACTACGTGAGCAAGAGGAAAACAGTGCCAGAACTGCCTTTGCTGGGGCCTGGTGGCTCAAAGGTCACTGGAAAGAAGGTCACTTATCACTGGAAAAGCTGGAGAACTACTACTTGAAGGGTTTCTGGTGACAGGGACTTTACACTGATGCTGTAATCAAGGTTAGCATACTCTAATCTATCAGAAGGAAAAGAAAAAGCCCTTTCCAAGGCTGCGATTTCTCCCCTCCACCTTTGTGCTCCCCAAATATTTATAGTTTGTTGTAGTTTCCCCCATAGGCCCCACCTTCCCTTTACAGCGAGCTAGGAAGGTATTCCTGGCTGCGGACACATGGAGATGGTCAGTTGCACCGAGAGAAAATGGTATTTGCTGTCTCTGATGGAATACTCCCCCAGAGACAGCAGTAATAGCTCTCTTTCCTAATTGTTACAGCAGCCACTGCAATACCAGCTGGCTTTCCCAGGCACAACCCAGCCAAGCAGCTCTGCTCCCCACACCCTCTGCAAAGGGCTGAGCAAAGAAAACAGTTTCATATGGTGGGTCTCCAGCGAGTGACAAATCCGCACCTTTGTGCCACCGTGCAGCAGGAGGGAGCTGGAAGTTATAAACATGTAGGTGGCTTCTACCCATGAGCAAGAGAGAATGGGAAATGCCAGTCTGTCCCTGGAGTGATTAATCCTGCAACTTAACCAGTTGCTTCATCCTAAACAGGAATGAGTTTTCTTTAATTAACATTGATTTCCATTAAAGCTGCTGGCCCAGATTAAATCTGAGAGCTCATTCTTTGGCTCCCTTGTCTCCATGGAAGGGACCAGGTGCCAGTAGCACTTTTCTGCTACCCTGAAGGATTGAAATCTGAAGGACTGAAAGGGACTCGTGCTCTGCAAAGGGCTGACACATCTCTCCTTGAGGAGGATGACACATAGACTAGGGGCTGCACAAATAGACCAAGCACCTAAAATTCAGCGCAGAAACTTTCTCAGAACTTGACAGCAACTACTAAAAATCTTCCCAGGCAGCTGAGCTTTGAGAATCACAAAACTGCCAGGTCTGTCAGCCTGCATCCAGTTTAGTGGGTTTAGTGCCTCTCAAGCCACTGAGGCAGGGGTGACAAAATACACCTGCTTCAGGTGAAGTGCTTTCATCTTGACTTGTTTGATTCCAAATCCTGTAACTGCTGTTGGATCTCAGGGACTATACCAGTAGCGGCGATAAAACAGAGAAATGAATCAGAAGTGAACTGAGATAAAGGGTATGGCATAGGAAAAGGCAGGAGGAAATGCAATAGGTGAAGTAATACCCACATTCAGTTTGCAGGCACAGTCCTAGGGAATTAAATGAGAATGAATCTGGACCATTGCATACCTTGACTTACAGTCTTGCAAAAGAGAAGGAGAATGAAGTCTGCATTAGTGGGTGAGGAGAAAGAAACACTAAAATAGCATTTGGTCACGCTTTGGACACTTAACTACTTCATTTTGAATTATCAAAACAAGAGCACAGAGCAGCAAGAAATAATCACAAAATGAAATGAGACTGAAGATTACACCAATGTGATTGAGAGGCAACAGCGATGGCTGGCCAAGTCAAATGGCAACAGAACAGGAACCCCAGGTAGCAGTAACAGAGCCTTGCCAAATGCTGCAAGTGGAAGACTGGACAGTGCAGAATGCAGAATGTTTTGTTTTATTAGAAATAGGGTCTTTACAAAGTATAAGAAAAAGCAAGCACAAGCTTTGCTTCTAACATTTTCTTTTCTCTTTTAAGCCTAACAGAAAAATGGTTTCATTTCCACACACAGTGCCAGAGACGCTCAGTAACAGAATCATGAAAAAAAAAGACTAGAAGGCACTGTGTGCACAGTGTCTTTTTGCTGAGGAAACGAGCACTGCTTATAATGATGTGTCTTGACCATTTCCCCTTTGTAAGGCCGTATGTTCAGTGGCCTCCAACTTAGAAAAATTTTCCATGGAGCAGATTTAAGATTTCCAT
Organism: Limnodromus scolopaceus; assembly: GCA_028565335.1. NCBI lineage: Eukaryota > Metazoa > Chordata > Aves > Charadriiformes > Scolopacidae > Limnodromus > Limnodromus scolopaceus. The sequence continues at coordinate 12,962,093 of JAOXNO010000024.1, read as the reverse complement.
GTCAAATGCCTACCTCTGGGTCAACTTATGGTTCAGGCAATGAAGTAAGAAGGTATCCAAATAAGGGAGCTGGATTATGATGTGAGCATAACCTCCCCTAAATGACACGCATAGAAAATAACTGGCCACACAAAGAGGAACCTGAGGAAGAAGAGGCCACTCAGCTCCAGCATTTCTCAGGAGGTGAAAGAGCAAAGAGTATCACTTTGAATACAGCCGCAGCAGTAATCACTGCTGCTGCTATATTGCTGTGCCTCTCTGATCTCCCTCTCTGTCTTACCCACCTTAAAAGTCTCATCTCTCAGACTATTATTTTGACTGGGGAGGCACAAGTCCCTGCTGCACAGTGACAGACTCCATCTTTGCTTTAGCATGTGTATCAGCATCATGGTTCATGAAGAACTTTAGGGCAGTAAATGAACCTGAGATCTCTCTGGCCTTCTGTTTAGCTGAAGTATATTTAACAACCTAATATCTGAGCAGAGAAGCATTGAATTCAATACAGAAGGAAATCAGCAGGAATAAATGCAAGAAAGCCTTTGTATTTCTTACAAAATAATGGAAAACCTAACACAATAAAAAAAAAAAAAAAAAAAAAAATCAATCTTGCCTTCAGCAGCCTGTTGCTGTCATGGCTTTTCTGTCACTTTCTACTGATAAACACCATAGATTATGTTCCAGTGTAATATAGAGAACAATAAAGGTCTTTCAAATGCTTTGTGTAATTAGGGGAGATGAGAGAAAGGGAAGCTATATTTTGATACCTGTCTCAGGCAATTGTCTGTCACCGACTAAACTTAAGTCTCTGCACTCTTGAGACCTTTAATTCTCTTTATCCTCACAACTTCTTTGTGACCACAGACAGTGTGGAACCCTGGCACTGGGGCTGGCATTTGCAGAAATGGGGCTAGAGAGACAGGCTTGCAACATGCCACCTCAAGAACCTCCAGTTCCCACGGCCAGAGCCAGTCTCTCCCACTGCAGTCCCCATCAGCATCTGAGACAACAGTCAAAGTCCTTCTGTGGCTATGGACCCAAGTGGCCTGGCTCAGCATGGCACAGTGAATGAGTGGCAGAGCAGTGACTTGAGCACCAGTGTCCCAAGGGCAGGGCAAGAATGCTTGTGAACGCCTGGTTAGTCCTCTCTTTGCATTTTGTTATCTGATCCCCATCATGTTAAAGCCGTGGCAATGTAGTCCTCAGAGCTACAAAAGAAATCTGCTTATCACTATAAAGAAATGAAACACCAAGATCCTTTCCACATTCTTCTGTAAGAGCTCAGGGCTGAACTCTGCTCCTCTCCAAGTCAGTGTAAGTCAACAAATTTACACCGGTTTCCTTAATCAAGACAGACCCCAGGTCAGGGGCAGCTGTGAAACCAAATACAGAATTTCAGGCCTGCTCCAGTTCATCTGAGCTGGCTGATTATTTCAGCGTTTCAGAATAAGTTAGTCCTCATGCTGCCAGTAGGAAAGGAAATAGCTTCAAAACATTTCCTCCCCTTATGTAAATCAGCAGCAGCTGATGGAAGCAGCATGATTGCAACTCTATTTCATTTCAGAACACATAATACATGTCCCCGTTGGTTATTCAGAGTATATATAGTGCTATATGCATGTAGCAGACCAAGAGAAGAATCTATGATTATTACTCCCGGATATATGCTTAGCTTAGTGTTAAGTCATTTGCTCAAATATATTACCTGGGTATTTGCTTGAATAAAGATGTGAATTAGTTTGGCTTCATTCATTCTCCATTCGCTTATCGGTGTTCTAGAAAATGAATTTTTTGGTCTATGCTTGTGCAGCCACAATACATTTTAAATTAATTCATCCAAGTGAATCCAGACCCAGGACAAATACGCTCCATGATAAACCAAAATGGGGCAGAAATACCCTTGGATCACCGTGTCTCATCAACTCTCGTTGCTCCAAAGTTCAAACAGTGAGCTGACAAACCACCTGAAGATCAAGAATCATACCAGAACAACAGTCATCTTGCCCCCCAAAAATAACCTTATGATTCTTTACTCCCTCCGTGATTTTCCTCAAGAGGACTACTCAATTTGTGAAGAAAGCAAGAAGTGCCAGTTTAGCTAGTCATTTTAAACTGAGCAGTCAGCTTATTAATGACATAACTAATGACATATCAGAACAATTTTCCAAAGTAGACAGGAAGAAAAAGGTAGGGCTTACGTAGAAGGTAAGATTTGCCTCAATAAGAAACCAACTGTATAACTACACCAAACTACATACTGAAATCTTTCCTGATTTGTACAGCTTTCACTTGTACTTTCCAGAAGTTAGTAACTCTTCCCAAAAATGTATGTTTCAATTACATTCAAGAGCAATTTGTATTTTTAGTTACCTATCTAATTAAAAAAAAGAGAAGTAAATGAATGCTTATTTCACTTGCCTACAGAGCACTTAGAAGGTGAATGAATATTTCCATACTTATACGCTGTGAGGGCTCCTTTTTCTTTCTCCAGCTTGTCATTGTGCTGATCCAAGAGGCTCAGACTCACTTTGTCAAAGCCACCCTATAGGTCCCAGAAGACAATGAGCTGCAGTCACTGGTGGGTCTATCAGTAAGATAACTCAAGTCCCATTCCCAGTCACACGTGATAGTTATTTAATTAAGCTCTCCCCCCTTTCCCCAAAATTACCCAGCTCATTCAGAAAAGGCCATCTTGCTTGTGGTAATCGCACACAAACAATCTTGGTTTCCACAGCACTGTTTCCCCCCCATCCTCAGGATAAGGTCAGGGCAGGAAATAAAACAAGAAAACTATTCCCAGCACGTTCCAGCTGCTGGGTCACTGAGCTCCATAACCCATGCTAACTGACTTCGCCTGTGATAAATAATTGTTTGGAGATGTCACTGCAACAGTGATCTACGCTTAAGGCATAGCTTGCTGCAGAGATGATTTATTCTTTGAGAATCACCTTGTTATTACTGCAATTAAATTGTTCCTACCCTACAAACACAGTGGTAGTTGAAGACTTTCTGCTAAAATTTCTGCAGGCAATCTCAGCATAACAAAAGGACATTCATTTAAGAGCTGTAGGTTTCCACCAAAGACTTTAATCTCCTGAAAATGGATTTCCAGAGCACATTTCCAGCACAGCTCTCTTTAACTAGAGAATTTCTAGGGGAAGTCAAAGACCTTTGCAGATAAGGTAGCAGTCATTTCACAGGACCTGACAATTGCTTCTGTTGCAACAAAGCATTTGCAAATTTGAGTCAAATAAAGCAGTTTTGATCGGAGAAAGAAATTAAGAAAAAAACACCAAACGCAAAATAAATTTAAACAAAAACACACCTGAAAACACAGCCTGTCTCACAACTGGCCACAGCTCAGAGCTAGACCTGCCTGGTTCCTCTCTCAGCCCTTCCCCAGCTCTGCTCTACCACTTGCCTGTTGCCACTGCAAAGCAGAGCCAGTGAAAAATCTGTTCTTTCTCTTCTGTGGCTCTGGGGTCTCTGCCAGTTTTGCTACCTGAAATTAATTTCTCTGCAGCCAGATAAATGCCAGAGCTGGTGCAGGGAAAGCCACAGGACCACACAGGGCTTGGGGAAAGAACACCCCCTTCCCTAATTAGCAGTTGTTAAATCAATGTCTGATGAGAAACTGCATCCTGAAGTGCCATCCCACCCTTCAAATACCTCAACCAGGAACTGGGCTCAGCTGACTGCAAGCACCTCCCCAGCTGAAAAAGCCAGCTGCTTGTAACAGGTCTTTAACGATGTTCTTCTACCTCCATCTCCCCAAGTGCCTTATTTGCACAGCCATAATAATGAAATTATGCCCTTGTAGCTGATGACAACCTTTTTTTTTCCTTGTAAGATTAAGAGGCTACTTGTGCATGGATATTCCCTAATATGATGGTAGCCAGATTCTAGTGTCTGAAAGAAATAATACAGTGGCTCCACAGCAGGAGCAGCCAACCTGGCAGACTTCTCATCCAGCCAAGAGCTACCAGATATACATCATTTATTTCAGGGCCGTGTTCACAGGCAGGGAACAACCGTAGCCTCCCAGTGCAAAATGACACGGTCACAGCTTCTCCTCTGCTGCTTTCTAAATGTATGATTTCTTCCTTGGAAGTCTGATGTAGCTCTTACAAAACAGAGAAATAGATGCTAGTCTTCTACATCACAGGAATGCTGGTCATTGCAGTTAACTAATGGGGTGCTTTGAGACTAGATGTGATACATGTGTAAGACATTATTTTGATAGTTTTTCACATAATACTAACATTGCTATTTACTAACATCATTTTTCTAGGCTATTTTCAGCAGCATTTTCAATATGTAACTTTGATTTACTCTCCCTTTGCTTATTTAAATTGCACCCACTGAAAATGCTGAGGGCTCAATAAGAAATTTGAATATTACCAGTGTATTTTATTTGAGTTGGCAAATTTGACACCTGTGAATTAGTGCAGTGCTTTGTATTACAGTCTACTAGCGAGGGCTGTGATCTTGTCAGATCTCATAAACTAAACAAGGTCGGTCCTCAGATGGAAACCTTAGAATACCACCCACGTGCCATGTAAAGTAATATTTCACCTTCTGACTCATCCCTCTTACCCCTGAGTCATTCCTATAGCAGTATAGGTGCTTCAGGTTCTTTGCTGACAGTTATTATAGTTACTACAGTTATTACCATTCAAAATATGTGCAGATGTTGTCCTTACCATCAATGGTCATTAAGGAGCTCAGAATTATTACCCCATAAGAGCACTATGTATATAGGTATTTTGCACAGGTAGCAGGCTGGCAGGAAATCCTGCCAGCAATTTCATTTGGATTCAGTATTTTTGTCCTTCGGTCTGCTTGGAACAATGACAAACTGCTACAGGTTTTATTTCTCCCAGACACTTGTGAATAATTGCTGTTACTGAGAACCAAACGCTGGCCGTCCAGCAGACTCCTGCAGTTTCTAGAGAATGTGGCAGGGGCTCGACATACCTCTGAATTTGTCCCCAAAGGATTTTTTGGTTTGAACACAGCTGAGCACTACTCACATAACACTTGGAGCACCTTCCCCTCCAGCTGAGTGCATGAAGATCAGGAGAATGTGCTCTCAGCATATACATTTGCATACCTGAGCCCTGATGCCCAGTGCTTGGGCACTCTCTGCTTCTCAAGGCATTTCCTGGGTTTGAAGGCCCAGTCCATTCTGAGAGCGGGCTGAATTCTTGGGGCCCCTGCTATTATCACAGAAGTGGGCTTGAGCTGCCCAATTTCCACGACTGGATCTCAAAACCCTCCACACACCACCCATTTGTACATGGAATCTGGATTTAAGGATAATTTTTATTTTTCCATGTTACTAGTTTAAAGAGTCCTAGTTGGCTTTGCAAAGAGTAATGCTTAATTTGGCCACAAATATTACTTGTTATTGCTTTAACAAGACAAATGCTGGCCTTCTCTTCTGAGGTGTCTCTATAAGCCATAGGAGACTTGTTCTCCTTGGTCCATTCAATGCTTTTATGGGAAGAATTGCAATTTTCCTGTACAGAGCCATTTATAATTTATTTTTAATTTGTATGTAAGGCACAGTTTTGTCTGGAGAGCCTGTTACTGCAGCTCTTGTAATTTAATATTTCAGGAAGATTTGGATAAAAAATGGTTTGGAGAAACTCAGTGACAGCCTCATTACTTAGTTCTCTTTCTATCTGTGAAAGTTAACCCAGGCTTCTTTGCTTTCCCCATAGATACAATGGCTTGTTGTCGTTTCTGACTCTATCAGGGATTTTTCCTCAGTGACTTTTTACTTTCCTCAGTGACAGTTACTAGACCTATTTCAGCTATGAGTGTGTATCAGCAGAGATATAAAATGTAAGATATTTCTGCAGGAAAAAACTAGCGATCAAACATGCGCTTGCAATAGTGACTGCTTATTTATCATATTTTCCCTGAACAGCCTCAAAGTGTTATCAGTGGAAAGCCTCAGAAAGCTGTGTTTTCAAAAACTTGTGAGACTGAGAAAAACATAATTGCTTCGTTATATAAGAATGGTTTGCTGCAGCTTCTGTTACCTCACTAACAGAGACAACGCTTGTGGTTTTAGCATCTCAGCTCAGCTGTGGCACTATAAATTGTTCACCAAGGCTTTTTACTGCCTTTTGTACTCTTCTGACATGAAAGGTATAATCAGATGAATGCTTGATATTACACTAAAGCAGCTTAAAAAGTTATCATGCCTGAACCAGAGTTCCTCACTGCAAGGCAACACACACAGTAATTAGCAGCATGCACACACATACTCTGTCCCATCACAGCATAAAGTGAGTACAGGTAAATAATTTTCAGCAGGTCACTACAGAAATTAGGAGTGTATGATGAACACTTGTTGCTACAGGAAGCTGGGAGCAGGGACGGTAACTTTCCATCCACCTGATGACAGCAAGACAGGGCATTGGGACTGGCAGAAAGGAAGGCAGGATCTTTGAAGTCTGTGCTCGCAGGTCTATGCCAAAATTAGGTCTTAAGCTGTTTGGGACAAGGAACTCTTATTAGCCTCTATCCTGTGTTTGTGCTTAGCACAAGGAGACCCAATCTTAGTGGGTCCCTAGAGATTAATAAAATAATAATAATAATGTTGTGACTTTTAAAGAACTGTTGGTCCCAAGCTGAGAAAAAGAAATTGCAAGCTCACAGCCCATCTCCATGAGTCTGGAATATGAAATAACAATGATGATGGCTCACCATCTGTTCAGCAACTGATATGAAAAGGCCGGAGGATCTCAGTCCAGTTCTTAGCAGATGTCTATCCACAGCATCCATATCCATCATGGGTGTACTCACTTGCGTGCAGTCAGCTGTGGGGAGAAGGCAAGGTTCAGCACAGGGACTGCCTATACGTTGCTTTTGTACACTTTCATATCTAAGTCCCTCCTTGGAGTGGCAAACTCATTTTCAAACTGTTTTTATGCTCATGTCCTGCTGATACAATGAAAAGCACTGTAGTAATTTGGATCAAACATAAGCCACAAAGCAGATTGTTCTAGGGACCCCACTGCTATGTATTACACCCCTTTAATTATGCCCATGACAAGGCACTAACAGGGCAAGCTCTGTAATTCCCATTCTAACAATCTATTAACACCCCAGCTGAGAATTTTTCTGCTGGATGCATTCTCCCACTTCAGTTACGTGTCCCTTCTCTCTATCTTTAAGTTGTACCAACTTTTCAATCTCACTTAAAGAAGTCAAACAATGTTGTACCTGCAAGCCTTAATTTGTTTAGGGGTCTGCATTCAGAGCTTCACCAGTCTGTCAACGGTACAGCAAACCATTGTTAAGTTGCCTTGGTGTTTCTATGGAAACAGAAAAATGACAGTTAATTTTAAAATATACAACAGGATATGCCTTCTAAATGAGTTACTTCATAGTTGATTGGGTGTTTGCTTTTCTCACCTGCACTCTTTTGATTGCTTCTAATCTTTCTGGACGTAGTGATCTGGATCATAGACTTTATGCAACTAAGGGCTTTAGAGGAAAACTCTGTACTGGGAGGTCTGCTCATAAACACACAGATAGGTTTCCCTGGGCTAATTTCACAGGCAGTTGAGGTTCCCAGCTTCAGTCTTCCAGCCTTGGGGAGATCAGCAGTCCTGTTCACAGGCTACTGGGGACCTGCTCCTGTTCTTGGCTGGAAATACTGGGAGGGCAGCTGGCCTTCTGCTCCCTTGTCACACATTATGTCTGGCCTGGAAGTGTGTGCAGCAGAAGAGAAATGGTTCATCTTTGCCTGATGAGAGAATAAGAAACAGAAAAGAGCTAAGGGGTGGTGAGGGAAGAATGGGAGAAAATTGGCAATGTATCCTGCATCTGAACAGAGGGGCAGCTTGTATTTGACCATGAAGAGAGAGTTGTAAACTGTTGGAAGCGACAAGATGGAGAATGGATGGGAACCACTACTATCCTTGAGTTAAACGGAGCAGCTGGGGAACCCAAACAGCTTTTCTCCTTTGACCACTCCACAGGTATCACTAACAACAGACACATCTCAGGATCTACAAAGCCAACCATGCCAAATACCCTTTTCTTCCCCTCGAATACCAAATAGGACTAGAAAATGCACTGAGATGGCAAGACTGGAAGTTCCTGAGTCACTGGTAACTGAAGGCTGGAGATGTATTCTGAAGAAGAATCACTGTGAATTTTCCTTTTTTCCTGTACTCACCCCGAGGCATCCTTTCTTGGCCACTGCCCAGTAACAGGATGCTGAGCCAGATGGACCTTTACTCTGAGCAAGCGTGGCCTTTCTGATGTTCCTGTGTAAAGTATGACAAACTGGCAGTTACAAAAAGCCATAGAACATTTTAATTTACTGCTGACAAAAAATGTCAATTTAATATCCACTATATCAATCCTTAAAATTTCTGATACATGCTTCTGGTTTTGTAATGAGAACAACAATACTCACAAAAAGCAAAAATACTCAGAAGCATGCTATTTACTGGCTCCTTGATCAGCTATTGCTTCTAGGTTTTCTAGTTTTCTCCTAGTTTTTCAGATTAAAATCACAAGAAAAGAGTCTAATTGATACTGCATGAGGAGTCACTAGAAGAGCAATTCCTACCAACCTCACTGTGAAGACTTTGGAGAGCAGCCTGGAACTTGGATTACACAGGTTTATTGGGAAGGCAGCTGGTCTTCCTCCAAGTGCTCCCCGAGGGTATGAAAGCAAAGACATGCACATTTACCATCGCTGTTGCACACAGTACCTGACAGGGAAATAGCCTCACTGGCTGCTGTCTAATCTAGCTGTCAAGACTGGTGTTCCTTTAATAAATGCGGTTTGCAATGCAGTTCCCATATGGCATCAAGTGAGCTCACCATTTCTTTATTATCCATCCTAAAGCATTACCTAGTATTGCTATGATTAATTAAACAACACATCCAGAGTGAAATGATCTCTATGTGCTACTCACTGAGTTTATCTGGGTGTTTTCAGATCTAATTAATCAATACTCCTAGAGCACATTTTAATCTCTGAGTGAAAAGCCTTACAGCGCCCAAATGGAAACGTGTTTGCTGTGTTAACCTGTCTGACAGCAGTGTGAAATGGGAATACTGATTTGAAAGGACAAGCAAGAGCAAATCGTCTCAAGGAACAGACCAAGCAGAGAAGTGACATGACAGGGCACAAAAAGCCAATAGTGTGATTCCAACCAAGTGATGAACGTGGCCTACTCATTGATGTCAACATGACTTTGTTGTTATTAGTACGGAAATGAAGGTTGATTTTCACAGTCTAGGACTGCTGAACCTCTCAGTATACAATTTGTTGAACATTAATGGTACAGACTTTTTTCCTAGAACAGTCCTGTGTAATTAAAAGCTGCCACTAGAAAATTGTTAGTTTTAATCCTCATGGCACCTTTTGAATTAGTTTTGTGGATATTTGAGTCACTTTTCTGGGGCAAAACACCCCAAATCACATCCTTATTATTCCTTTGAAAGAAAATAACTAATGGCAGGTACCTGACAAGGACAACTAGTCAAGTCCAGAAAAGACTAAAAATTGCCTGCTTGGAAGGGTGATGGTTCATGGCACAGAACAATACAAGGTAAAAAGCAGACTGTCCACCTTAAGGAATAATTCAAATACACACCCCCTCCCATCTCTGAGTTCATTAATTTCACAAGCAGGTGGGACAATGTTGTTATAAATTAAGCACTAAGACTTAAGCACAAGCAGGCTTGATATAAGCAAACACAAAGGCCAAGAGCCACCGAACCTGTGCTGGTGGCTGTGTGTCTGTGAGAAAACATGCATCATTCCATGTTTGATTTGAAAGTTACAGCAGTGATTGAGCATAAAAATCTTGGGGCTGGGGCTCAGCTCCATCCAACGCAGCAATTTCTCTGTCCTTCCAGCTGAAAGTACATGCTGAATCACATTTCTTGCAGCAAATGATTCCATAGTTGCTGGTCCCCTGGCCTTAGTTCAACTGGCTGAGAAACCCACATTTAAGCTTACCTAGTAAGCTTTAGGTAATTGTAGGCCATGCAATGAGTTTTAAGACATCTCCTTACTTTTGATGTTTTATAACTTGGACACATTTCAGTGACACGGGCCAATCTTTCCTACGTTGGCCGAGTTTGAATTAGTTTTGAAGGATCATCCAAAATGGAAAGATATTGAAGAAAAATATATTATTCAGTCCAAACTAACAGACCTTTCTTTTGCTCCTGAAAAGTTGTTGCATATCCCTGTCACAGGGCTGTCACCTCTCATAAAGAATAGAGCTGAAATACTGGATTCACTGCAGTAAAAGCAAAATCCTCATTAGCTCCAAAGGGAATAGCATTTCATTGTGCAAGTAAAATGTACTGCTTTGTAGTAGTGCAGTTTTGTTTTCCTTAAAGAAACGAGTACTAAATTACTTGAATTCAGTTCTACTCTTTCCACCTAACCACATGTACTCCTCAAGCACTTTCCTCAGGACTGTTCGGTAGAGTTCATTGCTTTCTCAGTTAAAAAACAAAAGGTAAAATTTTAAAAAGGGATGGGGGTTTGGGGTCTTTTGTAAAGATACTTTTGATAAAAGCTTTTGGTTTTTCTACTCCACAATTAAAGCTAACAGTGACCATTTTTAAAATGAAAACCCAGCTAATAATGTTAAACATGGACCATTGTTCCACAAGTATTTTCAAAGAAATTTTGGATAATGTGAAAGTGTCACAAGGACGTTTTAATTTTGAAGCTGTTCAAGTTTTTACTTGCTTTAAAAACACTGACCATTTTTTAAAGTTGCATTCAGCTTGTGTGTAAGGTCCCTCCTGCAGAAACCTACATCATTTCCCAAGTCCACCCCGATGAAGTTTTGAGCAGAGGGCAAACCTGATTCTGCAGAAGCCAACAAAATCCTCTCCACATTACTACCAACTGCACCTTAAAATATTCGTAAAATTTGTAAATTACGAAAAAAAAAAATAAAAAATTCGTAAAAAAAAAAAAAAAATTCGTAAAAAAAAATCTCCTAGTCAGGTGGTCATGTTTGGAACAGTTTTGGGTCACACCAAGTACTGTCAGAGAGATAATTTAACATTAGCTTGTAAAATCTCTTAACGGACAATCACAAACCACTATTTTAAAAAAATTTGATTATTGCACTTGGTTTTGGGGACTGAGCCAAATAATGTTTAAAAAGCAGATGGGTCTCAGCTTGGTCCTTTTAATGTAAGTTGGATGTACTGTGTTGAGCAAATGCCTAATAACTCTGTGGGCGTTTGCTTCGAAATGGCATTTAGATTAAACACCGCTTCAGTGTCTGTACTTTAAAGGGTCAAGCGGTGGTGCTGAATTTGAAAGAGAAGGCAATTCAGATGCTTGTGTTGGTCATTCAGAAAAGACAAAACTTTTAAAATCTCATTTTAGAGAAGAGTAGGAGTAAGGCAGCAAATAAAACTCAGGAGCGTGGCAGCGACAGCTTAGCTTGTGCGCTGATCATAGAGTCATAGAATGGTCTGGGTTGGAAGATGAAGAGATGATACCTGATGTGCAGAGAACCACGCACATTTCTGAGTCACGTTAGATAAGATCTGTTGGCTCCCGAGATACTTCTGAGCTGGACCTAAGGCCAAGGTGAAGAGCACTTGCTGCACTGTTGAAGAAATACACCCTTCGACTGTTACACCGTGAAGTTCAGCCTGTGACATTAGACTGACTAAACTGTCCTGCAGTTGGTCCCTGGATGGAAAATTCATATTTGAATTTGGCTTTTATGTACGCACAGCCATGATCCAGAGTTCTGATTCAATCTCTGACCTAATTTAGTGTGACTTTGGGCAAAAGCCTTGAGTTGTCTCCGAGCATTCCAACGGGAACACCAACCCCCTGACAACGATGCAGCTTTGCTCAGAGTCAGGAGGGGGTCAACGTACAGAAGCTGCAACAAGGAGACCTTTGTGTTCCTTACAGTGAATCTCCTTTTCACTGTCCAAGTATTTCTGGCTGAGTATGGACTCCAGAACTGGACCTTCTACAGGTTGAATATCAACGAAAGGCTATCTTCTACCCCAATACAAGTATCAGCTGCAAGTCATTTTTCATACCCTCTTTGATTAACCTTGCTGAGAGACTCAGTTACGATGCTGTAATTTCTCCTTGCTCATGACAACGCTGTGGAAAACACTGGCCTGAGCAATACAATAAACATGGGATGTTCTGACAGCATCTCCTCTGAACTCTTTGGAAACAGAGTTTGCTGAGAACACCTTAAAAAGCAAGTTCAGAAATCTGAGTTTACAGAAGGGATTCTTACTCAGTTTATCTGTTCCACGCGTTTTTGTAAATCTTATCTTTACTAATGAAACAGCAAGCACGGAGGACTGAGCTGGATTCTGTCCTGTCTCTGGCACCACCAGCAGAACTGTCAGCTCAGCGCTATTTGTAGATTTCCTCCCGCTTGGGTGATGTGAGAGACAGAACATGTTTCTCAAGAAGGGGATGAGTCTGTGGGTCAGATTCTCTGCTGTAATACACACTCAGTGCTTTCAAAGTGAGCATTATGGCACAGTCATGCTCCAAAAGTCATGGTGAGCTTCCATACTCTTCTACTCAATGTTTTTCAGATTAAGCCCTCAATTTTTCAAATTCAAAAGACAAACATCAGGACTATGGAGCCAAATATTTCACTACTGTAGTCTGAAGCAGCGTCAAGTTATATAAAATTACAAGGCATGAATCTCTTTTTAAACAGACCTGCTGATTTTTTTATCTTTTTTTTTTTTCCCTTTTAGGATTCTTACAGAGTAAGTTAGCATTTAAACCAATTCTCCTGCTCTTTGGAGGAAAAGCCAACCTGGTGTAGAGCCCTCAGGATTACACCTAGCACCTTTCAGAATGGGGATCAAAGTGGCTGGTTTTTAAAAGCAGTTACTGATTTTAATAAAGGAGTATACATAGTCCTAGTAGGTGTGCCAATTGACTACAAGATTTCAGAGTTTCTTGACAAATACAGTTTGATTTTTACTCCTGCTTTACCAGCTTTTCCCTCCTTTGACATCTCAGCTTCTTACCACAGGTCACTGTTGCTGACTGAGGTTAAGAGATACCCCCCCATGCTTGTCTTCTGAAGGTTCATGCAAGTATATCCTTTCTCTCCTTTTCAGTACGTTCATTTTCCTTAATTTCTCCTTTTACTGCCTGGTGGGCCAGTGGCACCAGCTCTGTGTTTGCTAGCTCTCACTGTCCCATTCACAGCACAGTCAGACATGGCAGCAATTGAACAGAGGACAATCTAAATCCAATATTGGAGCAGATGTTACAGTGGCTTACACCGTAAGGAGAACTAGAGAAGACTTACCACCTGTAGCTATTATGCAGGTCAATATATACAGGAACACTATGAAGGCAACAATTCATTTGCTAGGGACAGCCTAAGTTAGAGGCACCAGTAATCAGGCCCCTTCACAATTCAGTGTGCCCCCAGTTACACCTAGAATCAGTGGTAGTTGCAGATGAGCTGTCCCTATATATAACTCTACCCCAGGAGAAATCAGATATGGCAGAAACTCTATCAGGTCATCTGCTATCATCCTTGCTGCAAGCAGTGAAGAAGTTTCCCTTACAATATAATATCAATTGCCTCAAAAGTATCAATTTCAGGCATATTTTGGAAGGGGGGTGGAGGCAGATAGACCTAAGTAAACATTCTAACCTCTAAGTAAACGTCAACATATTGAATGCAAATTTGTGGTGTGAGGTATGTCAAAGTGCTCAGAGTCAGATCTGGATTAGTTTGGGAAAAGAATTCAGGGTCTGTGATTGCAGAGAAGCTGAGGTCCAACTCTAGCAACCAGTGCTGAGACAGCCAGGCTAGAACTACAGCTCAGACTTCAAGATCTAGTTTCGACTTAGGGAATATTTTGCATGTCATCATTTCCAATGGCATTACCAGTGGCAACGACAAGGTTTAAAATAAAAATGAGAATCCTTTTTTCTTTTCTCTGTTTTATGTGTTAATGTTACATTAGAAGAAAAGGAAAGTTACGGAGGTAAGGAAGAAATACTGCTTCCATTCTGAAGGCACTTCAATTCAGCATCGACCTGACAGCTATGAAAAAAGGCTCTTTGGAAGCTACAGTTATGCTGCTTCCATGCCATCACCACTTAAAATGATTCATAATGGCTTTAACACAAGGCCTCTCCAGGTATAAAGCAGCAAATGGCATAGTTCCAGACAAGAGAATGCACTGATATTTTTTCAGTAGGAAGGGGAAGGTTAATCAGAATATTTTAACTTGTGTCCCATCTTCCTTTCTTCTCTCCTTTCCCATTATGATCAAGACTTACGTATTTTATATACATAAAAAAGATATTTACATGAAGAAAAGAAACACAGTCTTCCTGCTAGACAGCAAATGTAAACCATATTCCAGAAAACAATAATGTGGGAAATCATAGAATCGTCTAAGTTGGAAGGGACCTTAAAGATCATCTAGTCCAACCATCAACCTAACTCTGACAAAAAAAATAAATAAGAAATAGGAA
>JAOXNO010000024.1:12920685-12947475 GCA_028565335.1 Limnodromus scolopaceus | reverse complement strand
CTCCAGACCCCTCACCAGCTTCGTTGCCCTTCTCTGGACCCACTCCAGCACCTCAATGTCTTTTTTGTGGTAAGGGGTCCAAAACTGGACACAGTACTCGAGGTGGGGCCTCACCAATGCCAAGTACAGGGGGATGATCACCTCTTGGGTCCTACTCACCACACTGGTCCTGATACAGGCCAAGGATGCTGTTGGCCTTCTTGGCCACCTGGGCATACTGCTGGCTCATGTTCAGCCTGCTGTCGACCAGCTCCCCCAGGCCCTTTTCTGCCAGGCAGCTCTCCAGCCATTCTTCCCCAAGCCTGCAGTGTTGCCGGGGGTTGTTGTGACCTAAGTGCAGGACCCGACACTTGGCCTTATTGAAACTCATCCTGTTGGTCTCAGCCCATCAATCCAGCCTGTCCAGATCCCTCTGCAGGATGACAGACTTACATGACTTAACCTGTGCCATTCACTCTGTGTTCCCACACACCTATTGGCATTACTGAGGTCACTGCTACAGCAGACATAATTAGCACAGAGGATCACACACTTTGCTGTGACACACAGCTTCTGGGTACCTTGTTGCATACTAAGCTCTTCAGACCCAAGAAATACATGGGGAGAGACCCTTAGAAACCAACTGAGTAAGAGGTTGTAATGCAGAGGAAAGACTCAGGGCTTAGGCATCCCGATCTCCACCAGAGTCCTGATTATTAACAGGAAGGGATACAAATGATGCACAAGGTTGCACACAGGCATTTCTTTCTGACACCTTTTTCTCCCTGGCAT
Organism: Limnodromus scolopaceus; assembly: GCA_028565335.1. NCBI lineage: Eukaryota > Metazoa > Chordata > Aves > Charadriiformes > Scolopacidae > Limnodromus > Limnodromus scolopaceus. The sequence continues at coordinate 12,946,704 of JAOXNO010000024.1, read as the reverse complement.
GCCAGTGCTACTAAAAGAATAACCTGTTTGTTGATGGCTCTGTATCAAGTCAGCCATCTGTCATCATTTCTCTCCCCACGCAATATGGTTCATGCTCTTACTGACTCTTCCTCCCCTCATTTCCCCATCTCCTCTGTGCTAAATCTTTTCTGCTCTTCTTCCTCTGACAAAGGGACTGTGCACACCCAGCAAGCAGTGCCGTACCCGTTGGGCCTGCTGTTGCTAAGAGACTAAGTGAAAAGAGGGAGAGAGACCCTGCCCACACGATTTCCCCTACAGATCCCAATATTCCTCCTATTGCTACTCTCCATTCCTACTGAGATACCGTTGATGCAACCTTGGTACCAACAGATCCATATGGTTGTTATAGGTTGTTTCCTCCCCCTGACCAGCACTACCAAGAAAGTTCTGAAATACAAAAGGCACTACAGTAGACAGCATGTTGTTAAGGGATTAGCATTGATAACAGATGCAAACTACTCTTCGGTGAGACACCACTAGGGCCAGAACAGGTAGGAGATCTTGCCACAGATTAGGAGGCACATGTAGACCCAGAGTGAGAATCACAGAAATATCCAGGAAGACCCTCCAGATCATTAAGATTATGGTTTTATTCAGTGTTCGCACTGCTTAGCCTTTCTGTTCAGAAATATTGTCAGACTGAACTCTCCTGCTTTCTGAACAGAAAGGCTTTCTCATGCTTATAGGATGGACAGCAAGCTCCAAACAATAACAAATCTATTGACATGGGAAAACATGGGGGAAGTTTTAAAAACTCTCTGACATATTGTCACGCTGCTAGGCTGACAGAGTTTTCAAATCACTTCTGTCCCTGACAGTAGTGACAGACTTTTGCAGAATCATAAGAGCTCACAATTGTGCAGCCTGTTTGCTGCCTATATCTCTCAGGCACACAACCTGCAACTTGTTAGATTTTTAGTTCTCCATTAAATTGGGGTCAGCGATGAATATGTGTAGAGAGAATTCAACCATCGCACCAGAACCCTGCAATATGCAAGTAGGCAATGTCATGATACCTTTGTATGTGCACAGGAACAGCTGGGTGGGAAAGCTTTCCTGCTCAACAAGAAGGCACATGGAAAATAGTCTTCTCTCTGTCTCCACAAGCTATCTCAATACCTCAAAAAAGATTAAAGATTAGGAACTGCCAGTGAAGAGGTACAAGACTATGAATTCTTGACAAGTTTAACTTCCCATTCATGAACAAGACAGACAGACATCAAACAGATCACCCTGAGAAAGGCACAACTCGATGGCACGCTAGCCATCTTGCTGTGCTTTTGTCAACAAGGCTGAAAAGCCTTACCCACGCTCAGATTGCAATTCTTTGCGTAAGTATCTAATTAAAGTGATCACAACTTCTGTTGACCTTCCCACGAAGGCCTGTTTTCTACCTTAGATCAACTGAAAGTGATTTTAAGGATTTTTAGGATTAGATCCATCTGTCTTGGAATGATAAAGGACTAATTCCACTGTGTTTCAGCTGGAATATCACAAGTATTATTCAGCTTCCAATCACAAGTATTCCCCTTTCACGTGCTACAATGCGATCTGAGAGACAAAGAAATCAGAGGTGCATGGGAAGCCAATGAGCAAAGCAGCAAGTGAAGACTGACAGAACTATTGGACAAACGCTCCTCTGACAAAGCAGAATTATTGATAGCTGGAAAACATGGCATGCTTGAGGGCACAGCTCCTCAGAAGGGTAGAAGGGTAAATTATACACAGAAGAAGCAGACACTGATAAAACAAATTTTCTGGGCAATGTTATAAGGAATGGGGAATGCGGAAAAGATGCCAAGAACAGCCATACATTTTCTAAGGAAGAAAGCAGAAATACTGTCAGAAGTTGAGATCATGCCAAAAATAGTTATAAAATTTTTTAGAATGTCACAAGCCTGACAAAACATCAGGGCCAGATGGGATCTGTCTCAGAAAAAAAATCAAGCAATTAACTAAAAAAAAACCAATTACAGGAGTGGATGAATCAAAGGAGTGAGGTCCATCCTGCTTCACCCTGCCAGTTTCACATGGGTAATTGAGCACAACAAACCCTGACCGGCCTCAGTAAAAGGCCACACTGAATGTGCCGCAGGAAGGGGAAAATCAGGAGGATCCAGCTTCTCACAAGAAAAAACTTCACACACTCACAGCCATTTTCATCCTTTACATGCAAGGCAGCCATCTGAAAAGGCAGCACGTATTTTTGGGGAACACGGATGTCCACAGCACTTTCTATTGGTCATTGAGTAAGAGGGATACAGACAGTCTCTGGGGCAGGAGCCTTAAAAAACAGCCAGAGAGACCCCAGGACAAAAGGACCTGATGGGCTGGAGAGGTGCTAGTGCAGACTGAGGTTTATGAAGGATCTGAGAACGAGGAAGAAACCCACAGCTTGACTTCCACAGTGAGGGGGTGGATACAGAACGGAGGCACTAATTAAGGACACACAAGACACTCAGGAAGTTATGACTTCATTAATGATAATGACTAGATGGAGAATCATACTTAACAAATCTGTTGAGCATGGATTTTCCAGTTTAATTCGACATTAGAAATGCTCTTTTAAATGCAGTAAAATCTAATATAGAAGTCTGTTCAACAAGTAAGCACAGAGGGGCAAAGGATCTCAAGTAACTAGAGTAAGGATTTCATAAGAGAGAACAGAAATTTGGATGTGCACTGGTCTTGCAGATAAAGTACTGGGATGCTTGGGGTGGGATCCTGGGATTGAATTTCCCAGTCTCTGGTGACATGACTGGGGAGTTCCCTACAACCACGTCATTAATAAATATTCCACCTGCCTCAGCCAGCATTCCTAGAGAGCCCTGGAGAATTGTTATGCTGGAGTGAAATTTTTGCCAGCTATTTGTGACACAGAGCCCAGTCCATGTGTCCTCAGTGCAGACCCCTAGGCCTCCTTTAGCACAGAAAATTGCTTTGACTTGATGGAGAGAGACAACGACAACTACAATCTCTCTGAAAAAGAAGCTGAGAAGAAATTGGGCAGTTTTATTCAAGGGTGGAAGACTGCAGGCTGCCCTCTCTCCCTCAGCCTTTGAAAACCAAAAGCAGCTATGCTGCTCTCTTTCCTTGAGCTCACCATATTCCTCTATCCAGAATCTGCCTACCTGCTCCCCCTCTTTGCCTGGGAAATTCAGAAATGTAATAATCTCCACTGCAAACATCCCTTTCAGGGCTTAGGGAATACTTCCTGCCTAGCCCTCATTGCACTTGACTCATCTCTCTAAATTAATGTACCAGGTATACCCTTCCTGTGGGAGAGAATAACTCACAAGGAAATCAGCAAATGCAACTTTAATCCCATTCTAGATCAAAAGGAATTTAAGCAGGTGTTTTCCTATGCCAAGAAATAACTTGTAAGTAATCTTCCAGCTCTGGCAGGGGTAATAGGAAAGAAGTGGACAGATCTCAGGAAGAAAACATATCTTAGCAAGCAGTGGTTTAAACCGATAGTGCACTGATAGCACAAGAACTTTTTTTTTTTTTTTTTTTTTTTACAGTCAGATGAATGGCTAAAAGAAATGAAGAACCAGTCTCCTTCCCTACACATCCTTCCTCAAATCCACCTACAACAGGACATTCAGTCCCTCTGCAGGCTGCCAATACCAGCTCCCATCGCCCGAGAAGCAGCTTCTCTCATTATTGCCTTCTCAGTGATGACAATCATCAACTTCACATTCCCAACTCTTGCCAACATTAGCTGAGTGCGCTACACTTCAAGTGAAGCTTTGCAATATCTTCTTTAGCTAAACAAGCTTAAAAATACTATTTTAATCCTGTTTTAATTCCTAATAGCCATGGAACATTACTATAATTTGTAGCACTCTGTTGCATGTCAACATAGTATTTACAAAACAAATGAGTACAATCTCAGAAAATTAAGTCCTTTACTTACTCCTAAGAGAGAGAAGGAATTGGCAGCAACAGAGAAAGTTCATTTTGGAGTAAGTACTTGACAGTGTATAGATAAAACTCCTCCCTCCTGGACATTACGAAAGACCTGCTGAAGCATTTATGAACAGGTCCGTCTCCAGTGAGAGGCAGCAGAAGACGTAGGTTTTTACACAGCAGAGAGAGACTCCCCCGTAGCTCACAGCATGACTGCTCACCCAGCCCCATCCCCACTGGAAAGCTTGAACTCCACTGGGCTATATCATAAAATAACCGCTAGATCCTTATATTTCACAGCCCATCAGTGAGGTCAAGAAAGCTTTGCCTAAGCAAAACCCTTCATCTGCTCTCAGCAAGTCTGGTGGAAACTCCTGGTGGGGATCTCTGTGCCCTGGAACAGACCTACCTCTGTCCCGCAACGTGCTGGACAAAAGCCTTCAACATGAGGCAGAGCCCAAGCAGCCACGTTTAAGAGAATATAAATCACCTTATACTCCATGCCTAAAACTCCCCATCCCACTGGGAATCCCTGAGCTGACCAGCAGTGCTCACAGCTTGCACCCCTTCAGATGTGACCTGCATCACAGCAGCTGCTGATTCCCATCCAACAGATATTACAAAGCTATGGGCAACTGTAGCAGAGAAACAAGGACTGAGTAGCTCAGACTTTTTGGACTTTTCACTCATTTTTAAAATTGGTCCCTCCAGATAACAGGTAGAACAGTAGGAGAAACAAGTGTGTTTCCACTGTTCTTGTGTTGGTAAATAGAGGATTTCATTCCTCACAGCTGTCAAATAGATGGGTACCTTTCTCCAGGATCAAAATTTATGTATGCTGGCAAATCAGCCTCTGTCGGCAACACAACTCAAGCAAATCTCAAGGAAGGGGAGCAGCATATGTTCTTCTATTTCACAGCTTTCTGAAAAGGCTGTCTTGCAATACATAACATTTAATCCCGTCTGAACCAGTGTTTATTGAGAAATAAAAAGTATTATATAAGTGGCAAGGAACTTGATCTGAGGAGCAATTTCATTTAAGGCAGAGCATGACAGCTTTGCAGTAGTTTACCTGATGGACTGATGCTGTTCTCAAGTCACAGATCATAATTTGACTCCCTCAGACATAATATGAGAGGAACAGTCTGTGCATGAAAGGCTCCTCTCTCATCTCACACTCCTACTAGAAAAAACATGCCCAAGAATAAAGACCTTGAGGGGGTCAATCCAAGTGTACAAAGAAGGGAATCTGGTCTGTCCAAACATTGCTTGAAGTTGCAACTCAGATACCCTAAACCCACTAAGACCTGCACAGTAATCTACTCCCATTTACCTTTTAGGATTGTTTAATCTTTCAGGCAACTAAGTTTAGAGGTGCTTCACCAGCTTCTGTCAGTCAGAAGGTCCAGCTTAAGTCTTGACAGCACGAAGACAAGGTTATCTCACAAACAGGTTCTCTGTTCATGCTTGCTTCTCAAGGACTTGGCCACTATAGGTACTCTTTTCAAGGATAGAGAGAAGCTTCTTTGGTTTTAAGAGCTACAGCAGCATGTAAGGCCTATCCATCTGCAGGAGTCCTGCAGTCTTGTTGCTACCTGGGCCAACTACAACACCTTATTCTCCTGGATGTCTGGTGAAGGACAGGGTATCTCAACTTCTTAAGACTACTAAGCGTCCACCCTTGTCAATACAATGCTTGTCTTCAGTTTTACAGGGCTTGCCTCCTGCAGCACTTCTGGGGAAAGAAGGCTGGAGAAGGCTTGGGGGGACACATCCCCGGTCCTGTGTGTCAATACACTGGTGCTACAGTGGCGTGCCAGGAGAGTTCTGTGGTTTGAAACAACACCTTGATCTCAAGTGAGGTTTTTTGGTTAGCTGGTTTGGTTGAAGTTTTTTTACCCTGTTTTTTGTTTCAGCTGCAGACAAATACTACGTGCATTGTTTCTGCGAGCTGTTTTTTTTTTTTTTGCTGAGAAGCAAAATGAATATTTCAAAGATCAAATCTGAAGAAATCTTACTTTTCTTAGTACTCACAAATATTACTGCATTTAGAAGTGATGCCTCAGAGTCCACAAAAAAAAAAAAAAACCAACCAACAGCGCTGGGTCATATTTTTTTACCTAGGTCCCAGTGTACTTTGAAATTAATGACTGCCTTCCCTCACTTAAGCTCTCCAGTGCACAGAATCTTGTCTCCTGAATAAAAGCATGCAGCACAGGGGTGCTCAGTACGAGATGGTTTGCATGGTTATCATGTACCACTTGAGTGCGGAACAATCACAGCAGAGTCACGTCGCCACCAATTCACTTGTTTAGAGAAGCCTGGAGATGTCACAACTTGTTACACGACGGTATCTTTAATATACTCTGAGTCAGTCATAACTTCTGCCTGAGGCGCCTGAGAACTTCCATGAACACCGGCAGCGCAGAATTAATGATGCAGCTCAGTCTAGAAGTGGCTGCATTTTAAGATCTCGTAGAGTAAGCCTTACACATTGCCAGCTAATCTTAAAGAAGTAAATGAATTAACTCACATTTGTCAAATGCTTTCAGATCTTCCATAAAAGCACAACCTATTACTAAGCATTTCTGACAAAATATTGTATTAATTAATCTTAGTCTTTGATTTTCTATTTGGGCTATTCTCACAATGGCCTTTTGCTTGCTTTTAGTGTTTTAGGTAATGTGGACTCACCCACACACGATTTCCAAAACCTTTATCAGTTCATCATCTGGTTGAGCCTACAGAGAATTATATCACTGCAAATTATTGATAATTTTCCAACTGGATTGTGTTTTGTCCAGACTCTAATTAGTCCATATTCATACCATAAAGATTTCTCATCTGACTGTAGTTTGATCACTCAGCAGAGAAAGAAAAAATTCACGTCAGCTATATCAGTCCTTTCCAAGAGAAAGGTGCAGCCCTCCAGTAGCTTGGTGTCTAGGGGATATAATAGGCTGTCATGAACTATTTTGATAGATATGTCACCATAAAAAAACCACACCCAACCAACAGCCAAGCCGGCTTGTCTAATATACTCCAGAAACATATCTAAACTGTGTGTTTAATCAAAAATATGTCAGAAGATTTTTTTGGATGAAAGGCACTCAGTAGATAAGCAAAGAAAACCTGTTCCTAAAAATACGAGATTTTACCTGGGATATGTATGTTTTTATAGTTCAGAGCCCAGCTATTAGAAACGCAAAAAAATATGATCTAGGAACAGGATTCTGCATCTGTGTAATTTCATTTACCTAACTTTTTCATTGTACTAATTTCATTCTACTAATTTGTACTGAAATCAATTAAAGTGTTGCATGACGCATTTGTCTGGTGGCATTCCAGTGGCATATATAAAGTACTTCAAGATTTTCTGTTGGGATCTCAATTCCTAGCAAGAATTCGTCAGCAAAAATACAGCTTTGAAACGCACGGTAAGATACAGGCTGCCCTGCATCTCTTATGCAAAAATTCCATATGCGTGTCACACATTTTTATATCAGGATTAATGCCTTTAATATTTTTCCTGTTTTCTCTGCTGAACCCTATCTGCAGTGAACAGCCTCCTCATCATCTTCAACTACAGACATGTTCAAGTTCTATTACCATTTTGCCCATTAAATCGTACACTGAACAACAATTAACATCCCTACAAAAGGGATATTTCACCTAGTGGTAACCGATGTGAATTAAGATACACTTTCACACTATCCCAAACTGCAATTAGTTTTGCCAGGGATGCTTTTTTTCTTTTTTTGCTTCCTTCTAATTCTCGTGGCTCTTCTCCCTTTCCCTCCTCTTCCCCCTTACAGCAGGGGTGTGGGGGTTTTTTGGGGCTTAATTTACACCTTTTCTTACACCTTCAGAGCTCAGCTATTTTTAAAAGCGCCCAGGGCGTGATTTTTTTTTTTTTCCCCACCGTGTTGAAATGGCTTTTTCTCCCTTTCCAAAGACCGGTTCCCCTCTCCTCCCCGGCGGGTCCGGCCGCGGTCCGTCCCCTCAGCGCGCCCGCCCTCAGGCCTCCCCCGGGCCGCGGGCCGGCGGGCAGCCTCGCTGCGGCCCGGCCCGCCTTTCCCCACCGCTTACCGCCGCCGCCCCGCTGCCTTTCGGACGAGTTGACCAAATTCGTCCGAATTTGGAGAAAGGGAACCTGTGTGAGGTAGAGGGGGCCGGGCAGCCCTGACAGAAGTGGGTGCCGTGAGGGTGGGGAGGATGGAGGGGCGCGAAAGGGGAGCTACGTGAGGTGAGGGGACCGAGCAGCTCTGACAGAAGGGGGTGCCGTGTGGGGGGGTGGGTGGACGAAAGGGGAGCTGTGTGAGGTGAGGGGGCCGGGCAGCCCTGACAGAAGGGGGTGCCGAGGTGGGGGGAGGAGGAGGGCGGCGCGTCCGTTGGCTCCAACCGCCTCAGGGGCATTTCTAACGGACACCGCGGGGTGAACCGAGGCGGGAAGCTCCTCCCGCTTGGGAACCCGTCGACGCTGTGCCAGCCCAGGGCTGACTGAAACGGCGGCCGTCGGGGGCGGCAACGGCGGGAGGGGAGGGGTCCGCACACGGGGGGGAGGGCACCCGGGAGCGCGCGCAGGCAGCGGCAGCGCGCGCGGCGGCAGCTGGGAGCCCGCCGGGGGCCACCGCCAGCCTCGGCCGCGCCGCGCCCGGCCATGGATCCCTTCCCCAAAGAAGGCGAGGGCGCGGCGGCAGGGGAGCCCAGCCGGGGCGCTGCCCCCTCCAGCGGGGTGGTGGTGCAGGTCCGGGAGAAGAAGGGCCCCCTGCGCGCCGCCATCCCCTACATGCCGTTCCCCGTGGCTGTCATCTGCCTCTTCCTCAACACCTTCGTGCCGGGGCTGGGTAAGGAACCGCGGAGCCCCGGGAGGGGCGGCCGGGACGCGCTATCTCCCCACCTGCCGCTACTTTGCCGGGGGAGCCGGACCCCGCCGCGGCGGCAACTTTCCCCGACGGCGCCGTGGGAGTGGAGGGAAGGAGGCAGGGAGGGAGCCCTTCCGCCCCGGCGGAAAGTTTTGCGGCGGGAGCGGGGGAACGGTCCGCCGCGGGGGTCCCCCGGGGAGCGGTGTGCGGGCTCGGCAGCGGCCGTCGTGCTTCGCGGGAAGCGGGTTGACGTGTTGTCCTCGGACACCGAGCGGTGCCTGAGGCGAGGGGCGGCCGCCCGTCCCCCCTCCCCTGCCCGCCCGGCGGCGCAGAGACCGGTCTCCGGGGCTGAGCAACCCCGCGCCTTCCCTCCCTTCCCCTCACTTTGGGGCACGGCCCGAGGCTGGGAGTGGTGTGGTTTAAGGGAAAGGGCTTCTTCAGCTGTTGGGGGGCTCTTGCGAACTGTGATTTTAGCGGGAGGACCCAGAGGCAGAGCCGCCGCCGCCACACGCCAGCCGAGGCAGGCTCTTGGAGCCCATCTTCCCCGGTTCCCAAAGGACTCCCCGGGAAAACGCTGCCCCTGGACCGCTACCCTGAGGAACTGGTGTCCAAAGAAACTGTGGGAATTCACTGTTTCTGGATATGAAGTCCCTAGTGAGTGGTTCTGATAACGCATCCCTAAGATGTGGCTGTAATCCCTTCTGTATTTTCCTTTCCTCTTTTTTAGTTAGGAAACATGTACTTACTGCAACTGGAGCCTAGAGTTTGAACGCTACAAAGGCAGCTGGGACCAAAGGTTAAATACAAGTATTCTAGCTGCAAGCAAAACAATCACATTCAAAAAAACCCCAACGAAAAACATTAGTCAATACCTTGAATCACATAGTCCATTCCTGGCCACCATTTCTGCTGAAAACCTTCCTTATGGCATAGGAGTATCTCCCAGCTTGCCCTGCTTTTAAAGAGCTACTGCCCTGCTGTTACCTGCTTTATGTGTTTCAGGTGGTTTAATTCTTTAATGGATCCAAAATTCTTCAAGTTCTTCTCATTAAAGTATTACCTAAGTCTGAGTGGTAAACTGTGTGCAACAGGTACAAGCCATTGCTATTCCAGTGTGTTTGCTCTGAACGTACGGATATACTCCAGAGGAAAACTACCACCTTGTGAAATATCTCAGGATTTTTCTGTGGAAAGAATGCCATTGGTTTATGTGCTTGCTTCCAGATAAAGTGCTGCGTGCTCAGGTGCGTTGCTTTTACAGCCCTTGTGTGCAGCCACCTGAAGAACATAGAGTGATGAATCAAACAGAAACTCCCCAGTTGAGTGCTTTTGTGGGGTTTTAGGTTATTATTATTTAGCACTTAATTTCCCACCATCTTCAGAGAGAGGTGTTCAAAGCCAGAGATTTCAAAGTGAGTGTAGTTTTCTGTTGGTGTTGAAGGTACTACATCGTCACTGTAGACATATAAGAAAAAAACTGATTTATACGCTTTTCCTCATTTGAATGATCTTATAATTCACGGTATATGAAGCATGCTGTTTTTCACAGCATATGAGAAAACCCTCAGGGCTCTTCCGTCATCCTAGGGTCCCATAAGCCATCCTCACACCGAGATTGGCTTGAGGTGTGATGATCTGCCTGGAGCTTTTCTCTGGCCGCTGCTGCAGGGCTGCTGGAGGTAGCCAGTGTTGTGCCTTCCCTCGCACGGAAAGTGTCGGTTAGGAACGACAGCAGATAGTGCTTTCCTTTCTAAAGGCTCCCAGCCTCTGCTGGCTTGAAAGCTTGAGAGTTGAATCTGGACTTTGTAGCCACGTTGGTTGTGTTGTCACTGGCTGGCTGGACCAGCCCAAAATGGTTTCAATTCTATTTTCATTTTTTAACAGGCAGAGATTTTAATTTGAAACTTGTTTTCCATTTGATGCACTGATTTCAGCAGTACTTTATGGCTGGCTGTGCCACTGCTCCTCCTGATCTTCTGTTGCAAAAGTAGCAAAACAAACAAACTACAAATTAAAAAGAAATCCTTCCATGTGGTGTTCTCACAGGTTGTCAAAAAGCATTATCCTGGACATGCATCCCAAAACTCTGTATGCGAAGCATAGCATTTAGTCCCTACATAAATGAACCTGATAGAAAATTTACTCTGAGATAACATACCCAACTAGAATATAGCTGTTTACAATCTCAGCCATATCCTGTCGTATATCACATAGCCCACACACAAAGGGAAACGGGAGGAACACAGATCTACTGGCAGGAATAGTCAGGGTAAAAAGAGATCTCATGTCGTTGTTGCACTTCAGCCATCTCGATAAATTGAGCAACCCTTGTAAAATAAAGAATATTTGCAGTGCTGTGAAGTATTCATACCTAGGATGTGAGCCTGTTCCCAGTGAAGTAAAATGGCATAATTCCCATCAATTCCTATAGTCCATATCTATAACATGGTAAAATTATATTTCACAAGCTTGTTAGCTTAGGTGGGGAGTGTGACTGTGTTCAGGTGGTAATGGAAGTCCTCTATTTTTCAGTCCCTGAATTCATTCCTCATCTCTTTTGTGTTTAGTTGCCATTCACGTATAGACTCTGCAGTGCAATTGCACTGAAGGGTCAGAAGCCATGGGAGTAGACAAGAAAATGGGCAACACCAAATAAACCAAGTGTTCTACTGCTTGGAGACCAGTGCATTTGAGGTGTTCATTAGTGCCCAGTGCCTCAAAGCAGTGATATCCAAATAGAACTCGAGCTCTGATACAGGCTACCAAATACTCAGGCAGTCTCTCAGCACCTGAAAGCCTCTACTTTTTTGAGTTACATTATCTTTGCTACGTTATGGAATTCATCTATGAGGGTGAAATCTGAGAGTTTTAAACATCCAGTTTATTTTCCCTTTATGATATTTATGTTTTGCAGTAGTACTCTCTGTGCTCAGAAGAAGTAACACTTTCTCTTTGCTTATAGTCAGTTTACCTTTTCCAGTTGGTTAATTTTCAGGGTTTTATGTAGTAATCTAGAACTGCAGGTTTTAAGATGCATTGTAAACTGGGTTCTAATTATTCTTTGTGTATATGTTACAAAAGACTCATAGGAAATTTTTCATACCCAGGGGATGTGTTAACTTCTGCCTTGCTTTAAACTAAGGCCAAATACACCCTAAAAAAGCTTGATTATCCCATCTACTTATAATCGGTTTGGCAGAATAGTCTTGAAATTGCACACTGCCTCCATTCACTTGTGATAGATGCAACCCCTTGGAGGTTTCCTGGATCAGAATTTTCCATGGTCCGATGAGGTCTTCCTCATCTGCATCTGATAGGGCTGAGCTGTAACCAAGGTGTCCCTAGCTCAGGTTCATAAAAGGACCAGATAGAAAGGGAGAAGGGAGAGTTCTCAGTGAGTGTTTAGCCAAAGCCATCCTGCCCTATCAACCAGCCTTCCAGCTCCACCACAGGCACCCTCTGCCACCGACACTGTCACCTCCAGTTTGGCATGGGACTTCTGGAGCCGGCTCTGAAGCCTCAGGGGCAGATGACGCCATGACGAGCTCAGAGGAATGGAAGATGATGACACCAGCAGGCATAAATGGGTGGCGCATCCTCTCTTTTTCAGTTCCCACGGGATTGAGCAGTGTGCACCTCCAGCCAGCTGGTACGTGCTCCAGATGGCAACTGAGAGAAGGGGCTGGCCATGCCCTTTAGCTGGCAGACTGTGTTCTCTTGGAGCTGCCGTGTGCCAGTCAGCGTGGGAGACGTTCTGGCTCCCTGTCATTCCCCGAGCTGATACATGGGAATCTTGCCCTCCTTCCTACCCCTTTTTTTTCCCTTCCCTCGACATCACGTGTGTGGGAGGGGGAAAATGAAAGGGGAGAACTTGAGGAAAATGTGAGAAGGGAGTGGAATTATCTGAAAGTATGAGGTATTCTCCAAGATTAATCCCTCCTGTCAGGAAGGGGGTGTACTTTTGGATCACAGCCTGAATTATACATGTATACTATTTTTATGCAGGGAGTAATTGAAATAAGTAGCATAAAATTACGTTAGTGCAAGATGGGAGGGTACCACCCATAAGCCATGAAATAGCCCGTGGAGGAGATCATGAGTGACAGCCTCTAGAATCATATGGGGTTGGAAGGGACCTCTGGAGATCATCTAGTCCAACCCCCCGGCTGGAGCGGGTCTACCTAGAGCGCATTGCACAGGAACGTGTCCAAGTGGGTTTTGAATGTCTCCAGAGAAGGAGACTCCACCACCTCTCTGGGCAGCCTGTTCCAGTGCTCTACCACTCTCACAATAAAGAAGTTCCTCCTCATGTTTAGGTGGAACTTCTTATACTCAAGTTTGTGCCCTCATGGACAGCTGGAGAAAGAAGGGATCATTCCCAGCCCAATGAACTTTTTTCTTCTGGGCCGTACAGCTCTCCCACTCCTGGGTGTCAGCTCCATATCACAAGTCTTCTGCCATCCGTTTATTCTGCTTCAGTTGTGAGAGTTCAAGGGCTAGACCTTCAGCTATGTAAATACGGCATTAATGCTCAATTTATAGAAGCCAAGCATCTGCAGAAGGCTCTCATTAGAAGCCACGCTCTCTTCAGCAGAATGAGCTCTCCAAAGAGCTGAATACAAGTACAGAACACGACACTCGGGAAAGTTGCAGGGATGCCATCTTGCATAAAATTATCAATTCCTGTTTTATTTTTGTTGTTGGAATGGTAAATAGATGCCTCAAGCAAACATCCATCACTTTCATTATTGAAACAAAGAATTTCAAGGAAAAAAACACATTTTCTTATCTACAGTAGAGCAAATATTGCAGAAAATAAATTGTGGCTTTCAAACATCTGAGCATTAAAATATCAAACTTGCTTTGGCATTTATGATCCTTTTTAATAATTTTTTTTTTCCTATGGACATGCAAATCAATGAATCTGGGTGATTTACAGGCTCATCTGTGGAAAACAAAGGTTTTTCAAAAGTGTTTGTATGAAATTTTGTTTCTGAACTTTCCTGACGGAATTCTTTAGCTAAACATTGCCTTTCAGCCCGTGATGAATAGACTGCGGGTAGTCTGCAGAAACAAGTTGTTTGTTCATGAGAGGATAATTAAACAAAGCAAACATACCGTCAGGAGACATCACTCTGTTGGGTTTTGGTTTTTCCACTGAAAAGATCAAGAAGCTTTTTATGGTAACTTCTTCATGTGCAAGGTGAGAAAGAAGATCTGTGCTACGATGTGTGCATCCTGGTTACTGGTAGCAGTGGCATCAGCTGTGCTGTCCTTATTTCTTGTGGTGAGGTAAAGTTGGGTACAAGAACACTGAATCTGCAGGTTTCTACTGCTGTTCTTGTCAATATGGAGAAAGCCATCCATTCCCCCCCCTCCCCCCTTTTTTTTTTTGTTTTTAAAAAACAGAGATTTAAGTGAGAAATAGAAGTGTCTTACCTAACTAACTTGGCTGATCATATTGAACAGTCACTCAGCAATCTTGCCAGCACAGGGTAGTCTGGAGTATTTTTGTGCCATGAAGTGTCTGGACCATCTAGAATGACAAGCAAGCTTGGAAAACTCAAAACTGCTTCGCGGGTAATTTGTGACCAGAATAAGTGCCAATTTATTTCAAGTTTTTAGCTCCTTGTTTGAGAAAACTCCTGCCTGCATATCTGATCAGCAAAAAACCAGTAGGGTTTTATTTCTGCTGAGGGTTCTGGTATATGGCCCCTCAGTTTTAATCCAGTGTCCAATGGCATGCTGTATTTTAGGAAGAAAGCTGCTTTCTGCTTTGCGGCGGTATTTTATTAGCCCATACTTGCCTGAATATTTAATATATTATTATTATTATTCTTTTTCCCTTTCCCATGTTTTACACTGGATCCCTTCCTTGAGTTTATCTGCTTTACTCATCATCCTCCCGGGGCCTTTGCTTTACAAATGCAGTTATGGGCACGCACAACAAAAGCACAGCAACCCTCTTGACTACAGTCTATATCACGCTCCAAATATTTAGTACTGTTTTATGTCCTTTGGTCAGTTTTTGCTCTTCACTAGTTGTAGTCCCTAAAAGTCAGCTGTGAAGCTCTAACTGTCAGTGCCAGAGCATCTTAAATGCAAACGAGTTTCTCTCCCCTCCCTCATGCCTTCTGTTTCCATCAGAATAGAAGACAAAAGAAATGGCCAGTGACGTTTTCTACGGAGGTATTCATTACTTAATGAACGGGTAAGGAGACAGGGTTTGCTCAGCATTTTGCTGTCTTTTTTGTCATTTAATGCAATTTGGATGGAGGTACTTGAAGATTAAGAGTGAAGGTGGGAGCAGACAGCAGAGAAGAGCTACTAAATGGCCAAGTAAACCAACTGAATTTTAAGGAGCCTGGAGAGCTGTTCCAGACAAAGGCTATGACGTGGAGAAAAAGGGAGAATCAAGCCCAGAAGGACAAAAGTGCATTTGTGGAGATCTGGTGAGCAGGCCAAAGAACGGGGACTTCTTGCAGCAAGAGAGGCAAGGAGCGAAAGGGTTTGACGACAGAAGTGACTTGGATGAGGAGAGGGCTTTTGATGAGTGAACTCTGGCTCGTTTGGACTGCGGGATGGAGGTGAATTGTTCTCCTGCTCGGAATCAGTGGGTGTTGCAGAGATTTGCAAACGCTGAGAAAGCACTGTTGCCTGCAGCAGTTCACTTTCCATCAGGAAAAGAGCATTGAGAGTTTGTGGAGCTCTTTAGGGTAGTCAAGGGAGGAGCGGGAAGCAGAAACCAGGTGCCTCGGGCTCTTTCTTACCCATCAAATCGCATGCAGCACCCTGAACACAAACACACCCGTAGGTGGCAGCAGCTGGCATAAAGCAGAAAGGTGAATTTCAGAACCTGCATACAATTTTAAATTTTGTGGAGACACAAGTGATTGGATGGTAAAGGGATTCTAAAATAGTCCCTAAGTTTGTTAAAGGGACTGGAGTTTGCAATGGATTTATGAAAACTTTCGTTCAAAGGTAACCTAGAGAGGAGAAAAGAGCTTTCTTATTTTCTATGAGATATAAAGTTGATCATAGAATTGTCTAGGTTGGAAGGGACCTTTAAGATCATCTAGTCCAAACATGTCACTAAGTACTATGTCAACCCTTTACCAGAAAAGGAAGCAAAGAGAGACTTTTTCACAGCTGGTTATGTACAGTGTTGAGTCAGACTGGTTATCTTCTAACAGCACGATTCTATCATGTAGGAAATACAGTAGCTGAGCCCTTCGACTCCAATATGAAAGATAAAAGACAACTCTTTCCACTGAAACTCCCATACCACACCACAATTAACTGGAAAAGTGCATAACCTTCACAAATCATAGAATTGTTTACATTAAAAAACACCTTTAAAATCATCAAGTCCAATCAGACACATAACATTCTGTTTTCTGTCTTTAGACTTGTCTTCATTTTAAAACTTTACAACTTTAAAGTTAGACAGTGGCAGCACCACAGTGGATGTATATGAACTTGGTTGTAGCACTGTGCAAAGATGCTGGTCAATAAAGGTAGAGCAGAAGAAGACTATTTCAATTGGAAGGGACCTACAGCAATCATCTAGTCCAACCTCCTGATCACTTCAGGGCTGACCAATAGTTAAAGCATGCTTTTATGATCCAAAGCATGATCCAAATGTCTCTTCAACACTGACAGGCATGGGGCATCGACCACTTCTCTAGGAAGCCTGTTCCAGTGTTCAACCACCCTCTTGATAAAGAAATGCTTCCTAATGTCCAGTCTAAACCTCCCCTGATGAAGCTTTGAACCATTCCTGTGTGTCCTATCACTGGATACCAGGGAGAAGAGCTCAGCACCTCCCTCTCCACTTCTCTTCATGAAGCTGTAGAGAACAATCAGGCTGCCCCTCAGCCTCTTTTTGTCCAGACTAGACAAGCTCAAAGTCCTCAGTCACTCCTCACAGGACGTGCTTTCCAGCCCATATCTGGAAGAAGGTAAACCAGTTTAGAGTGTTGTACCTATGTTCTGTACTTGGGATTTTGCCAGGACCCAGGCAGCCAGGACATCAGACCCAGGACGGGACATCAGCATGAGCTCAGCTTCACATGAGAAAGAAAAGTTTGTGTTGTTTGCTTTAGAGATCCTAGGAGTGTGAAAGCCGGGTTGCTCTGGTTCTGCTGAAGAGTGGGAGCTTTTTCACTAAGTGAAGGAGTTAGTCCCTCTTTATCTTCCCACTCTTCCCAGAGTTTTTGAGCGTTTATGTTAACTAGGAGCCCCAGGATAAAAATACTGTAAGAGGTTGAGAAAAATCACATGCCCTTCTACCTAGTTATATTTTACTGCTTGATTTCCGACGTTATAAACTTACTAGGTTTCATTGTGTGTAGAGTCAAGGAAAAAATAAGTAGACAGAACTTGAATATTTGATTTAAAAATACTCATTTCCACAGATAGCGTTCTCTCCATCTCACCGCTTTGAAGCTGCTCTCACCCTCCTTCCTCCAGCAGCAGAGTCCTTATTGTAAAGGCAGTTCAAAGCTCAGTTTTTCAATTACAATGGAGTTAGAGGCCAAACAACTTCTCACCAATTACTTGACAGCCCCTCAAAAGGCCTAGCAATGCAATCCTGACTCTCACAATATTTGGTGTTTCCTTAGAACCCTGTCCCCTGAGGCTCTTGATTAGATGAGAATCTCTGCTTTCAAGAGAAGAAAAGAAAAAAAGTAACTCTCATGGCTTTGGAACAGGATTTGAAGATAGGGCCCTGTCTTAAAAAAAAACCAACACCAAAAATGGGGGTGGGAGATAGAGGAGAGAAAGAATGAATTGCATTTTAAAAAAAAATTCTCAATTTTGGAGAACCTGATTCATGATTTTTTAGCACTGGAGGATATCAATATTATACTGAGCTTTTACATTAAAAAAGTAGACACATTGCTAACTAATTTACAACTCTGCCAGACTACACAAAACTATGGACACGCATGCTTTGGAGCATACGATTGTGAAATATCCAAACTAGTAAATATCAATGAGATGGTTGCTGAAAACTAATCGGTAATGCGCTAACTTAAATTAAAAGTTCCAGTATAAGCATACCCAAAGAATATGCCCAGAGTGGGTCATGTTCAAATCTTGCTAGAGGAAAGAGTGAATACAATCAATAGAGGAACTGTTGGAAACATGATTGTGTGTTAAAATATGTATTTGAGCATATCACAGATGATTATCCCTCATCTCACCAGCTTGTCGTTTATCTCGGCTGTGTTCTCGGTTTGCAACAAGCATTGATGAATATCTACACAAAACTTAGAAATGAGCCTGCAGACAATCACTTTGTTTCAGTTATGACACAAGCAAATTTGTGAAAAACACAAAGGCGAAATGGTCAAATGAATCTTGAGATTGTGTTGGGAAAATTTTCAATTGAACCAAAGAAAAATGTTGTTTTTAAAAAGTGTGTGTACAATTTTAGGTGTTATGAGCCCTTGAAGAACTGAGATTTTAATGAAGATTAATAAACTAGATTATAATGAGCCATTGTTACAAGTTTAGTATATTAAAAAGTTGAGTCATTTTACAAAGTATGATTCATAGTATTTGTATGAAAATATTTTACTGGAAATAAAATAAGCCCAATGATCACATTAGTATAACACTGTCCAGCTGAAACAGTTTTGCTGTTTTACGTTTAAAGTATGTCTTTCTTTATATGCATATATCTATTACATATGCCCATATGGTCACCTAAGATCTTGGGTTTAAATTGTTTCTTCCATATGTAGGTAGAAAACCATTTGTTGTATCTGTTTTTTAAGCACATTCATAAAAGAATCGATTTTAGATTTCATAAATGACTTTTGTTAATTTGCTATTTTTAAAATACTTGCAAGACCTCTTCTGTTGCCATGACAATTTGATTTCCATAAACATGATTTTTTGTGTGTGTGTGTGAATATCCAACGTTGTGTTTGCTCTGTTGGGGAAAGAAGATGGCAACTTGGCAGCATAGAAATCACTGTGCAGAGAGGCCCATATAATCTTTCATTGATGGTGGTCAGGACTATGCTCATTATGGCAATATAAAATAAGCCTTTGGGTCAAGGTTTATGTATTTATATTCCCTGTAAATGAAAATATTTTTTTTTTCCATGTCTTCTTGCAAACGCTGTTGTGGAGTCAGAAAGCTTTAAGTTTTCTTTCCGCTGAAAATTAGTTCCAAGAGTCTGAAGACTAAATTCTAGCTAAAAGTACAGCTGGATCTCTTTGGGTCTACATACACAAAGCAGCTGCCAGGACATACAAGTCTGGCTGTGGGATCAGTTTGGTTCCCTACACCTTCCTTCCGTCTTTGTGAAATGATGGCAACAAATCAGACCTGTTTCTGAACTCATTCGCTCCAGACTGGTTATCAGGTAATCCATTGAAAGAGTAGGTACATTGGTTTTGATGTAGTTAAACAATTTAGTTAGTGCAGATTCTCTAGGTTGGGCCATTAGGTTATCTCTCTTGATCTATTTAATTGTGAAAGCATTCCCAAATCTGCCTGTCCATATTGCAAGGATGATAATTTTTTTTGCTGCATGCCTCTGTTCATTAGCTCTGCACCCAACAAACTGATCAATACCAGAGATGGCTTAGCAGGGGTTTTAGAAAACAAATGCTACTTTTTTCTGAAACAGTATTTCGGACTCAGCATCACGAGATTTTTTTCCTCCTACTGAAATTTCATTGTGGCTGCAGAAAGCTGGTGGGATGGTTGCTTTTCTCATGTAAAAGAGAGAACAGAGCACAGGAACTACAATCATTGGTAATTGTGAGTACAAAAATGCTCTCGTTTTCTCTTTTAAAAACTGAAACATAATTTTATCCATTGACTTGCACCTGAGTGCTTATTTCCCTCAGCCCTCTGCTCCTCCAACACATCCCACAAAACCAAGTTTGAAATGGATTCTCCTGGCACTCCTTTGAAGCTGACTCCCTGAGGTAATCTAATTTTCATCTTGTTTACATTGGTCAGCTGTACAGGGTGACCTGATTTTTGTGCCCTGAGAACTAGTCCCTCACATCATATACTGCCACAGAAGGCAGCAAAGAAGGTTCTTTCGTACCCATGATGCAGAGGTGTAGGCAGCTGCACAGGGTTGAACCAAGCCATGAATGTGGACAGAAGAATGCAGAAGGCTCCAACCCTCAGTCATTCTGGGTCACCAACCCATCTTGATTCAAATAACTCCTTATGCCCAAGGGTGCCAACACACAAATTCTCCTTTCCATCAAAGTCAAGCCTCAGTATTCCCACTTCAGATACTAGATTGAAGGCAACACAGTTAAAAGTAGGATGTGTTCCCTTGTGCTAGAAGAAACCCATGGTGATGCCAGGAGTGGAGTTTAGACCAAGCATTAGTTACCAGGAACCGCTCTTGCTCAGCAATTACACAATGAATCCTCCTTTCAGTGAAGCTGTGGTGAATAAATGGTACCAACCCATCCTTAATATCATCGACACAAGGAAGAAAAGATTTTTCTTCTGTGTATTAGCTAAAATGTGGTATATACATGGTGCAACTGCAAATCTGGCCCATGTGCGTGTGTGTTCTGCTCTTGTATCAGTGCCTTCAAACCATTGGGTGCTCTTTCAGTGCTCATTTACTCTCTGTGTGCCGAGGCAGAACTGATCAGAGGATGGCCCCTTTCTAGTTGCTTTGGAGACTTCAGGTCACATTGCTTGGACCAACAAGCGGTTGTTTGAACCACTGCGAAACAGGTCCAAAATGTTCCCAGGACAAGTTCAACCCGCTTGTCAGAACTGGGAATCCACGACGTGCAGAGTGATACAGCATTGAGCCTCTAGAAGCAGTTTGCCTCACCTCTGCTCAGCATTTTTGCTTCTTATTGTAACATAGATGAGAAGAGTTCACAGTCTCATGATATCTTTAGTTCAAAGAGAACTGGGCTCAAAGGTAAGGGCTAACACAAGCTGTCCCCTTGAGGTTGCTCCTGTGCATAGGCGTTACTCCCTGTGAAGAAGAGGTGTGTAACTGGGCTCTTACATTGCACTTAAAGCCTGAGAAGATGCTTCATAAGTTACAATGCTAAGTAGGACACCCATTGAGAATTGTATTTCCCAAATTAACCAGCAACCAAAGCTAAAAATCTGAGGCTGCTGTATCACAAACTGCTTTCTCCCTTACAAACGTGGTTTTAAGTATTTATGACATTTCATCCTATACTACAAACATTCTTTAGTATATTTTGTAAATGGAATCATGCTTAAATGACACAAGACCTTACTCTAGTGACTGTGATTTCAGTCTTTTCTGAAGAGTCCACTATGCACTGGTATGAGAAGCACCGAGTAGGTAGTTGAGCAGGGTGTTACCGCATTATTATTTCATTAGCACTGTGAAGCACAGACTACGCTCAAGTCCTGTTGCGATACAGAAATATAAGGAAGAGTTATGTCATAAGAGTTATGTCAGACTGTTTGCTGGCAGAGTGGAGAAGTCAGAGGAAATAACCTGCTGAAGATTGTCCAGGAAGTTGGGGGCAGAACTGGCAAGAGGATCTATGTGGACTTCTTGCAATTCCATGGCTCACATCACAGAGCCATACTTAAGTTCCCATTACTCTCTTCCAGGAAAACTGTTTTTAATGAACTATCTCCATCACTCATGGACTTTGTGTTGGTCAGGAAGCAAGGTGTTGTCTGTGCCGTGCACCAGTGAAAACGCAATAAATAGGTAGGACGTACAAGACGATTTGTAGTTCAGATGTGCTAGTTACTCCCTCACATGATCCCATGCCTGTGAAAGCCACACGCTGTCTTGTACATTCAAGGGAGACTTCAGGATATTTTAGTTGGTACATGGCAAAAAACACCAAAAAAACCCCAAAAACCCAAAGCCAAGCAAGCCATTTTTTTTCTAGCACAGATGTACCCTAGAGCTGCCAATTGAAAGAACACTGATTTATACCGTGCCTTGTACTTTAGTATTAACAGGTATTTACAGTAAGTAGGCTCCACTGCATTCCTTCTTGTTTCTACCACACTTGTGTGCAAAATGGGGTCTTAACTGTGACCTTAAAATGTACTATTTTAAAATATTTTATTTATATATCTCTGTAGGTGACCATGGCACTGTACAGACAATACAAAAAGAAAGGGTCCTATCCCAGAAGGTTGTGCTAGAAATGTAACACCAAGAGTCAGATTGGAGTTAAAAGAAATCTTAATAAAAACACACAATACAATGTAATGAAAAGAAAAGTATTTCCTTGAGTTGTATGTTTAAAGGAAGAGTTTTAAAGGCACAGTTGGGACTTGTTTCTTAGCAACAGGGCTCATCTGAGCCATGCAAACACTGTCATGTTGGAAAAAGATACCCTCAAGAAGAAAGGCAATATGAGAGGAACTAGAAACATCAAATTTAGATATCTTTCTGCTGTTGCAAGAGCATTTTATCAGCATTACATATCCTTCAGGCAATGACCAAGGTCATTTTAATAAACTGTAATGATCAGAACAAAGAACTTGTCTTTACTTCTATTTCTCAGAAGGGAAGAATGGCAAAAATGATACTTAAAAACATGTGCGTTGATATTACAGGGATACCATAAACCATAGTTTAGGCCCTGTCTTCCTCTGTATCCATGATAACATGGCTATATTCTGCAATGAGGACACAGGAGTCCTACAGAACGAAGTCCTGGCTCTGCTGCGTCTCATGCTGTATCCAGTACTAGATGTTTCAGAGGAAGATCTGTAATGAACAGAGTTGAATGCAATAACCTGCCTGTAGCAGAAGCTCCTCCTAAAGGAGTTGATTAGCTAGCTGATACACCAAAGCAGCAGATAATTTTTTTCACTATTATTTAGTCAAAATAGCTTAGTGGAAAGCGTTCTTTTTATTGGGTGTATTAGATGGGATTCATCTACCTGTGCATCTGAGTTGGTTGCCATTATAATCTGTGGGAAGGAATTGGGCACTACCAGCGTGTGACTCATCTCTTCTCTAAAATAGGTGAAGTGATTCACACCCTCTGGGGGCCTCTGCCTTTTTTTTTTTTTTTTTTTTTTTTTGACTGCAAAGGGTATCTGGATCAGATCGAGGAGACACCTCCCTTGCAGATACCTGAAGTTAAGTCAGATGAAAGCTACCCATTAACTGGTTTGTAAAACAAGGCATTTGCTTTAATAGTTTCAAAATACATCCTGCATTGCCTGCACATCTTTCTGGATCTAGTCTCGTCCTTACAAGAACTCATAAGTAGGTGTGACCTCCATGCTGTTTCCTTGTGCATATACATCTACCATGTCTCATGTAATTTGTATATTTTTTAGACCTCCTGATCTTTCTCATAAATCCTCACATAAAGTCCTTTAATTTCTGTAATTACTATCATTGGCCTTCCCTGTAGCTCTTGGAGAGTAGAGGGGAGACACCTCTGTGAGAACAGCTGGAGAGCCCATGCTGGAACAGGTACTCCTGACAAGAGCTGAAACGTGTGGAAAGCCCAGGCTAGAGCAGATTTGTCCCGAAGGACCACAGCTCGTGGAACGGTCGACACCAGACCAGGGGAAAAGCATCAGGAGGAAGGAGTGGCAGAGAAGAACCGCTCTGAAAATGACCACCCACCCCCTGTTCCCCATCCATTCTGCGCTGCTCAGGGTGAGGTGGAGGTAGAGGAATCAGGAACAAAAGAACAAAGTTGAACCTGGGGGCAGGGGGAAAAGAAGGGGAGAAGAAGGTATTTTAATTTGTCTGTTTCTCACTATCCAAACCTTTTTTTTAAATTGGAAATAAATATTTTCCCCGAGTCTGGTCTGTTTTGCCTTTGACTGTAACCGCCTTTATCTTGACCTACAAACTTGTTCAGCTTATTTTCTCCTTCTGCCCTGTGGAGGGGAGCGAGAGAGCAGCTGGGTGGGTGGCAGCCAGCCAAGGTCAACCCACCACAGCGTATCACTGATTTCTGTAATGCCATTATAACCTCTTCCATAGCATCCTCCCTCTAGCACTGTCTCAAGTCTTGTTAGCTTTGCTGACTGCGGAACACCTTGAGCACTGTCTCTACACTTGGATCACCTTGAGTCATCTCTACAATGCTCATGGTGATATTTAGATCCCTTCCTTGAAGGATGTCCTGGGTGTTCACAGTGTTCTTTCTTCTATGCATTATCTGTGGTGCAGAAAGTATGAGAGGTGCTTGCATGCTCCACATCAGTAGCATTGACAGCTACTTTATTAATTAATGGAGTGGGCAGATTAGCTCAGATGAAACTTGGGGACTGGCTGCTGTCTCTCCTTGGTTCACCCCAGCCAACCAGGATGATGCCTGGCAGTAATTTCCTGTTCTGATGATTAACACAGAAAGGTTTCCCTTTGTCACTCAAGCATTACAGCTGAAGTAAGAATGTCTGTTCTATGCCGTAGCTGGAGATACACCACCTCACATCAAGAAATAGCAGATGAAAACATCTAGTAGTACCTCAAAGCCATGGTTAAAGAAAGCTAAGTTTAAGTTTAGGGAAGACTTTGCACTGAATCTGCTGTGGCAGATATATGTTCCCTTCTGTTGACTCTGACATGGGTTTATAATCTATACTAAAAAGAGGTAAGTTGCCTGGCATCTAGTCTTCAGCCTGTAAATCCTCATATGGTTGCACAGCATAAGCACTTGATAGTATGCTACTGGACCGGTTCTGCTCTCCTCAAGTCATAAAAAACCCAGCACATACCAACACTGCTTAAATAGGAAGAAATATAAACTATGACAGCACAGGAAAGAGACTTTTCAGACAAACATTATTTAATATCCTATAATATCCTTATGTTCTGATACATACTTGTAACCCTAATCTGTATGTTTCATTTTCATTATAGCCACAAGCCTTGGAGAGCAGTGAGGCTAAACTAGGAAAGGCAGAATTTGATCAAGAAATCCGACAGCCCTTTCACTACGGCCTCAGGCATGGTTTAGCCTGGAATTCCTTGATTTCAGTGGAAATTTGGTGCCTAAGTGTTTTCAAAAGCCTGTGCTTTTAGCTTCTCTGCCTTCCTTCTTTTGTTCTTCAACAGAAGAAAGAGAACACTAGCACACATAATTGCACAGACATGCAATGGGGTATCATTAGTACTTATGAAACGCTAAGATAAAGAGAACTAGATGAAGCGCTGCTGTTGGTCAGTATGGACATTAGGAGATAAATAACAGTACGTTCAAAGCAGAATAAGTAGAAAAATATATGCAGAGTTGCTTGCATATGTTGAAAAAATATTGAAGGATTATAAATAGCGTAGGGCCAGACATTGGAGAAGGATAAGAACTATGTTTGTGTTTTCTCCCTGTTGAGCAGTTTGGCTCGGCTGTTAATCCTCACTAACTGGAAAATAAAAAGCACATTTCCAATAGGCTTTTTATTGCCTTAATCTCAGATTTCAAAATGCAGTGTTTCACATGGATCCTGTGCATGGTGTGGACAATGCCTGTCTTGTGTGACTTCCACTCAGCTAGCAACAACGGGACTGAACTTTCCCACAGCCCTGCACAGGTTCTGCTTTAAGGTATTCTGTGATTTAGGGACTTCCTAACCCACAAGTTGTAATTGCATCCCCGTATTGTAGTAGCCTTTGACTGACCTTTCTTCCATGTGTATTTTCATCGGTACTAGTTCAATTAGTAGCGAGGGGGAGTTCATCACACCATCTTACTCTGCCCAATCCTCTTCCCACTCTCATCCCACCCCAAATCTGGTCTTGCTTTCTGTCAGATGGTCAAAAAGCAGTTCTGGTTCCACATCACCCATAGCTTCTAGTACATGCATCAGCTTGAACCATCCTGCTGCCAGCCATACTGTCTCTCGGGTGAGGCACGGTGGGCTTTGTGCAAAGCACCATCCCAGTTTCCAAACATTTAGCCAAAAGATCAAACACAACCCTGATGGCAACTCACGTTTGCCTAGCTCCCTCCAAGAGCAGGGACAGTTACCGAGGAGCTTAAGCAGCAGTATTTGTTCTGCCTCTGCAGGAACAGGTTGGTTTTGAGGCTCTTTCTGGGAAAGGCAGAGTGATCCAGGGAGACCTTGTAGCCCCTTCCAGTACCTAAAGGGGACTACAGGAGGGATGGGGAGGGACTCTTGATCAGGGAGGGGAGCAATAGGACAAGGGGTAACAGTTTTAAACTGAAAGAGGGGAGATTTAGATTAGATCTCAGGAAGAAATTCTTTCCTGTGAGGGTGGTGAGACACTGG
>JAOXNO010000024.1:12838581-12853649 GCA_028565335.1 Limnodromus scolopaceus | reverse complement strand
TGTTCAAGGCCAGGCTGGATGGGGCTTTGAGCAACCTGGTCTGGTGGGAGGTGTCCCTGCCCATGGCAGTGGGGTTGAAACTGGGTGGTCTTTAAGGTCCCTTCCGACCCAAACCATTCTATTATTCTATGACTCCCTCCTCACTGGACACAGCAGCCAGAGGCTGTGCCGGAGTCAGGGGCCCACCAGGAGCACGGCAAGGTCAAGCTAATTACAGGGCTTCGAGCACCTTCAAACACCGAGCTTCCCACACGCTTAGCTGCTTGTTCCCGATTCCCCACACAGCAGCATTAGGGAGTGTAATCCCACTGACTTCAGCCAGATTTGGGATAAAAAGAAGAAGTTAATCACTTCAAGGTTCTCTCATACGGCAAAGTATGTACTCCTATACCAATTAGGACAGAGCTGTGGCTTTTTCAAGGAACATCCTTCTCATCCACAAGAAGTTGGCAAACTTACAGTAAAATTCTACTGTCCTGAGGTGACTCAATACCTTAGGAGGATAATGTGTGGAAGGGCATCCCTACCCAAACGACCACCGAGGAGCTCACGCCAGCACAGATGTGTTTTGCTGACGCTGCAAAATTTAATACGCATGTGCAAAAGGGCTATTGGGTCATCCTAATGAATATGTAAGCCCAGGTGGAGTTATGTACTGGGTAGGCGGAATAATAAGAATCTTTTGCATATAAATAATGGGTAAATATCCCCGGTAAGGTGTGCTAGGTTTGTGGATTTCCACCTAGCACCCGACGTCGAATAAAGCAATTATCTCCTCTCTAAGCTGCTTTTGGTTTCGAGAGCTTTTAGTTCAGGTAACATCAACAGCACACTTCAGCTGCAGAAGGTCTGCCACAGCGAGCAGACCTCGGCACAGCACCCGCAGTAATTTTATCCCCGGCTCCATTCTCAGAGTGAAAGCCCTTACGCACGCCCCTTAGCCACTCTAGTTATGAGTCACCGAAAAATGCCAGCTTTAGCAACAGCAGCAGCTCAGACTTCTGCAGGGCTGGGTACATACCTCCGCCGCCAAAGCCAACCTTCTGCCACGCTTGCCTGGTGCCAGAGCATCCGAGGAGCCTGCCGGTGCCGGCCGGGCAACCTTGCGCCGGGAAAAGGCCAGCGGAGCAGTGGAGGGAAGATGCCGTCAAGGAACCAGGCAAGGAGGTTTTCTTGCCACGGGAGTTTCCTAGGCTGCTGCTTTGACGCTGCCTGTGAAGCTTGCGGAGTCGGCCAGCCCCTGCTGCACCCCAGCGCACCCCCGAGCCCTCGGGGAAAAGGACGGGATCCTCGGAGACGCAGGGAGGGTTACCCAACCCGACCATCCCGGCACGGCACGCGGGGATGGGTTTTCCAACCCAACCGTGCACCGACACGCAGAGGGTGGGGCGGGGAGAGTAAAAGAGGATTGCAGTTGTTAACTCCTAAGAAATTGAGGGGAAAAAAACGTGCTGCTCCTACAAAAAAAATGGCCCTGACCTCCCACGAGCTGGTGTATGTGAGGCCGCAGAGGTGCCAGCGGGGAGGATGCCGGGTTTTTTGGTGGAAAGTGGAACGCAGAGGCCGGTAGAGATAATTTGCTGCTTCAGCGCATGTTTACAACCTTCCACGGGGTGCCGGGGAGGAAGAGGTTTCTCTAACCCAAAAGGGAAACGCTCATCTGAAACAGGAAAATGGAACTTTCTTTTGAGCATTAATAATGGAAAATCACCTCTGCAATGGCCGCCTGTTGAATCCCCGGGCGTGCAGCATGGAGAGGATGCTCGGGGAGATACACCCTGCCCCGTTCTCGGCTCACTTGCCACCCCAGGTAGCCCCAGGGGGGCTAATGCTGGCCCAGGCGCAAGGGGAAAGATGCTGGCATTTTGAAGGGGGTGGATCTGTTCTGTCATTGCCCCAGCTGAGCTGGTTTCATCCCCCAAAACCCTAGCATCTCCCCCTCCCTGGACGCAGGATGAGAGGGTCTGAGTACCACAGCGATGCTGGCAACACGCCGGACACACACAGCATTACCCAGGGGTGGCTCTGGCAATTCAGGTTCACCGTCTAAAATGAGAGATCCGATTTCTTCTATTTCTTTTTTTGTTTAAGCGAAATTGCTTCTAAACTAAATATTTCTCTTGAGAGATCTATTTTTAAGGTGAGCAGCACAGCACGGTGTTTATGGACATAACTGCAGCCCCAGACCTCGAGTGATAAGCTGTAAATGACCGCGGCACCCTTTAAAGTAGTAGAGATCATGGGTTTCATATTAAAATCCAGAGAGCCTGTCTCAGAGCAGCACTGTTATGGGTTGAAGAGGATGCTCAAGCCATTTTCTGGTCCAAAAAAGGACAAGAAGATGAAGGGGAGTTATATCTAGCCGTGTGATCGCAAGGGCACTGGCGGAAGCGATACAATGAACCCATTATAAACATGGGCGTAGCAAAGCCAGAGTTTAGATCATTGTGTCTTAACGTTTCTAAATATATTTTGTCTTGTGGGGGGAAGAGCAAGGGAGAAGAGAAGTGAACGTCGGGAAGACGCCTGGTTCTCGGGAAGACACCTGGTTCTCTCAACGACTGGGGTTTTTCAGCAAGGCAGGAGCCCACGATCTCGGAGGCAGCAGCCGGTTGCTGAAGCCCTCCTGCTGCTGGTGACTATGTTTAGCTCCTCTTTAGAGGGCAAGGGAAGCAGAAGGGGAGGTAGAAAAACTTAGTCATCTTCTCCCCTCAGACATCTTGCTGTTCATTTGCTTCAGCAGCACATGAGGGACTTAGTCACTCGCTCTCTTGACCTGCCTTTTATAATTTTAATTTTCCAAATCAAAATTAAAAAAAAAAAAAAAAAAAAAAGAGAAAAAGGAAGTTCCTCCCCAAATAAGCAGCCAGTGGAGGAGGCTGCAGGGAAGGAGCCAAGAGCTCACCCCAGGGCTCAGCCGGTGGCTGCAGACAGCCGGGAGGGTGTTTGCAGGGTGCAGGAGGATGGAGAGGGCAGAGGCTGCTGCTTCCTCTCGCTCAGTGGCAGCTCGATGCAGAGGTGCAGAGCATCCTCCGCTGCCTCCGGAGCCCAGATCTGCCTCATTTTCCCCCTACAGGCAGTCGGTACCTGCCCTCGCTGTAAAATCGTTTGCAGGGTGATAACACGCCGCTCATGCCCCAAGTGTTTTCCTGCAGCAGGGCAAGGTTTAGCACCTTGCCCGCTAAACCACACCTCCAGCTTGGACGTCCTCGGTTCTCCAACCCGGAGCAGTGATTCCTTTGGGGACGGTTTCAGTGAGCCAGCTGTAATGGTTTGAGGAAAACCCTAACAATTTATTGTTGTTTAGACAATTATTCTATCACCCGATGACCCCACCTCCCTTGGACAGGGGAGTTGGGGAACACAAAGAAACACAAGGGTTGAGATATAGATTTAATAGGACGAGACTAAATAATTAACAATAATATTAAAGAACCAGTATTAATCCTGGTACGAGTAGAAGATACACAAGAATTATACTCAGCCAATTCTATCATAGGAAGCTATGCACTCCCAGCAGCGGACAGCAAATGTGGGACACTGTGAGCGCTGTGGCTTCAGGAGGAAGGGAAGGGCTCAGGGGTTCGTTACTGGGGCAAGGAGTTCTCTGGACCCACCGCCACCAAGGGAGAGAGCTACGCAGCAAACTTTTCTAATTTTTATTGAATGTGGCATCCATGGTATGAAATAATCCTGTTGGCCAGCCTGGGGCAAGTGCCTTGGTCCTCCTCATCCCTGCACCTGGCAAGGCTTGAAAACACTGAGACCTTGAATCTCACATAGCGCGGCTGGCTATAAAGTAAATATTTTCATGAATTCAGGAACTAGAGTCTTCTAAAAGTGCAGTTTTCCCCAGCATTAGAAGAGAAGTTAGTCCTGTGCCGCCCAGCACAGGATGCCAGCCATAGCTCTCGCTTTAAAGAAGTCCTCAAGCTTAGAAACTTTTGCCAAAACTGGCTTGCTCCAACAGCGCCATAGGAAAACTCAGGGCAGCCGGTGTCCTTCCAGACTCCTCTTGCCCTCGGGAGAGCAGAGGGCCCTTGGCACCGTCCCTTCCTCCAGCCACTGCCTGCCCTCCACTGCCGAAACGTAGGTGCCGAGATGCTGGTGCTGAGACGCTGCCTCAAAACGGGGAGCACGACCCACGGCAAGAAACAAAAAGCCTCCGAACACAAGCGCAACCGAGAGCCGGGCATTTGATTTCTCTTCTCCGCATCCCGCAAGGTTTTAGGACAGGAAGGCAATCCCAAAAACCCATCTTCTTCCCCCACCGGCCAGCACGGCGGGAAGCTGGTGTTTTACAACTAGGTCGGGATGGGGTTTTTTGGAGGGCTCAGAAGGCACCCAGGTGGCTCGTGGCTTCCTGTTGCCACGGCTTTACGGCAAAGCAACATAAATAGGTCTTCATTCTTTGTTGATGTTTGGTGCCATACAGCAAAACATGCATTGTTAACCTAAAAATAGGAAACGCTGCCGCAGCTTTGAAGAAAGTCAGCGCTTTTCCTGTCCCGATACAAACACACAGCGGGGCCGAGCGCCAGATGCCCCCGTCCCTGCTTTGAAGCCCGACGAAATTCTTTGCAACCCTCATAAATTACTGCTTTGTTAGCGCTCGACAAGCTCCAGCCACACCAGCGAACCCTGGTATTTCCTCCTTCTCCCATCGTAAGGGAGGGAAGCGGTGAGGGGGGGGGGTTGGGGAGGGGGGGAAGGGATGCTTCATGCAACTTTTGATCCCCGTGCAGAGACGGACAGCCCCCTGCGCCTATGGTTGCGGAGGTTGCTAAGGCACCCGCTGACGCACGGCCGGGCCCCGCTTCTACATTTTTCCATTACAGGGCGTTGAAGGGCGCAGAGCAGGAGGCAGCTCTCTCCAGCGAGCGATGGAGAGAGACGGGGCCAGAGGCGGCAGGATCCCCCAGGGCACGCCGTGGACCTCCTCACCCACCCCCCAGCCTCGCGACGAAGGAGGGAGGGCACGACGGAGGCAGAAACCTGCCCGGTTCAGAACGAAATCGTGCATGTTTTCGGGTCTGGCTCGAAAACAAGGGCGCGCCCGCGCTTCTTGGGGTGTGAGTACAGAAGAGCTGGGGTCCCAAGCAGAGTGAGCAGAGAGAAAACCAAAGATTCCTGGTGGCTTTCCCCGGGGAGCACAGCAGTGACTCCTGGGGGAAGGATGCCCTGGCACGGTCCTCCCTCCGAAGTGTTACACGTGGTACCTGGATGTGCTGGGACCAGGGCAACGTGGCTGCACCGGCACGGGCAGTGCCACCAGCCCCTTTACTGGGGTCCCACCCGCAGGGATGCCCACCCCACCGCTGTCCCGTCACCCCCAGGGTGGTTTAAAGGGGCTCAGCCAGCCCTGAGCACAGGGGACAGACAGACCTCTGCCTTGCAGGACAGATGGAGAGCACAAGCAGAGCCCAAACAGTCACAGACTGACTGTAAACATCACCCCATCCAAGAGCAGCTGCTTGCCATAAGGTCTCTCCCACCTCCATATTTTGGTGGCTTGAGATGTTCATCTCAGTTCCTGGGCTGATTTTAACTCACCTCTCCCACTGTGAGCTGCTGGCAACCATGGGGAAGGTCCCTCAAGCAGCAGCTCAGGGCAGCCAGGCTGTCCAGCTTCTGCAGAAAGCCAGTGCTGTGTGACACCTCTGGTCACAGCTTATCTCTCTCCCACAGCAGCTAAATGCTGCAGACCAGACTTGTGAGCTCTTAAAAGCCACCAGACGTAGTAATTTATGCAGGTTTTAACCTCACCAGAGCCTCGGAGATGGGCAACTGAGGATCATCAACCCAGTTTTGGGGCATGCCTGTTCCAAGTACAACTCAAACACGTTGCAGGATGGAGGATGCTCCCTAGAAGACCAGCCAACTGTTGGATTGTTTTACACATCTCCTCATAATTGTGTAATTTCATCATGACAATTCAGGATTAACCCTTTAGAGTCAGTGGTTCGTCTTTGGTTCAGCTATTGCACTGGATTCACAATCCTATTTGTGCCTCCCTGGGGTGGGCAGAACTAGAAATCTCAGCATTTTTGTTCCCATTTGGGGATCTCCTTCCCTAGAGAGTTAATTACCCCATGACTTCAGGGTACTGGGCAAGTGCCAAGAGGTGGCAGCTGCTAAAGCCACCCCACTTAGCAGCGTGCTGGCCGGCAGCATGGCAATCCTGTCCTTGGGGTCAGGGACAGACAGAGAGGTGTAGAAGGAGAGGTATTAGTTCAGTGGTACTGAATCACGGCTTAGGAAACCTCCCCCTCCTGAAGGAAAAAAAAATAAAAGGAAAAAACCCAACCCTCTTGAGTTGTCCCCGTTTTAGTTAGGAATGGAAGGAAGCTACAGGAAGGCAGTTTCACACATGGGATGATGTCTACAAGTTCCCCATGTCTCCTTTGGAGATTTTCTATCTGTAAAACAAGCCCTTCTCTCTACAGAAAAGGTGCTGAGACCTTCACAGTCTCTGAACAGTACCAAGATCAACTAGAAATCACAAGTCACCTTCCAGTACTTCAGCTTGGAGCTAGTTGTTTTTTAGTGACTTTGCTGAGGTCCACTGCCTGGCTGGCACGATTCAGAGCCACTGTTTGGCTCGTGGAGGATAAGACCTCATTTTTTTACTGCAAAGTCACAACTATATCCAATAGCAGGGCCTCTCAGGGATGTCATGTTAGAGGGTCCCTGGCCTTACAAGGAATGAGGAGGAGAGATGTGCAGAATACTGCTTTGCAAATGTACTGTCCCTGTTGCATGGCAAGCTATTAATATTTGCATTTTTTTGCATAAGACCAGTTTGGATTCACTGTTCCTTCACCTGCACAAACATCTAGAATCTGCATGAAAAACAAGTCAGGAAGCTACTGATGAGACAATGGCATTCCTGGTGCTACAGCCATGGGAATGACTGGAAAGTCTTCATGTGCTCCCTCTCAGAGCAGGCAAAGCTCTTCAAACCATGGCCACCACAAGACATCTGAGAACCATCAGTGGAGGAGGCTCACACCTTCTCACCAGTCGCACCGGCACTGTGTGGCTGGGACACATGGCTAACTTGGGACACATCCCCAAGGCCAGCTCCAGGGAGGAGGATTCAATTCTCCTAAGCCAGCATCTCTGAGATGGGCATGAGCCATGGGCCAAGTGTGATGGCCACTCCAGGGTTAGCTACCAACCCTACAACAGCATTTGCAGAGCTCCACACAGGAGCTATGCAAATATTATGGCTAAATCCTCTCCGTTCCTAATCACAAATGTAATTGTCTGTGCAAAGACAGTGCCCTTGGCTAGGGACTGCCTGGCTCTTTGCCACAGCCTGCGTGGTGTGAAGGCAGGGACCTTCAGCACCTGGCGGTGCCACCAGCATCAGCTGAAGCTCTAGCTCACGAGGGCAAAACTAAAAATCTCACGAGACCTAAATCTGTAGGTAGTGTTGCCCAGGAGCGGTACTACCAAAAATCCATAATTAAGTATTTCATCTTGGCCAACACAAGCCTATGGAAACAGCAGCACAGGTCTGCCCCTCTCATGTAGTCATGGCGGGGCACGTGGCACAAAGTAGATGGAAGCTGTCCTATTTTATTTAGCTTATAAACAACTGTAAGCTTTTTAGGGCGTTACAGTCAGTAATTCTGGAATGGAAAAGTTTATATACTGGAAACAGTGTCTCGTTAATGAATGGAGGTATTTTTAATAGTCGTGGTGCTAGAGATACTAACAAAAAATGTGTTGAGGAGGTGATTATTTGTGACACCTGCTGATGTGCCAAACAACAATAAAGTTCTCACAAGCCAGTGACTAGCATATCCCAGAGAGTGGCTAGATTAGGGGAGGGTGGAAGGGGAAATTTTGGTTTTCTGTAGAGAGATGTAGTTAAAAAAAAGGGTCATAGAAAGCATCTGGAAAATGATAGCTATGGCAAGCAGCTATCAGAATCTCATTTGGAAGACACAGGTCCCATTAAAGGGTTGTTAAATGAGTTCAAGGGAGCTTCAAAGGAAAGCAGCAGAAGGGCTCAGAGAACCAAGGATCTGGACAAAATCCAGAGGGAAGCTGCACAGTGGTCAGTGCTGGGATTTGGGGTTGGCAGCAGAGCCCACGGCATGGGCCCTCTCTAAAGCAGAAGGCTTTAGAGGCAGGAGGACAGGTAACGCACACTTGGGGCATGCTCCTTTCCAGCGCCGTCACTGCCTTAGGTTGAGAAGAGGACAATATAAAAAGTTATCTGCTCCAAGGGATTGGTCTTGAGGGCTGGACTTCATGAGCCAGTCCCAGGTCTTGTGGAGTCTCCTGGTCTCATTGGAAAATATGAAAAAAACTACACCTCTCTCTTCAGCCTCTCCAGACAAGCCTGCACTTTGTATGCTGGAGATCCTGTTCAGAGCCCTTGGCCGCTCCTGTGCTGTGCTTGGGCCACCACGGGAAGGGTGTGATTTGGGGGAAACACGCAGCCAGGCGCAGGAGAGCAGCTCGTGCATTGAAAGCATGGGCTAAATATCACCCCTGGATGAGTTTCCCTTGGCAGAGCTCTGTTTGAGCCACTTTCCAGAGCCACAGAACGTGTCTGCAACTCTTAAAGCACTGAGGTGCATTGCCTGGCTGTAATTTAACCTTCCTACAGCTTCAGCCCATGCAAATGAAAGCCATAGGGGCAACCTGTGCCTTTCAACCCTTTGAGAGAGGACCCAGCTGAGCATCCCACACTTAGGTGCCATTAACACTTGAATAAGGGGAAGGAGGACAGAAAGAAATGGAACAAAAAGCCTGAACTGGAAGGATGTCCTAAAGCTCAGGGTGTGAGCTTTGCCCTTTAGGTGGCTGCGGACACCGTTTGCTGCATGAGTTTGCTTCCCATTTTCTGCTGGACAGACACCAGGGACTCGCCCAGCACTTCATGGTGGCCGTCTCTCACCACGGAGAGAGCCAAGAGAGCCAGAGGCTCACTGCATCCCACATCCCCGTGCCCCATGGTGGCCCTCCACAGCCGACGGCATGCCTGATGGGCCAGCTCCATCCTTGGCCTGCCAGCAGCCAGAATTCGCTGTCCTATCACTTTGGCACACTCCTTCCTTCCTTGGCAAGACAGGCCAGAACTAAACTTTTCCACTGAGACGGGTAAACAAAAGCTTTTGCTTTTTCCCCCTGTAATACAGTTTGGCTCGGGAAGTCACATGAGCGCCGCTGCATCCAGCGTGTATACCCAAAACAGCTTGAGCTGCTGGTGGCGTATGGATGTACCAAAGCTCATACAGAACAAAGCTCTGCCCTGGAAAGACACTTCCACCCGGGCACGGAATTGCACCAGAAACATCCCGTCCTTCCGCCTGAAGGCCAAATCTGACCCCTGGCTGACGCAGAGCACACACCACGTACGAGGGAGGACACGCTGCCACTGAGGCCGTCGGAGCTGGCTGCCAAGACTTGGCTCTCCCCACCGCTTCCCACAGCCCCCAAATGCCTCCCCCTGAACTGCTGCCAGGCATTCACCCAGCGCACAAAAGTCACCCTCAGCAGAACACTGAAACACAGGTACAGGAGCTCTTGTCACTAGAGGAGCCTGGTTCCCCCACCCCCAGCCAGAAGTGCAGATGGAGGCTGGAAAAATCACCCTGCGAAATATCTGCGCTCTGGAAGAACAGAGAAACAACAAGCAGTTTGCCTTAGAGGCAGAAAAACCACAGGGATTTACTGATGGTCATTTTCTGCTATTAGAGCAATAAATCCATTCGACAGTCAGCCAAAACGCCAGAGAAAAAGAATGTGAGCTTAGGGAAAACAGGAAAAAAAAAAAAAAAAAAGGTGTTATTAGACCAAAGTATTTTCCAGTGATGTTTAGAGGCAGTTCCGAGCCCAGCACCCGTCAGCCAGAAAACCTGCTCCCTCCGAAACCGTGCCAGTCCATCCCCACTGCTATCGTGCTTCCCCTGGGCCTCCTCGCCCAGCACGGAGCTCTGCAAGATCCAAAGCACTGGGAAATTAATCTGCAGCACTTGAATAAGGCAGCAAATGCAGATTGTGCCCTTTCCCCTTTCTCTTTTCCAGGGAGGAAGGCAGGGCAGGAGGTTCAAGGGCTGGCAAGACGACAGCAGAAGGCGCTGACTCGTCTCTCTGCTGGGCTGGCGCCGTCCCGAGCCTGCGTTTTGCTGGCTGAAAAGTCATTTCCATCGATGCCATTATTACTGCATCCCCATTTGCGCTCCTTCTCTTACCTCTCTTCCCCCTTTGGTGGGCTTTTCTGGGTGTTTTCCGGCGGAGGACATTGTCCTGGTAACTTCAGACCAACGTGTGGGTAAAAAGGAAGGTAAACCGGGAGAGCGAGAAGGTCTCTCTGTGGTGGCTCTGCTTCACTTACGCCAGAACCGCTGGTGCCAGCTGTGAAGGTGCCTCCAGCACAGGCAGGATCCAACGCCTTGTGATCTTCTCGCTGAGCAACAGGATGTTTCCAGCCTCTACGCTGGGGCTGCCCATGTCCACCCAAAAAGCTCTGCCCCTGTCTTATTCCCGGTAAAAGCGTAGACACAGAGGCATTTGGCTGGAAAACCGCTAATAATCCCATTTCCTGTGGATCTGGGAAGGGGGTGTGTATGTGTTGCCTCAGCTGAATCCTCTGCTCTGGAGTTCCCTTAACGTGCCCTCGTGTCGCAATATGCCACGGCTGTCTGGTGGGAGCTGATCCTGGCGTTCCCACTCGACGGCTCACTCCCGACGGAAACGAGCTGTCAGGGACGTGCAGTGGGATGACAGCTTCCAGTCGTGCTGCGCTCCCAGCGTCCAGGCCATACCCGTTTTGCTGATCCCACCAGTCGATTTTGGCAGTGGAAAACAGAGCGGTGAGCTCCGTAGGTCAGAGCTTGCTCTCAGTCAGCATAGCCCAGGGCTATCGAACTGCTCCTTCATCCCAAGCATTCCCAGCTCCGTGCTTGGAGACACAGAGCTCCCAGGTTGAAGACCTGCCAGACCAGTGGAGCAGTCATGATAGCCAATGGTCCCTCTCCCCATGGAAGACAGTGGCTTTTCAGGACCAAAAGTCAGTGCAGAGCTTTCCAAAACTGGGGGGGGCAGGGAATCCTGTCCTCAAGCCCAGCAGTCAAATGACTACACTAACGATTTTACACTGAAAGGGTTATTAAGCATTGGAACAGGCTGCCCAGGGAAGTGGTCACCTTCCTTGGAGGTATTTAAAAGACAGGTAGATGTGGTGATGAGGGACACGGTTTAGTGATGGTTTTTGTCAGTGTTAGGTTGATGGTTGTACTAGATGATCTGAACGGACCCTTCCAATCCAGGCAACTCTATGATTCTATGTGTGCTCCCTAAATACACCAAGCACCATCCCAGCCCTGCACGGGCTGGTTTCTAACGCCAGTGCCTGCCTTGAATAACCATGAAGTAGCAGGCACAGCAGTTCTCAGGCAGCCAGGCCCCTCTCTAACCCACTGACCAGACCTAGCAGAAGGAGCCTGCAGCCAACACGTGCTCCTGGCGACGGGGAAGATCTCCCTGGAATTGGAGAAGTGAGACGGAGAGGCAGGGGGAGGGCAGGAGCCCCCCTGCCCCCGGAGCATCAGTTTGCCCCAGGCCTTACCCCAGAGCCCATCTTGAAGAGTTACGAACAGAGAGCTAAAGCTTCCGCAGGACACATCCATAAAGAAGTTTCCTGACGCAGAACAAGGTGGGACAAGCACAATCCATCACCGCTTTTGGAATTCAAGGCCAGGCTGCGATGTGTACTCACACCGGGACCAGTGGCAGACTGGAAACTGGAATGGCATGGTGACAACCCAGCCGAGGGAAAAGCAGGAATTAGCCCAACGCGTGGCGATTCCCACTTAGCTCCGCTGGCTCTCGCAGTTACTGAAGTGGCACTGTTTGTTGACGGAACAGGGACTGACTCAGTAGGAACAAACCCCAAGGGAAAGGTCCTTCTGAGATATTTGTTCCCATTATTTACTCTGTGGCTTAATCAGACATCTCTGCAGAAAAATCAGCAAGTACCTCCCCTCACAACTTACTGAAAATGACGTCACCAGCCCTGATTCATTTACAAAGAGCTTCCTAGGAACTAAAACGCTGTAGCGGAAGAAAGCGGGCCCACATCTTTCACATCCCAGGACTGCCAATACCTAAAGCACATATTTTAAGTGCTTGAGCCTGAAAAAGCAAGTTTGTTTTCTTTTCCTGGGACACACTTGCTCCAGCTGCAGACGGCAAACAGGGAGACATGGGAACACACATTTTTTGTACAGCCGCATGAAAAGTCGGGTGGTGACGAGCTGTGTATCCACACCACGTGCATCCTCAAGGTTTACTATCAAACACAAAGCTCTGACGAGGAAATGTAAAGATTTGGCTTCATCCTTCCAGTCTGATGCAAAGCTTCCTTAGAACTCTAAGCTTTTCTTTTCACTGTTTGAGCATTAACATCTACTTATCTACTTCTGTAGGACCCAGAGGAAACTTCCCATGAGCAATCCAGCAGACAGCCACGTTTCTAAACTACAGGGCAACCATATTAAATTAAGATCCTTTCAAAACACACACACAGACAAGAAGAACAGGAAAGGCAGAGGCCCCAGCACCTCAAGAGCTCTCGTTTGAGATTAGTGTTTCACATGAGTCACATTTTTTCAGAAAGTAAGCAGCAGCTGAGAAGCCCAGCCTCTAGATTGATTCAACTCTACCATTACTTTAAAACAATGCGAAACCACCCACCCTCAAATCAGTCGTGAGCCCATTCCCAATGCCCCACCGCCCCTCAGTCAGTTATCGAACTGGTCTGTCAACCAAGGATGTTTTCATGGAAAGTGGTTGGGTTGACAGATGAGCTATCAGCGGATAAATGCACAGAAAAGAAAGTTACAGCTCCCCAGAGAAGCAGCTCTTGAACGCCGCTCCCACCTGACGAGTTTCCCCTATTGCGCAGCTTCCTTGAGGTTTGTCTTAGATTTTTTGATAAGATAGTGGGAGTTTACGTACCAAGGAATTGTCGTCTGCGAGAAGACCGACTCCATGAGCTTTTGTATCGGGTTTTTCAGAGGCACAGAAGTGTTTCTCTCCACAGTTCATTACACAATGCTAGCAGCTTCAGAAGTTTATGGACCTATGCAGTGCCTTCATGCTGCTGTATTTGGCCATGAGGTGTCCCCTGATCCTTCTGTCCTGTGGGGCATGAACAAGCAGGTACCTACAGGAACCTCAACCTCCACCCCAGCCCCTGGGTGTAGGGGAGGGCTCATGGATGTAACTGCGAGACAGCCACAAGTGCTGCAGCCCACATGGAAGGAGGCAATCACAGGATCATAGAATGGTTTGGGTTGGAAGGGACCTGAAAGATCATTGAGTTCCAACCCCCCTGCCACGGGCAGGGACACCTCCCACTAGACCACATTTCTCAAAGCCCCATCCAGCCTGGTCTTGAACACCTCCAGAGACAGGGCATCCACAGCTTCTCCGGGCAACCTGTTCCAGTGTCTCACCACCCTCACAGGAGATAATTTCTTCCAATCCTGATTTGCCAGGTGGTTGTTGATCCCTGTTATCCTCCCTCTGGAGTTGCTCTGGCAGAGCAGGAATCCTTCCCAGCTGAGAGATCCTGGCACAGAGACCCTGGACCTAAGGGATGGAGAGGTGCAACGGGGCCATGCATCCAATGCAAGCCTGAGGCGGATTTTTGGTCTGTATTTCTGGGTGGTACACCACAAGAAACTGGGAAGACGTTTGTAAAGTTCTTATAATCTGGCAAGCCTCGTCCCAAACTGATCTCATTAATCAATCCCTCTCGGTGAGAGGCAGTAATTTCCATGGTATGCTGCCAAACTCCTTCCTCCTCCGCTCCAGAGGTGTTTTACATACCACAGCACCTGTACCCGGCTCAACAGGCAGAGCATCTGCCTTCTGCTCTCCACACTCCTCCAGCAGTAAATCCTGTATTTCACGTCCCCCACACTCAGACTTGTAAGTCCACACAGCAAACTTTTCATTTTTAGCTTCGTTTGCCCTTTCTGCATCATTTCTCCCCAAACATGCCCATTGAAGCTGAGGCCCCTTGTGCAACAGTACACAGCGCTGCATCTCCAAGAAGTGCCCCTCCATTTCCTAGGCTATGGCAGCTGGGAGACATGCTGTCCCCCCCAGCAGGTCGCTCCTGTTTTCCTAGGAAATGTGGCAAGCACTGATCCCTTTGTTTTCTTCTTACCTCTGAAGAAATGACTGCACCCAGTGTTTATCAACCCCGTATCTCCCTGATAAGGTGCGATGTCTGTTTCTGCACCCTTGTGGGACAGTCGTGCGCCACCATCGAGGGCTACAGGTAGAGCAGCCCCTGCCTTGGCTGCAGAGCTGAGCGCATCCCCTCCACTGAGAGAATGCCCTCAAACAGCCACTTTTTTTTTGTACTGAGCTTCTTCCCCACCTGCTTAACCCCAAAAAGCCTTGCACTGGCAAAACAGCATCTTACAACATTGGTTTGGTGAATCTCAGATGCCATCAAGAAGGAAAACCATCAAGACAGTAAAACCTAAGTTGCGGGGTGGTGGGGCTGTGGGATGCCCTTCTGAGGATGCAAGTGGGTTAGGCAAAAAGAAAACCAAATCTGAAGTCTAACGGTAGCCCACAGAGACACCACAGAGACTGCACAAATATTCCCTTTCATGATGGATGGCCTTTTTTATCATGAGAATAAGTCAAATCAAGTAAATGACTTAGCCTCCTTATTCCTGACAGCATTCTCTGCTCCTGCCTGTAGCCAGTGACATACGATCTGCCCGACACAAAATGCTGCACTGCAACAGGAATGAACATCCTCGAGTCCCTCGAGCTCCATTTCCAGGGAGTGCAGGCACTTGGCAGCCCTGAAACCAGACCTGTCTCCTCACCCCCATCACCCTGTTCCATCAGGAGCTTCATCCACCCAAAACCTCCCCCTTCTCCCATCGCTCTGTGTCAGAGAATCAGACATGCCTCAAGCTTGCTGAGAACAACCTACCCCTCCCCTTTCTGGCCCACCCCCTTCCCCCCCCCAAATTCATCTATAAAATGTATTCAGATTTAACTGGAAAAGCACC
>JAOXNO010000024.1:12755772-12829938 GCA_028565335.1 Limnodromus scolopaceus | reverse complement strand
CAACCTGGTCTGGTGGGAGGTGTCCCTGCCCATGGCAGGGGGGTTGGAACTGGGTGGTCTTTAAGGTCCCTTCCAACCCAAAATATTCTATGATCTGAACTACAGCCTTTCATCCCTGCAGAAAGCTGCGGGCCTTTGCCATGGGCCACACAGTGCCTTTGTAGCTCCCTCCCCATTGCCAGAGTGTGGAGAGGAGCCTTGGCATGAAGGCAACCCCAGCCCATCAGCCATGGAGGCTGTTGTGCAACGCCGCCCACGCAGGGCAGAAATCCTGTCCTGTTCCATCCACATGATCAGCTTTCAGCCGCTGCTGATATCCCACATGTGGCTGCATATCTCAGCCTGAAAAGCAGCGAGCAGGCAGCTTGGGCGCTCCCCCAGCCCCTTCTCCCCTCAGAGCACAGGTGGGCTCAGAACATCCCACAGCAGAGGGTTCCCTGGGGTGGCTCTGCGCAAAGCCGACAACTAATTTCTTCTCCAAATCTGTGGGCACATCCTCGCAATTTCATCATGCAAACTGTATGTGTTATTACCAGACAGGGTAAGTAGAAAGGAAGGAATGGAAGAGTTTTCGCAATGATCTTAAATGTTTCACTTGAAGCCCATTAGTTTGCAGGCTGAATAATCTCACGTATAAACTTTGTGTATCTCCTGATCTCAGTTTTCTTTACCGGGACCTATTCACTTTCAGCCTGAGGGCTAACAGGGGAAGGCAAAAAGTAATGTTTCACGTAGGCTTCTAAACAAAATAATCTGTAAATGAATACAGCGATCAGAAACTGGCTTATTGGGTTTCTATTCATCCCCTCTGAACTGGTTTAAAGAGCTTAGTGGGGTGATACCCTTTAGCTCTTGTGAGACAACGTGTTTCAACAGCTAACGCGAATGTGGAAATCCAGGGACAGCCGCCTCCGTGCTGCTCCTCTGAGAGCTGCCAGCAAGTGATCTCCAGGTGGCCACTGACGCTTAGAAACCCTTGTCTTGAGAGACCCCAGGACACAGAAGCAAACGAAAGCATAAAGAAGGGGGGAGGGAGCTCTTACAAAAGTAATCGCACAAAAATAAGGCTTTCTAACCCACCTCCTGCGTGAGAATGAACTGGTATTAGTTTTGACAAATATATGTCTTTTCTTGACTTGTAAGATTAAGAGCTTCCCTGGAAAACCACCTGTGGGGGCATAAATATTGTCAATATGTGACTGGGGGATCCAAGCTTTTCTAAGTGCTTTTGCAGGCAGAGGAAATGCGCAGCATGAGAATGAGCAGCCTGCAGTAAAAGGACTGAGTGAAAGAGAGAGTTCAATTACGCCTGATCAGACCCAAGCACTGAAAGCATTTACCCAACATCACCCTCACTAGATTAAAACTCTGTTCTGTCCCACACCGGAGACCATGGTAGCACCAGAGACTCAGAACTCCATGATCAGAGAGAGACATTCACAGCTTTTCCTACATGGAACTGTGAGCCTGAGCTACAGTTGAACTGCGTGCGTCCTCTCATCACCCATCCCTTTGGGGGCATCTTCGGCCAAGGACAAGCCTTGTGCACGTTAATTGCATGGAGAGTTTTAAAAATGAGGTGAGGGACCTGCAGACCTAATTTTGGAGACAAGGACAAGCTTCGGGACAGGGAAGGAGAGCAGGGCCTCAGGGAGCTGGCAGGGGTGGCCAGAGGACACCTCCAATGCCAACAGGCTCCAGCTCCCTGTCCTGCTCAAACCATCCAGCCTGGTGCATGTGTGAGGGACCCTGGGAAATAACCACATCAATTCTCTTGGCACGTCCCATGGGTGTCCCTGCGGAGATGCCATGTTATTCTTTCCCAACTACTTCTCTCACTGGGGGAGAGAAATTGTCTCTCCTTCAGGACAGCTGGTGGAGGTGGTACAGGGCAAATGGCACCATCAGGGACCGGGCACCTTTTGTCCCTGTCACACCAGTGCCTCCCGGTGTGAGTTAAAGCAAAGTAACCCCCACCCACGCCTCTGGCAGAGGCAGCCGGGAGACCCACGCTGGTGAAGGGAGCCCGCAGCGCTGAGCTAAAACCAGCCCAGGGACTGGGTTAACCCTGCAGCCCCTTCTGTAGCGAAGCAGAGAGCAATGGGGCCAGCAGCAGACCCCCACCCCAAAACTGCAGGACACCTCCCTGCTCTTCCTCAAGACTCTTTAGGAACGAGTTATGATACAAACTGCAAACACCGGAAAGAACTACAGCCTGCTCTGGCATCAGGGCCCAATTTTTCAGGGTTTGAGAAAAACCTGAAAAGGTTTTGGAGTGCAGATATGAGACAGGATGGTCCCAGCCAGGTATGTGCTGGTGGCCACACGTGCACCTGATGTGCCCAAGCCCTGCACCACCACGCACCGAGGAGGCATGAACGCACCCGGCTGGATGACATGAGACTGTTTGTATTCATTTACTGTAACATCTTGTCCTCGGGACTGCAATTCATCTCACCTATTTTTAGACATGTTCAGTGTAGATGGCTGCATCTACGCTATTTAACTCCTTCTACAGCCACAGGGCTGCGTGGCCACAGTTCCTCTCATGCTGTGCAGGCAGGTCACATACACTGTGCTCTGCAGGAGCCTGTGTCTCTCCACAACAGGCTCGGATCTAGCTGTTTGCCACAAATCCCAACCCAGACATCATTAAGCACTTTCAAAAT
The DNA here is from genome assembly GCA_028565335.1 of Limnodromus scolopaceus. Lineage (NCBI taxonomy): Eukaryota > Metazoa > Chordata > Aves > Charadriiformes > Scolopacidae > Limnodromus > Limnodromus scolopaceus. The sequence goes on along the minus strand of JAOXNO010000024.1, from coordinate 12,827,269 downwards.
CTTCTTACCTGAGCTTTCCTCACTTACAGAATCACAGAATGGTTAAGAGTTAGAAGGGACCTTAAGGATCACCCAGTTCCAACCCCCCTGCCATGGGCAGGGACACCTCCCACCAAACCAGGTTGCTCAAAGCCCCATCCAGCCTGGCTTTGAACACCTCCAGGGATGGGGCAGCCACAGCTTCTCTGGGCAACCTGTTCCAGTGTCTCACCCCCCTCACAGGAAAGAATTTCTTCCTGATATCTCATCTAAATCTCCCCTCTTTCATTTTAAAACCGTTCCCCCTCATCCTATCGCTCTACTCCTCAGTCAAGAGTCCCTCCCCATCTCTCCTGTAGCCCCCTTTAGCAACTGTAAGGCTGCTATAAGGTCTCCCTGGAGCCTTCTCTTTTCTTTCCCCTGCCTTTCCATCTTCAGCCTTCATGATGCTTTTTCACCGCTACCTGCAACTTTTCACTATTGTTTTTCCCTTCGGTTTCCTCCTTTTCCATCCCCTGATCAGCTTTCACATTCAGTTTCTCCTCGACTTCCCCTTTTTGCCTCCACCCCATGCCACTATGTCTCTTACCCCGCTCTGCCGTCACTCTGCCGTCACCCACCAGCTGACGCAGCAGTGGCTCCATCCACCTCCATTCCACCCACCTCTGCCCTCTCCTGCCACCCCACTTCAGGGCACCCACTCACTTCCCCTCGCCCCCATGCCTGTCGCTGCTGTGCCCCCACACCTGCACGGGGCTGTCCCCACACCTGCGCGGGGCTGTCCCCACACCTGCGCCGGGTCCGTCCCCGTGTCCCCGTCCCCACTTTGCACCGTCCCGTCCCCCCGCGTCCCCGCAGGCTCACCCCACGCAGCCACACGCCGCCATCCCGGCTCTGCCCGGCCTCCTCCGGGTGCTGCTCTGCTCTGCACAGAAAAGGAGGGTGGAGAAGCCGCAAGGACGCCTGTGATTTCCACGTGGCTAAAGCAGATTCCCAGATGGCTTCGCAGCTTCCCTTGTATTCTCTTTAGTCTTCCTGGCCTCGGCGGTCATTTCCCTTTTCCACCTGCCTTTCCCCTTCGCTCCCTTCCTGTCCGTCTTATCTCTCTCTCCTGGCCCTTGCTCTCCCACGCCGCGCCGCTCCCTCCCCACGGCCGCCCCGTCCCGCTGGCCATGGGGCAACCGTGCAGCCCCTTGACCTCCCGGCACTTACGGCATCGCCCCGGCTTTACAGCTTGAACCGGCCTTTGCCCGGCTGCAACGCTGAGTGTCGCAAGCGGAGGACGGCTGAAAAGACAATCAGCGAGAAGCTGGGGAGCCTCTGCCGCTAAACTTGACAAAATCCTGGAGAAAATAACAGGCAGAAAGGAGTCGTGCTCTAGTTCCAGCTGGAGCATGTGACAGGATCGAAAACCCTTTGTATGCCTCTGTGAGAACAACTTAATGGGGGAAAAAAAAGGAAATGGTGACATGGCGAGACAGCAAGGAGGCAAAATGTGGGAGGAAAGAGAAAAAGTGAAAAAAAGAAAACAGGAAAAACAGGTAGATTCTTAGAGGCACTTCACATGCTTTTTTAAAAGTTGCACTTCCTTTGAATTATCTGTGCTGGAGATATTTTCAACCCAGCTCCGCTTCCCTTGAAAGATCAATTTGGCATGCATTCAGCTCTCAGATGAGCTTGCAAAACATGAAAGAAGCTGCAAGTGTCACTAAAATGTAGGACCAGCCTCAATTCCGGGATTGAGAACTGCGCATCTTCCTCCTCGACAGCAAAATGGTGTCTCTTACCCTCTCCTCACCTGCCCTGACCTCCCCGGGCCCAACTCCCCCTAAAAGCAAGTATATTTTTCTTCTAAATGGCATAGTAGGCATTGAAAAATTACATAGGATCCTGGTCATGTTGCGCGATTAACTCATCTGGAATGCGATCCAAGGACACTAAGGGGAAGATTTCTGCTTCACCCCTGGGTGCACATCGTGTACATCATCAAAAAGAAACGCTCTGTTTGCTTACAGACAGAGCAGTGGCAGACACAAGGCCCCTTGGCATAAACAGCAGCCCTGATCTAGGAAGAGAAACTGCAGCAATTTCAAAATTGTTGGCTGCACTTTCACAAAATGTACTCAAACCATTTTTTTTCCATTGATCTGACGACTCTGGTTACTCAAACAGCTCGTCAGCTTACTTCCTGTTCTGCTGGAGAGCTCAGCAGCCCTGCTAAGACACAGAGAGGAAAAAAAAAAAAGCCAACACAATTCTAACTTTTATTTTGAGATCATCAGAAATAGCTCAGTTGGAGGGTTCCTATTTTTGTTCCAAAAATGTATTTATAAGGTTTCTCCCATCGGAGGGCACGGCCACCTGACCTGTCCTGCTCCCTGAGATGCTGGTTTGGCGCAAGTTGGTGAGCTGAGCCCGTGCACCCACTGCCAACACAGTCCTCATCTCTGAGCACCAGAGACCTGCTGTGGGTAGAGAGGGGAAATTCAGGTTTTGTGCCACATTTTGCTGCTGGTCTGCCCGTGCCAGCCTTCCCAAAGGATCCCTGACAGAGCCAGCTTGGGGAGGGGATGGATTTTGCAATGCGGGCAGTTTTCCATGGTCTAGCCATTAATATAAACAATGCACTAACCCAGCCCATCTGCGCTTCGTGTTATTCTTCCTCCGGATCAGATTTATCCCTCGCGTGAGCCCACCAGACTCAACGGAGCTACAACAGAGCTGATTTGGCCCAATCTCACTCCAGTCTTGCCACTGAAATGAAGCCATGTTCTAGAGCATCGATTCTTCTCCATAAAAATGAGAGGGAAGTGCAGCTCGAGGAGGCAGCGAGCTCTGTTTGCTGGCCCAGGTTCCTGCAGTAGCAAAAGAAGACAGCAAGGGACCAGCAGACAGCAGCAAATAAACACTTTCCAGTGAGATCAGCTGGAGCCGCTGCTGCGAAATCAGCCACTGAACCTACACCTGGAGTCTCCCTGCCTTTTCCAAAAACCGCAGGATATTTCCAAGATTAGTGGTGAAATCTGTGGCTTTTCATTACCCAATACGAAAATTAATATGTCTTAGGGTTTTAAAGGGATTAGCAGGTTATTTTCCGAAGTATTTTATCTTTGGAGAATTTACTCCTCAAAATTCTAACTCTTGCTGTGCTGCTTTAGAGATGTTAAGAGCCATCACATTGTTAGTGTTTTCTGGGCCAAAGCCTGTTTCTCAAATCCCCGCTCCGTTCAATAAACACTGACACCAAGTAATAACATTCAGTATGTGTGTTGTAAACGTGTGTTACATTACAGCTGGCCATGCTGTCTAAACTGACTTGCAATTTAATTCCCAAGCAAGTAACTTAATTGCATAGTATATGGAAAATGTTGCTGTTACGCAAGCCTCTGTTTTCTGACAATAGCCAGTAAAGCTTCTTTCCTCCCTTAATTTTGTACCCTGGAAATATTCTAATTCTGTTTGTTACGCCAACAGTAGTTTTAGCTAGTTTTCCAAACGCAGCTGCTCTCCAGAAGACCATCTGCATGTCATATAGGATCTTCAAAACTGCCCTCCTGTTGCGATTTTACTGAAGTTAACCCTGCAAACGGAGCACGTGAGAACGGAGTGCAGCTCACGGATACACCCAGCCCCTTTGCTTTGGGGATTATTCCCTTTAAAAAAGTAATAGCTCTAAGGAAGGGCTAAAAGGAAAATAACATACTCGCCTTCTTCCCCTGGGGGGAGAAAAGACCCCTATGAGCTGGAAAGGATCTTAATTCATCTTAATTCAAGGGGCAAACTGGAGAACACGTCAGCGCATCTGATGAGAGTAAATTGAGGTCCAAACACCCTCAGAGCCGCTAGAGAACACTTGGTGTCGCTTCACACAGAACCTCCACACCACAACCGAGTGGTTTAGGATGGTTCAACAACCCTACTTGGTATTTTCCGAGCACTGCCAGAGCCTAAAAGATTCCTTGTCAAAAGACATGTACAACCTTCCATGGATGACTGTCCAAAGGCAATTAGTTTAGTTGGAAAGGTAAGATTTTTGCTAAAATCTTACAATCTGCACTTAAGTGTTGGCCAGCCAAGCTGTTTTCCCATTTCCTGGCAGCTGCTTGTTCTCTGAATCACCCTTATCTGTAGAAAAAGTGATTAATTTTCAAATTGTGTTTTATATCAAAAAATGACAGGGAGGTGGTGTGTGCCTCCATGTGCAGTTTCCATGGTCATCGTTCCCCAGTGACCGCTTGTATCTCTATCTGTGGCCCCTACCTCCAGATTTTGCCTGGGAGATGAGTTTGGATTTGGGAAGAGATCCAAGACACTGGCTATCCCAGGTCTCACGACACGCGTACGGATGGGAAGGCAGATTTTGCATTTATGGGCTTTTTGTTTCAGCTGGGGCAGGGAGGGAGGGCTGGCCTTCTCCGTTCCTTACAGGGAAGCCAAATCAGCTTAAGTGCTCTGCCCTCCTGGCCTTTCTTTCCATTCAGCCCATTTCTCAACCGAGAGAAGCAGTTATTTCAATGGTCCCTTTGCCTGCTCTTGCTGTTTTAGCCTGAGCCCTGCCTTGTTCTCACAGTCCCCGGCTCTCGCAGTCAGGTGGCTGAGACTCCGAGCTTTCATTTTTAAAAAGAAAGCATGTTTCTAGCCTTCTGGCTTGCAGAGAAGACTGGAAAATTGTCCCAAGTGCAAGTTAAAGGCATAGAAACTAGGAAAAGAATTGAACAAACCCAGCACTTCAAAAAAAAAACAAACCCCAAAACGTGGTGGTTTTTAAGGCAATCCTCATTGTTTTGGGCAGAGCTGGGGCCGGCAGTGTTTTAAGCAGTAAATGCACTGTTGAGAGAGCTGCGGAGATGGTACATGCACACTGGCCCCGATTCCTCGTCCTGGTGCAGGCACTAATAACCCCCCCAGTGCAGGGAGACCCAGAGCCACTGTTGTTCCAGAGCCAACCCAGCTCCCACCGCTGCCAGGGACAGAAGGGAACAGAGCCCACTCCTCTGCTTGGCCACTGCCAGCCCCTTGCCTCTACATGCCTTGATGATAAAAAAGTCCATATCCTATGACAAAAAAGTCTGTATCCTGTCCACACCATAAGATTCACCCTCCAGTAACACTAAAATCACAGCATGCCAGAAAAATGCTTACAAACCTTCCTATTGCAGGTAAAACCCTGGATCTTCCCATGAACAGAAAAGGTCTTTCCTACGGTCCCTGCCCCAAAGGGGCTGCTGCTACAAAGTCTGCTGTCCCACACTGCAGCATCTTTCTTCTCCCTCTTTTGTGCCCAAAACCTCCCCAAGGCACAGAGGGAAGGAGCTCAGAAGACAATCAAGGTAAATCTCAGCAAAGGAGGCTCTGCTCCAGATGCCAAGGGCTGGCCGGTTCTCTTTAATGTCTTTATCAACAATCTGAGCAAGGGGATCGAGTGCAAGTAGTTCGTAAATGAGTCCAAGTTGGGTGGGAGTCAACACCAAGTTGGGTGTTGATCTGCTTGAGGGTAGGAAGGCTCTACAGAGGGACCTGGACAGGCTGGATTGATGGTATGAGGTTCTACACATGGGTCATAACAAACCCATCAACTTTACGGGCTGGGAGAAGAGTGGCTGGAGCTGCTTGGTAGAAAAGAACCTGGAGGTGTTGGTCGATAGGGGCTGAATATGAGCCAGCAGTGTGCCCAGGTGGCCAAGAAGTCCAATAGCATCCTGGCCTGTGTGAGGAACAGTGTGGCCAGCAGGACAAGGAAGTGATCACCTCCCTGTACTCAGCACTGAGGCCATACCTTGGACCCCTCACTACAAAAAAGACACTGAGGTGCTGGAGCGTTTCCAGAGAAGGGCAATGGAGCTGGTAAGGGGTCTGGAGAACAAGTCTCATGAAGAGTGGTTGAGGGAGCTGGGGTTGTTCAGCCTGGAGAAAAGGAGGCTGAGGGGAGAACTTATCGCTGTCTACAACTACCTGAAAGGAGGTTGTAGCTAGCTGGAGGTTGGTCTCTTCTCTCAAGTTACAAGTGATAGGACAAGAGGAAATGGCCTCAGGCTGCATCGGGGAGGTTTACATTGGATATTACAAAAATTTCTTCCAGAAAGGGTTATTAAGCATTGTAATGGGCTGCCCAGGGAAGCGGTGGAGTTGCCATCCCTGGAGGTATTTAAAAGATGAGTAGACGTGGTGCTGAGGAACATGGTTTAGTTGTGAACTTGGCAGTGTCAGGTTGATGGGCTCCTTTCCATCTGTCTGGAGAAACTATGTGGCACGTTTTGGCTACAGCAAAGTAATTACCAGCTGTTTGCTCCTTTCCCTTTAATGAATCAGGTAAACGAGCCCAGTGTGAGTGCTGCGGGAGTGAAAGTCTGCCATTCAGCTGACTGCAAACTCTGGCTTCTCTGAAGATTTCTAGATCAGATTTCAGGGCCCCAGGAGTTTGGGTTATTTTTCTAAATGAGGTTTGACACTGCACCTTCCGGAGAAGCTGCCAGTTATCTACAAAACCTACAGCTCTTATTCATTCGATACCACAGGTTTCAGTTTGAATCACAGCAAAGTGTGGTTGACCTCAGATTAAAGTACTTGCTCCATGGGCATTAGCCTTAAGGGTTGGGCAGCGCGAGAGCTGGACAGAGCATGGGGTTTTTTTACATCAGAGCTCAACCCCCCCAAAAAAATGGGGGAGAGGAGATGTGCAGGTCGGCCTGAACACAGCTGAAACCGTGGGGCTGTGGAAGGAAAACTCTGAAATGTCTCATCTGCAGCCAAAGTAAGAGGAGGTGTTTCATTTCAGGTTATGTAAGTTCTAAAAACCCTTTTCTCTTTTCTTCTTTCAATGTGTTTTAGCAGCGAGGTCCACTTTTAAGTGAAAAATGCCATTTTGAATAAAATCTACATTTCAAATGCTTGCAAAACATAAACAAACCATTCCCAAAATGAAACAGTTCATTCTGAAAGTGTCAGAATGACACGCATTGCTATTTTTAACATCCCTCCCTCTTCCCCCACCTCTGTAATTTTTTTTCTAGGCCAGAACTATTCAGAAAATGTGTTTGAATTTGTGAATCATTTTGACTCCCCCTCCCCCTTGACATTTGCTGGAAAATTTGCTCTCTGCCAAAAAACTGTTCCTCCAGCTCCAGCCAGCTCCTACAATCTTCTGTCCTGCCAGGGTTTGTCTGGATGGGGCTGGGGGGTCTGACTGCCATGGGGACATGGCACAGATGGTCCAGAGGAAGCGTGGGCCAGGAGGGCAAACCCCAGCACCTCCCTGGGCAGTGACAGGCTCTGAGGCTTGGGGCAGCCAAACCTTCTGCCGTGGCTGCCTTGAAAAAGCCCTGAGCCACCCTCTCCTGAGACCAAATGGGGAGTCAAGCTCTGACAGAAGCCACCACCCAGAGGGAGTTCCTCATCCAGCTGCAGCTTCTGGATATTAGGGAGTGCTGCGAGCTATGATTTTCTTGGAAAAATCTTGCATTCAACCCTGAAGGGTTAAGGGGGTGTACCACAGGGGCTTGGAGCTGCCTCCCATCAAGTTTAGGGAAATTTCGGCTTTGGCTTTGATGGAAACAAGATGGCTCTGAGGCTTGCAATGCAATACAGAGGCTCGATTCTTTGCAGTCTGGCAATTCATAGGACAATTTATGTCTTTGCAATGCAAGTGTAAATGCTACCACTCTCATTTGTGAGTGTTTTGCTCCTACCCTGAAACTTCTAGCGAGTGGAAAACTTGGATTTCTCAGTCCTCACATCCAACCTATCTGTAAGTCTCAAAGTTATTTTTCAGGATAACATGCCTAACAGTCTTTCCAACCTACCCACCCTACTAAAATTCACCTCTGGAGCTCACCACTTCAATGTCACATTTGAATAGCCTTTCCTCCACAGGCTTGCTCTGCAAGGATCCACCAAGCCCACTGTTGAAAGATGGCGTTTTGAATTTGTCATCTGGCCCCTCTGCAGCTCTCTCAGCCTCCCCACCTTGACTCCTTTTCCTGAGGTGCAAGTCTAAGCTACTTGGCTTTTCTTTCAAGGCTGTGATTTATTCTATTCCCATCACTTCTTATTTCAGTGCTGAAAGGTCAACTCCTGCGTATGCTCAAGCATGAGATCAGCCTATATTAAACAGGCTTCTCTGAGCTTTCTCCCTTCTGGGAAGGGTTCCCATCCACAAGAACAAACCTGGGATCTGGAACTGCCTTTAAGCTGCCTAAAAGCTCCAAGACCAAATATCAGTGCTGGTCAGGCTGTACAATACAGGATCAGACAAAAACAGAGAAGGTGGCATCGTCCTACCTCCACATTTCTCTCTCATCACCAGCCCAGCTCCTGGTCAATGTTACGGTCACTTCTGACCACCTGGACTCCCACTCTGCCCACCTTGGCTCGAAAAAGCCATTCCAGCAACAAAGGGTAACGTGAGAAAACAGAGACCTGAGGAGAGAGGCCAAGTGTTTTCTCCTCGAGATGATACATAGATGAGGGGCTGCTCACGGTGGAGGAGCTGAGCTGTATCCCTGGCACCAGACCGTTTCTTTTAACCTGCTGAGAGAGGCAGCTCCCACGACATTTCCCTCCTCTGAGAGAGCGTCTGGTTCAGTTCAGAGCTGCTTTTCGAAAAGTTCGTCTTGAATGTATGAGCTTTATGCAGACTTTTTTTCAGTGGTGGCACCTCTTGCTCAAAGACTGTGACACGCACTGTTTGTGTGTGAAGGTGGCAATGTGACACCCAACAAGGCAATTCTGTTGACTTTGCAAAAGAAAATGAAGGTTAGTTCCCACTCTGCTAAAAGTACGGAAGGGAAACGCAGGATTTGTCAAGCAGAGAGAGATAAACTGCATTGGGAACTTTTTATATACAAATTCCTAGGAGAATGTTAAAACAATGGAGCTGGGAGAGCACATTTGTCAGGGTTTTTTCAAACAATGGCTTTCACATATTCTTTTAAAATACAACAGCAATTCAGGTGGCTGGAGATAAGACACAGTTGTAAAATCCCTTTCCTTTCTGGATGCCCTGGTCTCCACCCCAGTAAGACATTCCTACCACGAAACCCCAGGGTGACGGACTGTTGGCTCCACGTAATAAGTAAGATAATAATTAACACGCTCTTTCTGAAGCTGCATTTCTGAGTGCCTCCTGCTTCTGTGACCACCTGCCTTGTTTTCAAGGTGTATCTATTCACGGCAGCCTGAGACTGCCTGAAGCAGCGGGAATGGCCACCACCTTTCATGATCACTTTGGGTGGGTGCTGAGGACAGCACAGCGTACAAGGCGATGCTGAATTGGCTTCAATGGAGCTAAGCTGATCCTCTGTAAGCATGGATAAAAAAAAAAAAAAAAGAAAGAAAGAAAAAAGGGAATTGGGCTCCATTTCAGGGTTCAAAGAAATGTTTGAACCTGTGGGCACTGATTCAGGGTCATCTCTAATTATATCCCAAGCTTGGCCTTTTAAACTAGGTCTGTGGTCCTCAGTAAGGGCCACTTTGCAGTTATTATTTGAGTTCCTTGCCAATCTGTTGTTGGATTTTCCACTTGACATTATTAAGGGATTAAGTTGTTTGTCTCATCATCTTTTATCTGTCCTGTTGACTTTCCTACGAACAGACTTTAGCCAGAGCAGAGATGATAGAAGGAAAAAAAAACAATCACCCCAACACTTTCAAGATATTATCATGATTTGGGATTTGTCGTTATTATTGTTTAAATTTATTACTTTGGATATGTAAGCTTTGCTGACTCCTTTAATCTGGAATGTATTAAAGAAAGCATTAGGCATTACAACATGTCATTGGATTATACTGTCCTGATTCAGCTACAGCTGTGGAAGAAATATATAATAGGAGATCCTGCGGAGTTATACATTTTAGAGTTAGATCATCAATTGCCATAGAGAAGATAAAAACAAATGTAGCTGAGCCTGGAAAGAATGTTGCTAAAATTGGAGAACCATTTAATGTGAGTAGCCTAGGGGTGCAATAACTTTGCCTGTAACTTAACAAAACCCACCCACATAAAACACACCAAGAGAGATTGCAGATTGGACTCTCTGATCCGCAGTCTGCCAAAAAAGCAAACCTGACTTTTTTCCCCTTCCTACAGATGCTGGTTTGAATGGTCCCTGCAGAGTGTTAAATATATATTACCCGTAATAGCAACCATATTACGTTTGGACGTGGTGCTAACTCTCCCCCCCCCCACCAGGCTGCTCTGTGCCTTCCTTGCAGTGGGAGGATGCCCTTGGATATCTCATGGGGCTTGTGGCTACCGGTGGAGCAACCCCTATGGTCCACAGGCTGAGAAGGAGCCAGCTCACCGCCCTCTCACCCCTGCCCCTCCTCGGCACCCTAGGCTCCTCTCTTTTGAGGGGTACACACAGGCTCCCTCCACCACTGTATTTAAGTACCCATTTAACAACAATGTTCTGAATGCATTTATGCTCAACAGGATAAAAAGCTATTCCCACGCCTCTCCAAAATGCCTTGTCGAAGTACAGCTGCAGTGAGCTGAAGGCCAGGCTCTGCTCCTGCCCTCTTCCTGAACAGCAGGGATCGGAGATTGTTTAGCCAGGAATGAGAGAAAAACACCCAGCCCCTAAAATGTGCTTTCCAAAAAGTCACCCTGCACATCTTTCCTTTTATAACCCTCCCGTCCCCAAAGGCTCTGAAGCACGGTACCTATCCACAGGCAAAAACCCCACGGGGACCGCATCTCTGCTTCGTTAATTCAGTTTGATGTCGGATTCACCACGAGATGTAACTGGATACATGCAGGGGAGAGCAAGGCGAAAAATGATCAAGGACCACATCTGCAGCGTGCTCCTGCTGGCTTCAGCGGAGCTACAACAGCTTTTATCAGCATTTTATCTGACCCTAACAAAAGGAGCGAATTGTTTAGCAAAGGAAGAGGGTTCTTTGATTCTATCTTGCTGCAGATGAATTGCCCAAGCAAGGGCAAAGGGACAGGAAGCGAAGGGGGAGGAGGAGGAGGTGATGCTGAAGGTAGGTGCTGCCGTCGTTTAGCCCTCTGCAAACTTCCACATGGTGCCAGCCCCTTCTGCAAATGCTGATGCCGGGGGGGAGAGGGTCAGGCCTGCCCCACAGCCGTCCTACCAAGACATTGTGCTGGTTGTTCCTGGTGTCGATCTACTGGTCTTCACTCAAGCAAAGCCCAAAGCATTCAGGCTGAAGAGAGTTTCATGACTGTGACAACTGCAGGCTGAGACACCCTCCCCTCTGCTTCACACAGTCCAAGAGCCCTATTTTCCAAACCCCCAAGTATAAGACTTAAAGGCAGGGATGAAACCACAGAAGCCAAGGACAACACCCCAGGCAAAGCTCCCATCAATTCAGTGAGGTCCACACCATGATAACTGCAAGGTGCCAACCTCTCTGCAAATCAAATGTGTGAAGAGACAACCTGACTCTGTCCTTTGAACCAAACTCATTAAAAAGCCTGTTGGTGTGTCACTCCAGAGCCCATATATGTCTTTCAGGGGGGTAAGGGATGCTTTACTATTACTTAAAACCGCAACAACGCCGAATGCTAATGCAGTTCCTGTTGTGTAGCACTGATCAGATAATACAACTTCTTCTTGCAAGCAGTACAGTGTAAGTGCTAAGCATTTGTTGTTTTGCCCCCTAGTTCTTCTTCCAAAAGCAACCCTTGTGCTTTGGCTAGCAATAAATCTTAGATCTGAAAGGAAGAATTGAATTCCTCCTACTAGGCTGTCTCTTCTTCCACGTCATTAATGAAAAGAACATTCTTTACTATAAAACCCCCACTTCTTCCTTCTCATGGCTGAAATGTACAGTAACATTGAAATAAATATCATGAGGGGGAAAAGGCTAATATGAGTCTTGAAATTTTGCAGTGGCTTCAGACTAATATTGCCTTCCTACGAGAAACTACGGACAGAAAATGCCAGCGCTCAGCAGTCAACACAACCCGTGGTTGACCACGGCAGTGAGGATCTCCAGGCAGCAGCTCCACGGTGGCAAACTCCCACCATGGCTAGGAAAGATGAAGCTGCAAGCTACGTTTTCCAAAAGCCTTCACCAATTCCGAGCGCATTCCTTGCACCGACACCCTGAACATATTCAGGCCAACTCATGGTGGAAGGGGCTGCTGGGCGATCATCCCTGTTACAGAGCAGATCACACATCTTGCTGCCTAAACACTGATTTAAAAGCCAAATCAGAGGTGCCTGCTTTTGAAGCTGGTAGACCTCAGAGTGGAGCAGCTTCCTGAACTACCTGCAGTTGTTGTGCAGGCTATGCAGGACCTGGCTTTTCACGTAATAAGAATGAAATTGCGATAAATTTTGTAGAAAACATTCAGGAGTGCTTCGGGAACAGATTCCTCTGTCTTAAGCAGACTCCTGGTCTAGTAGTCCTGAAGATCCCATCAGAGTCAACAGAGAAGAAAGGTACCTCGGCAGGAGACATCCCAAGGAGACATCCAACAGGGCTGAGCAAGATGAATTCCATAAAGGGCCACTTTAAGTGACCCAGCAAGCGTGGAAGCCCACATTCTCTGAAAAGTCACATTTGGGAATAGGGATTACGCTGCTAAATTACTCAGTGATTTGAAAATGTTAACATTTAGTTTTCACTGTCTGTTAAATATTAACATATCTTTCTTAGAAAGCTTGGCTGAGCTTCACTGGAAGAAAGCAGGTCAAATTTACTGTACAAATTTACCTACTGGTATAAACCAAAATAATCTCCAGCAATTACAGAAGACTAATCTTAGCTGAAGCGCCATTTAACATCATACATAGATGCCATCATTTCTCTAGTGAGCTAGAACAGATTTACATGCAAAGAAAACATTAGCTCAGCACTGGCTTTCAGTCATGGCACAGCATGCAGGAACTCATTGCCGCCCTAATATTTTCTTCACATGCAAATATGTCCTAACACATTATAGAAATAATACGCAAAAGATGAGACAGGTGCTGACAATGGTTTGATTGGGGTTTTTTGGTCATTGCAAGGCTATAAAAAGGTAAAGACACAACTTTCTGCTGATCTGGGAACTTCACTGTGTGGACATTCAGCTTAACACCTGAAGGGTCCAACCATCCAAGCTCCTGACATCCTTGCCATTCCCATCAGAAGGGGAGGAAACATGGCTGTTTCCAGAGCTGGGGACCCTAAGGATGATGGGCCTAATGTTTGTTCTTCCTGCACCTTGGAAATGCTTTGGCCTTTTTTCCGCTTTTTATGAATGCTTTCAGTGTGAAATTGCTTGAAAAAATAAAATATGCAAGACACAGCAGCTGTGCTAGCAAGTCAGTCCCTCTATGAAAAGGATCTGCAATGTGGCATGTAATTCCTGTGCTGTCAATCACGGAGAATGTGAGCACAGAAGAAACCCTTCCCAATGAGCTTAAAAATGCTGAGGAAAATGGACTTGAAATAGCACCGTTCATCTCCCATTGGGTTATAGCAGCATCTCAGCATCTTCACCAAAGTCCGTGGGTGGGAGCCCATAAAAATGCTGCTTATTCCCCAAGAAGGGGACCACCACGTGAGTAGGTAGAAGACAAGCTACTGAATAGAGAGCGGTGTTTTTTCAAAAGGCTGAGAGACCTGGGTCTGCTCAGCCTGGAGAAGAGAAGACTGAGAGGGGACCTCATCAATGCTTATCAGTATCTAAAGGGCAGGTGGCAAGAGGATGGGGTCAGGCTCTTCTCAGTAGTGCCCGGTGACAGGACAAGGGGCAACGGGCACAAGCTGGAACAACATGAGGAAAAACTTCTTTACTTTAAGGGTTGCAGAGCACTGGAACAGGTTGCCCAGAGAGGGTGTGGAGTCTCCTTCTCTGGAGATATTCAAACCCTACCTGGACGCGTTCCTGTCTGTCCTGCTCTGGGTAGGGGGGTTGGACTAGAAGATCTCTGAATGTCCCTTTCAACCCCTACAATTCTGTGATTCTGTGAACTCCCTGGAGTGCAGAGTCTCCACCTACGAAGAGCCTGAAGCTCTGCCCAGCCTGCCGGGCACCAGAGGGGGTCCCTGATCTCATCCCGGCAGACAAAACACGCCATGCTGTCAGGTCTGCTGAGTCTGGTGCTCCAAGAACGGAAACACGGAGGTGTCCACCTCCTTTTTCTCTTCCTCCTAGTGTTCCCACAGCAGGGATAAAGGAGGGTCCATCCTCTGGCATCTGAGCCGTTGTGCTAAACACCTTCCCTGGGCAATGATAGGCATTACTGGAGTAACAGTCGCTCCTCAGAGCAAGAAAGCAGGGCCCTAATATGACAGACATTAAATTGATACTACATTTGTGATACTACTCATAGGCTGAGGAGCTTTTAAGACAAACATGGTGGGAGGAAGAGGTAAAATACATAAACACAGTCAGCATAAAGATATACGTTCACAGGGCTTGCACGCATCAACGTAGCCGTGTGGTCATGGTTTCTGTTACATGGAGACTTCCTGAGCACAGTGACAGCTTAGGAAAGGGAATCAAAGCGTATTTCATTTGATCGATCTTTATAGGAACAAATCAGGAGTGCTGTTGTCAGCTTATGCCTTGGAACATCTCAAAGAGAAATAAGCAAGGGTCCCACAGGCCCTTGGCTGACACTGGTCCTGTCTAAACCAGGCTCCTTTCAGAAACGCGTTACAGCCATTGTGAGTCAAACAAATAAATCAATTAAAAAAATCACCTGTCAGCAGCAATGCCATTAGCTTTTTCCAAAAACTCTTGCCATTTTGCACAGGTTAATGGAAGTCTCTTATTCTGAGCAAGCTGCTCTGCCTGTTGAGAGGAGCAGAGGTTTCACAATATACCGACAGTCACTTCATTACTGTTCTGCTGTATCTCCTTGTGTTGCCACAGCAGCTGTGGGAAAGCCAGGAAGAGGAACACGGCAGCGTCTTGCACTGTTTTTCCAGGAGGGTAGTTTTTTTTCCCTTGACCTGTCATTTTTCTACAGTACAGACTTGCACAATTCCTGCCTTTCCCCCGACTTGTCTGTTGCTTGTCTCTAGTTGCTGAGGAATTGACAAACTAAGGTATTTCAGTCAATGAGGACGACTCACTGCAATGACCAGCATTGGAATATCTTTCACTTAAGGGGCACAGTTGGCTTCCAAGACTGGGGCCAAGCCTCCTGCTGTCGAGTGCACCCCAATCTATCTGCTCTCCCTTGGAAAGAGCAAACAGGGTCCCCCAGGAACAGCAAAACTCATAGATCCATATTTTCCCATGGAAGTCAATGGGAGTCACAGCTAGAACAGGGTTGTTTTGGATGTAAAATCATAGAATCATAGAATGGTTTGGGCTGGAAGGGACCTTAAAGATCATCCAGTTCCAATCCCCTGTTGGACAGGGACACCTCCCACCAGACCAGGTTGCTCAAAGCCCCATCCAGCCTGGCCTTGAACACCTCCAGGGATGGGGCAGCCACAGCTTCTCTGGGCAACTTGTTCCAGTGTCTCACCACATTCACGGGAAAGAATTTCTTCCTGAGATGTAATCTAAATTTCCCCTCTTTCATTTTAAAACCATTCCCCCTCATCCTATCACTCCGCTCCCTGATAAAGAGTCCCTGAAAAATCCCCCCATTAAGAACCAGGCTGTCATTTCGGGCTACCTATGCCACCCAGAGCCTGGGACAGTCCCCTACACACCCAAACCTGTCTGATCAGCCAGGAGGAGATAAATCCTCCCTCGGAGGATGAAGAAAGGCACCTTTCAACAGCCGCTGTGGCCCCCTGGCTTGGGTGGTGGGTAAATGGAGGTACTGGCTCCTTCCCCAAAATGCCCACGTCACCATCACAGTGAGCGCTGCCGCGCCGCCGCCTCATCAAACCACAGTGTCCCCATCCCAACACGCTGCCTGGACACGCTGTCCCCTCCCACACATCCCCAGAAGTGTAATCACTCAAGTAAGTGTCTTTGAAACCTTGCAAGCATCAATAAACAAGCGTGGGGTTTCTCCGGCAGCAGCCCACAGCCCGGGGAAAGCCACAGCTGCAAAAGCCCTTACATGGAGGTTTACTCAGACCTTAAGTGGACTTGGAATTAGACAACAGCAAAACGTCAAATTGCTCCTACTGTCACCGCACTTCACAAGTCTGCTGTCATCATGGCAGGGTCACTGTTTCCCAGTGCTGTGCTGCCCACTGGGCACCGGAGCACTTCAGGGACAGGGAATGCACTGAGTAAACTGTTTCAATAAACAAAGGCAGAGCCCGTATCAGCCACCGAGCTGCTCCAGGTCACGGTGTCCAAAAAAGTGGCCACATTCCCTCCCTTTCACTAATGACAGTATTTTCTTACTGGCCAATTTGTGGGCCAAACGGCAAATGAAGTTTCCTACCTGAAATACAAATGGAGGACAAGTCCGTGCCAGCCAGAGGGAACTGCCCGTTTCCCGGGAACGCCAGGAGGAACTACGATAGACAGCCGGACATCCCTAACAGAGTTGCTAAGCCAGACAGCCTCCAGAAAGGAAGAGCAGAAGCAAGCCTGCTGTTTATCAAATCTGTAAACACGCCATGGGAGATGTGCGGCGCAGACTGCTTTCCTGTTGCTCATCTTTACCTCTCCTCCAGGTACAATATCCCTCCCCTGTGCCAGCAGCACCCGGCGCAGACAGGCAGGGCTCTCCCTCCGCCTGCCCGGCATTTATCTGCTCTACCCAGAGGCACCACGTCAGGTTCCTGTCAGCTGAGGTCTCCCAGGATTTATTTTGACGGAAAAGCACGAGTTACGGAGAGAGAGCTTCTCACACATTCTCCCTCATTACACAACTCATTTCCAGACCGTGTGCGCTGTTAAAAGGAAATAGTGAGTTCATGAAAACAAATGAGCGTGCAACCTGAGACTGCTTCAGTAGCTGCCTTCTTGCTGTCATTATGGATTTAAAAGATGTTGCCAACTGGTACACAAAGTCGGGTGTTATTTATATGAATCAGCTTTGAATTACTGGGCATTTGCGCACGATCCTGCTGAGAAGTTGACTATAACCTGCCAAAGCCAGAGACCAGCCCTGCACAGGGACCTGTGGAGCCCAGCGGAAAGTATCATTGTAAATTAGCCCAATTGCTCCTGCTGAGATGACTCCAGCACTGAAACGCAAAATCAAGTGTACCTCCTCAGGCTGCCTGATATGCTTTGGACCAGATCTTCATCTCCTTTAGCTTGGAGTAGTCCCACTGAGCCCGGCAGAGTTACTCTGATCTCAGACCTGATCTGGGCTTGCTCTGATCCAGGCCTTTTGGCAACAGAAATGAGACCTGCCTGTTCACTGCCGAGCCACCGGCCTGGCTGAGCTTGCTGGAGGCCACGGGAAGCTGGGCAGAGGCAGCCTGAGGCTCCAGGAAGCTTTCCACAGGAGCATCAGGCATGATTTTGCCCGTCAGCGAACTGTTTTCAGCAGCGTATCAGTGGGATCTGGCACTAGAGCAGTCATTAGTACAGAGAATAGAGCAGGGATTACTACAGCTCATGCACACAAACCCAGCAGAGGGTTTTTAATCAGCAGAGGGATTGTAGCAGCTCCCAAAGGGAACGAGCTGATTCATCAGTTGAGAGCCTCAAAATACAAAACTGTCTGCAAACACGATGAGCCACAGACTCGTAACTTCATTAACTGTGCTTTTACCCAACTGCTTCTCCATCCTGAGCAGAACTGAGCCTGAGTTCTTGGAACAGGACGAAAACAAGTAGAAAAGCAAAGATATTTATTTCAGCCCTCTGAGTGTTTTACAAACCACAGCCTGTCAGTTCTTCATGAGTTTGACACCTTCACTCTACTCTGATGTCTCCCTGCACTGGTCTTCCTTCTGTCATTGAGCTTACCAAGAATTTCACTATCATATGTCTACACAAAGTTAAACCTAGTGCACCGCATCACTGGAAACTGATGGGCCTTTATCAAACTTTAAAATTAAGAAGCCACTGGGCTGCCCTGCATTTTTCAGGGTTTGTCAGCGCAAGGCTACAGTGCTGAGCTCAAATCAATGTAATATCTCCTGGCTGGAGGAGTGAGTCTCCACGTGCTGGCTAGAGAACCTCGTGATGGGCACCTTGCACTGGGGTAAAGCGGTTCAAAGCCCTCTGGATAAATGGTGTGACAGCTCAGAGAAAAGCACGCTTTGTCCAGAGCATTCAGACGTGGAATGAACTTCCCAAGTGATGCAAGAAATCCCATGATTGGAGTGTCTGCCTCTGGAGAGAGCCTCAAAGCCCTCCTCTCCGAGGAGATCTTTCTGCTGTAAGGGTAATACAACACTGATGATTCCTCTTGCCTGAAGCCTCCCAGCCAGCCCCACAATAAAAAAAAAAGATCCAGAAACAAATGAACTTAATATAAACACCTAATAAAAATATATCTACCTAAATATAAGATACTGCAAAAGCAAAGAAGTTTTATTCGAAAGGGGAATTACCAGAAATTCTAGAGATTTTTGCTTCCATGTGAAAGGCACACAGACACTATGGTGATGGGCATCAGTATAAATTTTAGCAGACAGTTGGCCTACACAGTTTCAACTCCAAGAAGGAAATAAATTTTCCCCTTAGGCTCATGTAAATAATGGGAAACCTCCAGCACCCCGGGAAGCCCTGCTGAGGGAAAGCTGAGGCTCATAACCACATGTCAGCAGAAGGCTGCAGTCTGTGGCTGCACGATAAGGACCGTACACTGTGCGACGGGTAGTGTTGCTCTCTACTGCGAGCAGACGATTTTCAGACTAGGAAGAGGGGTAAGCTTTTCATGTGAGGGAAACCAAGCACATGGAAAATTTCTCTGCAGATCTCTGCTGTGACAGACCTCTACCCTCCCGCTGCAGCTCTGCTTCCGAGCAGGGATGCTGCCAGCCCTCACTCCACCTCCCCAGGGCTGGCGCAAGACTCACCACTCGAGGCTTCTGCTGGTCCAGGGTCTGCAGGAAGGCTGGTGTCTGGTCCAAGGTGCGCTCGGGGTCACTGGAGATGTCCTCCTCGGACTCCTCCCAGGATGAGGAGAAGCCAGTGGAAGAGGCTGAGGACGACGACAGCTTCCGGACGGGCAGGCTGCCGGGGGGCACGGCGCCCGCCTCCTCCTCCGGGCCCCCCAAGTCCGTGACAATGACGGCGGGGATGCTCCCGCCAACGGCTGGGCACTGGCCCTCGAGTCCTGTGGGGGCCACCACCACCTCACCTCGCTGTGGTCCAGGCTCTGACGATTTCAGGGGGCTGCTGCCCTCCACCAGCCCCACAGCTGGGACCACCACCACCACTGGCCTCCCTGAGGGCTCTGCAGTGCTCGGCCAGACCTGCACCCCACCAAGATTGTGGGTCTCACTCTCCCTGTAGGCTTGAGGCTGGGGTCCGGTTCCAGGTCCCACCATCGGCACCGTGGGGCTGGTGGGCCGCGGCCGGGGCGACGATGGCCGGGGGCTCCGCGGCGGCTGGGTGGTGGAGCTGTGTGCCTGGATCTGTGCCTCAAAGAGCCCCACTTTCTGGTTCACCTGGACGTTGTGCAGCTCCCGCTGAAGCTGCCGCGCCGTGGGGGGTCCTGGCTGCCCCTCTTCTCCCCGGCTGCCCCGCCGACCCCCGGGGCTGCCCGGCTGCCGCAGAGGTTCCTCCAAGGGCGGGAAGAGGAAAGCAGGGCCACGGCGTGGAGAACGGGGTGGCACGGGGGCCGGGCTGAAGACGGGGAGCGGGCAGCAGCTGCCGGCTGTCTCCGGGCCCCTGGGCAACACTTGACTGGGAGGAGGCGGCGTCTTGCTCCCGCCGCTCGTCACCTCGCTGTTGCTATTCATCATCACCAAGCTATTGAGCGCATAGCAGTACACGGCCATAGTAGTCAGCCTGGGGGCACAGGGGGGCCGCCGCCGCTGCCGCCGCCTCGGCGCTCAGGCTCCGCGGGGCTGCTGAGGGTCTCTCCACACCAGGACCAGCAGCATCGCCGGGAGGCAGTAAGGGAGCTGGGCTGGCTCCGGTCCGCAGCTCCATAAAACGGGACAGCTGGAGAGAGAGAGAGAGAGAGAAGAGAGAGAAGCAGTGAGAGTAGCGCTGTGCCCTCCACTAAGCTCACCCTCCAGCTGTGCACACAGCTGGCTGGACTCTTCCCTTCCTGTGTGCCCTCTTCCCAGTTCCTGCACACACCTGCCCGCATCCCTAGTGTGCCACCCCTGGGGACGTGGCCCAGCCTGGTTGCCAGAAGGGTCCGAGCCAAGGGGAAATCAGGTTTGGGGCCATTTCCCCTCTTTCCTGCCTTCCCTCCCTCTCTCCAGGTGACTGGTTGATGCAGCCACAGCAGCAGTGTCTGAGAGGACAGCCGGTCAGCAGCTGCTCCTGCAAGAGAATCGGGGAGTTACGGCTGACTGGTGTGAGCTGGAAGTTGGCAGCTTTCAAGTTTTGGCCCCAAAAGGTGACATTTTCCGAGGGCAGGCAAAAACTCCAAACAGCTCAAATTTGCCACCTTCCAGTTTGTCACCTACAACCGAGTTCAAGCCTTAAGCACGGATTTCTGTTCAATGATACACGTGAAGGCTCCCTGCTAGCACGGTTTTGGGACCACATCTCCACTACTTCCCTAACTTACCATGGGCAACAACACAGCCCCACACATCTTCACGCCTGCCCTGTCTAAACGTGTCTCCTTTGTGCAGGTCTGCCTTCTGGGGCACAGATTGCTGCAGCCACCTTCACGTCACAGCCTGGATCCCACGTACAGACACATCTGGTGGTGTTTGCCCTGTTGTACGCGTGTGGGAGACTCTACTTTCATAAGTGACTCTCTGTGCACCCCTGTACTTCAAGTGTCCCTTCCTTCATGTCTGTTTGCCCCATGTGCCACCGAGTTGCAATCCCCATCCCATGCTGGGGCACAGGAACCCATGAGATCCACACAAACATGCTGCCTGTGTGAGCGTACACTAACTCGGGCTATGGTGTACACGTCTTCGGAAGCGCTTGTGTGCGATGCTGTCAGGGGTACCCCTGTGTGTCCCCGTGAGGCTCGTGGCAGGTGTGCCCCCACGTCTAAGTGCATTCCTTGGTGACTAGGTGACCAAAAGGCTCCTCATCTCTTTGGGTGCTACTCGGAGGCAGCGTGAGCCTCAGCAGATCCCGGGCACCCCTTTTCGCAGCACTTTGGCACCGGCACAAAGTGCTCGGCCAGATTTTGGGCGCGGGACAGCCTTCCCGGGGCCAGGACAGGCTGCGGGACAGCCTGCTCTCCCCCTGCCCCTCTGCCGGCCCCCGCATCTCGCCCCTTCCTCCCCGCGGGGGCCCGCCCGGCACCGCGCACCGCACGCTGCGACCCCCGGCCTCGGCTGCTGCGGGAGGTGGCCGGGGGGGGGGGGTTACCACGGCGGAGGGGGCGTTCGCGTCCCCCCCAACCCCGCCGCCGCTTACCTGGGAGCAAGATCCGCGCCCGCCTTCAGTGCGGGGCGCCCGGCAGCGCCCGACAGCGCCGGCGGCCGCAGGGCGCTGCGGAAACCATCTCCGCGGGCGCGGAGCACGGCCCTCCGCGGGTTCGAACGGCTTTCCTCGCCCCGCGGGTGACGGGGGGGAAGAAGGGAGGCGGGGGGGGGTGGGGGGAGAGGGCGGTCCCGGGCTCTCCCTCTCCGCGCTTTCGGCGGCGGAGGCTGCGCGGCCGCGGGCGGCTCCGCGCTCCGGTCAGGTCCGCGCCGCGGCCCCGGCGCCCGTTCCCGGTGCGGCTGGAAAGAAAGGCGAGAGAGAAGGAGAGGGAGAGGAGCGGCGAGGAGGAGGAGGAGGAGGAGAGCGGAGGGAGGGGGTAGGAGAGCAGGAAGGAAGTTGTGAGCCTGTCTGGGGTTGAACTCAGCGGAACAAGTTTCTTTTTTTTTTTTTTTTTTTTTTTAATGCTCGCTCGGCGCTGCTGGGCTGGAGGGAAACACTGCAAAAAAAAAAAAAGTTTCCATTGTTAACTAAGAAAAAAAAAAAAAGAGAGAAACCAACCCACCGCCGCCGCGTTTTGGCCGCTGTGGGTTAAAGATACACGAGCCATTTTCCACCCGCGGCCGGAGCCGGCGATGATGCCCCCGGCCAGCGCCGAGCCGAGCCCCGGCAGAGCCCGCGGGGGTCCGGGGTGGAGGGACAGCCACCTTCCAGCCCACCCCCGGCCTTCGTGTTCCTCCCCAGGGTACAGCGGTGGAGGCAAAGGGTGGTGGCTGCACCCCTCGGAACGTGGAGCTAAAGGCCACCCGCGTCCCCATGCGCCCGGTTGGAAGGTACAAACTGGCCCAGCAATTCCCGCAGCATCTCCTTTTCCCCCAGGCACGGCGGTTTGGTCCATCTCCGTGGATCGAAACGTGTGGATGACCAATGTGTGGATGACGCTGGTCATTCACACCAGACCAAAGTCGGTGGGAAGCCCTCCCTTTGGGTGGGTGCATCCTGTGGAGGGGAAGTGACCCCCCCCTACCCCGCATCCCCAAAACACCAGGGTCGTAAGCACATCCACCCGCTGTGGCATTGCCCCAGGTTTAGGTTGGGCTGTAGTTAACGTGTCCAGGGACAACGTCCGTCCCTTCTGATCCAGGGTAGGCCACAGACACCACCTTCTCAGCTCCCGCGGCCCCCAGACACGGGGCCTGCTTGGCAGAGGGAGCAGGCTCTTGGCTGCGATACAGCACGATTTCTGTATCAAGATAACTCAATGGAAATAGTTGTCCGTGTGTCAGCACTTCGGGAGAGCAGGCTCTGCGGTTCCCTCTCTAAGCCGGAGTCAAGGTCAAACCCAGATGGCAGGTTTGGGGTTGGTCTGGACTGGCCAAGGGAAATAAATAAAAAAAAAAGAACAACAACTACAAAAAAAAAAAAAAAAAAGAATGTCAATTTGTCTCTGGTCTCTGCTGGGATTTCACAGCTTGGAGTTTTCCCTGGAGAGGGAAATTGATGTCACAGCGGATCAGCTTTCTGTAATTAAAGCATAACCTCCAGAGCATAAACTGGGGCAGAGACCTCTCTGAATCTGCAGGAGGTGTGGATTGCCAATCCCACAGGCAGACAGACAGAGACACCCAAAATGAGCTTATGTTTGTTTTTCCAGTAAGAGAAACACTATTTTGAATTCAGGGCAGGAAAAGAGATTTTTAGACTCTTTCCACTCCAATCCGTTTCCTCAGTGTCTGTGCTCGGTCAGGAACTGGTCTTTCATGAAACAAAGTAAAAGTGGTCAGTCTTTCTCAGAAAAGTGACCCCGCCAAGTATAATGGTGCTATTCATGGGCGTAAGCTTCCCCCTGTCTGCAAATATCTGCAGATTCTGGTCATCCGTTTGCTCCCATTCCCTCATGCCTGCATACGCACATCTAAAAGTAGGAACTTTGGAAAGAAATAATAAATCCAGGAATACATGCAGATAAACAGGTACCAGGTACTTTTTTTTAAACCAGCTGCACTACGCTATGCTAATAGCATCTGCATGTACTTGCAGGCACCACTGCGTATCCATGCGTGTTCTGACTCTTCTTTGGGGTTGTTTAAGAGTATTTACACCAGCGTAACCACAATGGGTGCTTAAAGCCCTTTTTTAGAAAGTCACACAAATTCAAGCCCCATCAGATATTCATCCCATCAGGACTCCCTAAGGGAGATCTGGCCTTAAAACATCACAGCATTTTTGCCACGTAACAGAACTATGTGATGTCCAGAGCTAGAGCTGTTCTGTGGGCATTATCCACAACAACAAGCTTTTATTTATGAAGGAAGTGGCTAATAGAAGTGGAAAGAGGGAAAAAAAATGTCTAGGGATAAATCCCCTTTCAGAATGGGCAGGTAGAGGAGGGAAATAATTGTTTCCAGATTGGAGCCAGGCAGCAGTCCACACTGTACAGCGAGGAAAGAGCAGACAGCTTTCAGCACACTTGGTTCCAATCAAGTGGAAACCGAGCGTCTGAGGTTAGCCTAAATGGAAAGCACAAACTGCAACAGGTTGCTAGTCCCGTCCAGGGACAAGGAACGGAGGCATGAAGGGAGAAAAGTGTCTTTCATAGGCAGACACAGGTCGCCAGGCACCAGCATGGCTCCTTCATGCTGCTGAGGAGCCCTCTGCGTGGTTTTGGCTCCGTACAAAGAGAACAAAAAGATAGTCCCACTCTGACTCGCTTGCAATCTCAGTGTACGTTCTTCAAGTAAAAGTCCCACGTTGGGTCTTAAAAGTTTCCTCGTGGCTTAAGCCATGTTCTTCATTTGAATTATGCTTCCTGCTTCCAAAGAAAATCCTTGCAGTGCTTGAGGGTACTGAAGCAGCCTGGGTTAGGGCAAACAGGGGATCCAGCCAACTTCTGTGTGGGCAACTTGTTCAGTCCTTATTCAAGAGAGTGAATGCCTAGAGAAGCTGTGGCTGCCCCATCCCTGTGGGGAGGTGTTCAAGGCCAGGCTGGATGGGGCTTTGAGCAACCTGGTCTGGTGGGAGGTGTCCCTGCCCGTGGCAGGGGAGTTGGAACTTGGTGATCTTTAAGGTCCTTTCCAACCCAAACCATTCTATGATTCTGTGAAGACCATGATCCTGGCCTCTGGCACAACAATGCTCCCATCATTGTGAGGGCCCAAAGCTTGGCAATAGAATCCCAAAGACTGAGATGTGTTATGAGTCTTGTCACTTTCCACTCTAAATGCATGGTATATTACTTCCCCTGACGTTCTTTCCTTAGGGAAAGCCTGGAGAGACATGTACTGATTGGAAGGAGAACTCCTTCCCCAATCCAAACTTTAATAACAAGCTAAAAAAAAAACCAACCCAATGAAGCAAAGTCCTGTACTGCAGAAATACCTCCTTCCATGGAGAGGAGAGAACATTTTGCATGATAGATATTCATCATCCTATTCACTTAAATGCTTGGAGGCACTCAGTAAATATGGTGTAGGCTGCATTATAAAGCAACAACAGGAACAGAATGGACCACAATCTACTTAGTATCAATCCAATTGTAAAAACAAAACAGAAAAAATCATAAGAATTTAATCACAAAACAACTACGATCCTAAAGTACCCTTCTCCTTCCGTTCTTCCTTTATCGTAAGATTCATTTTTTAAATTATTATTCTCTGTCATGCTTTGGACTGGTTGGACAAGACAGTCTTCACTGTGTTTCAAAGCTGAATTGTCCAAACTGTCACTGCTCATCCAGTTCAGCATCAGAAGGACCGTCAGCATCCTTGCAGTGCAAGGCAGTATTTTATGGCATTTCCTCACCAGTGGGCTGGAATCTTACAATCATGTAAGATACAGAAAGAAATGGATAAACACGGAGTAATTCTGTAGTTTGCAGACTAACTTTATGCCAGCATGACAGAGAATAAATCTGGCTGATATTTTACAAGAAAAAAAAACCCAAACAAACACCACAGAGGACTCAAGAGGAAACACAAGACTGAGTTCAGTGCTGAGAATTGTCTGCGTTCAGGCAGGTGACTGTCACAGGCATGGCACGCTCCTGGGCTGGCACGGGAAACAGAGGCCTGAGAAAAGGGCTCTGGATGTT
This sequence comes from Limnodromus scolopaceus, assembly GCA_028565335.1. Lineage (NCBI taxonomy): Eukaryota > Metazoa > Chordata > Aves > Charadriiformes > Scolopacidae > Limnodromus > Limnodromus scolopaceus. The sequence continues at coordinate 12,801,845 of JAOXNO010000024.1, read as the reverse complement.
TATCTTTTTATCTTGCACCAAGTGCTTTTGCAGTGCTTAAGTCGTAAAACAGGTCAGAAAGATGCCGTTTTTCTTGGCGACCTCTGAGCTGGGTCATCTGGTCATTTGCTCCCTCTTCCCGCTATCCCACAGGAACATTTATAATGGCAGAATTAAGAAGAGACTGGTTAATATTTTTTGTGCCAGCTCCTGTTCAGGGAGCCAGAACACAGGGCTCTGCAGAGACACCTGGAGCAAGTCAGTGTAATTTAGGGCAGTCTGTGCACTGCACCCACGTCTGCCTGAGCTCCTACGTCCACCCAGAAGCACAAAAGAAACCAGTTTTGTTCTCTGGAAGCCTCCTCCACACATTCCTGCCTGCACCTCGCCCTGTGCTGCACCAAGTCCTATGGCTTGGCGCAGCCAAAGCCGCCAGACAAAGATCTTGGTGGCCCGTTCCCAGCTCTGTCCCTGCCTCTGCGCTGTGGGGTGTTCCCAAAAGTGGCTGTACCGCCTCTCTGTCTCGTTTTGCCCGCCCGTGAAACAAGGAATCACACACACACACAATAGGCAAGGAAGTTTAGGAACCCTGGAACAAGCACAAGAGGTTACATTTTCTCCTGATATATGCCAGTGGTACCTTTATTTTCCCCTCAGCTAGTGAACTCCCCGGGAGAAAGATGTGAAGGTCTGATATGAATGCCCACTCGTTTTATGTCTGGCTATGCCCATCAGTTTCCGTGCCACCCTTTCTGCTTTCTCCTGGCGCCAGAGAATAGCCCAGCTCTGCAGATGGTGTGTGCCACAGCTGCGGTCCCCTGGGCTGCAGCAAGGCTTTACATTGGCACGCTGGCCCTCAGCTATTTGCTGATAATAAGAATATAAACACATGTGCGTGTTTGGGGAGTAACCCATGATTCAGCATTAGTATTTCCTTCTTTTTTTTTTTTTTTTTTACACAGAACAAACTAGAGGCAGTGGGAGCACATGAAATATGCATCGTTGAGTTTTAGTGAGGTTCAGTAAGAATAAAATTATGAAAGGAAATCCTCCCCCATTGGACCCTGAGGCTACTAAAAGTTGTACCTACCTCTGTGGTTGAGGTGATAAAACAATTAGAACTCAAACACTGCTTCATTGTCTGAAGAGGTTTTTCCTATTCATGGGTCATAGTTATTCCACTAGACTGTGACCACATAACCATAATTGGGCAGCTTTGCATCTGTTTGAGATAGCTATGATCGCAGCAGGAAAAAGACAAGCTGTTTTTTTTATAAGTGTGCAGTGTGTCACATCTACTGTTTTGGGTTTGGTAGTAAATGATGGGGACATTCAACCTCTAGGGCTGTGAGATTCCACTGCACCTTTTTAGGGATGAGACGAACGTAGAATCACAAGAAATGCTGTCCAAGTTTCCACTCTGCAATGAGCGATCTCTGTGTTTTGAAAAACTAGAAGAGAGAGGGCACTGATGAGGACATGAAAAATAATCTTCAAGCCCATCCTGGGTTGCAGGCATTTAATTTGAAATAAAGCATTTTGGCTCTCTCCAAGAATCTATTTTTGCCTGTGGTATAATAATATATTTCAAGGATTTACCATAATATTTCTGTGATGGACAGATATTTACTTTTATCTGTTCCTATATCTGTGAAAGGAAAAAACCTAAGCTGTGAATGCGTGCAGTGCAGTTTAATATACTGGCAGATCTAGGTTAATTCTTCATAATTTTGAATAGCTAAAGCAAGAGATCTATGAAAATATTCCTAAATGATGTTGCCAGACAACAGTGTATTATCTGTGCTATTTTCTGTATGTAGCACTGTTCATTGCCATGCAACAAATTGCAAAGGTCAGCAGATCCTGACCCTGAAAAGCAGCTGTATTAGAGCAGCCGCTGGTAAACACCAGTCCTCGCACAGAAAATTGTTTCAAGCAAAAACATCTTTTCCAGACCGTTTGAGAGCTGCACACTGGATCATGCTTTTCCTCTGAACAACTAGAGGTGAGTAAAGCCCTTACAGAAATAACAGCGTACGTGTCCACCTAGGAAAATTTTCAGCCCTATCACAAATTTCTATAGATACATACATGCACGCCCAGGCATAATAAGGGTGCATTTTAATAGTACCAAAAGCAGCTTCTCCATCCCCAACTAGTACTAGTCATAGAATCACAGAATCACTGAATGGCCTGGGTTTCAAGGGACTTTTCAGATCATCAACCTAACAGCCTCCTTTTCCCCAGGCTGAACACCCCCAGCTCCCTCAGCTGCTCCTCATGAGACTTTTCTCCAGACCCCTCACCAGCTCCACTGCCCTTCTCTGGACAGGCTCCAGCACCTCAATGTCTTTCTTGTAGTGAGAGGCCCAAAACTGGACACAGCACTCGAGGTGGGGCCTCACCAGTGCCCAGTATGGGCAGATCATCACTTCCCTCACTTTGCCATGCACTCTTCACGACTCTCTGTGCTCTAAGGAAGGGGATCCCCATTCTTCTTTTCCTTTGGAAAAGGGGAAAGATATTTCATGCTCTGGCAGGTAGTAACAGTGTGGAGCTGCTTGAAATTAGATCTCTTAAAAGCCATTACAGCTGGGGAAGGTGAAGATAAAGCCCAGAGAGGAGACATTAACTATCCATTTCGAAGCTTGCTGAATAAGAGCTGGTGAGATGGACTGCAGCTCTAATGGGTTCCTAAATGTTACATATTTACTCTCTGCTTCCTTCTGGATGGGAACAGATTCCACAGAGTTCCAGCTGTTCTTCTTCCCAGAGGAATTTACCTAATTGCCTAAGTAACTTAATGAGATGCAAAAGTGAAGGCAGAAGAGGAGAGGGGTGTTCCCTGCAGGACCTCAGCAGAACCCCTGTGTTTACTTTGCACTCATTTTTATAGAATCATAGAATGGTTCGGGTTGGAAGGGACCTTAAAGATTATCGAGTTCCTACCCCTCTGCCATGGACAGGGACACCTCCCACTAGACCAGGTTGCTCAAAGCCCTATCCAGTCTGGTCTTAACAGATGATGTACTCTTGATGGGGTATCCACAGCTTCTCTGGGCAACCTGTTCCAGTGTCTCACCACCCTCACAGGAAAGAATTTCTTCCTAAGATCTAATCTAAATCTCCTCTCTTTCAGTTCTTCAATCCTTTTCCATCCTTTGCTCTCCTCCTTTCTGGATACACCTATAGAGACCTGTAGCTCATGTTGTCTGAACCAGATTCTCCCATGAACCCCAACTGCAGCATTCTGGACTGGGTCACGGAAAGCTTTAGGCTGGCAGAAGATGGTGCTGCAGAGATGCTCAGCTACTCCCTGGTGTGGAGCTCTCAGGTATCCCTCCAGCTGGGCCTCCACACACTCACCCTCCTGCCAGACTTCTGCTGAGGAGCAGGACTTGTCTGGTGAAGGGGACAAAGAGACACCTGCCTGGGCAAAAAGAACCCAGAGAGCCCTCTCTCCTCTCAGAGGAGGGAGAACCAGGAGAGCCGGTGAGGTTCTGCTGGCCCCAGTGCCAGGTGGGGCTGCTTTACCCTCAGAGACTGTGGCTTCTTGAGGCTGGTAGAGATGTTGCCTCTTCACCCCTTGTGAGCTCCTCCTGCACCCTGAAGGCACAGGAAAAGTCAGCAGCTGTTGTGGTCTTCTCTCCACCGAGAACAGACTGAAGCCTGTTTTTCTTCAGGGCTATTTTACGAGGAGCTGGAAGAGGGCACCCGGACGGAGTGTTAAGGATTAATTTTACAAGTGCGTCTCCCTGTGACAAAATGTTTGAGGTTTGCCAGTTCCCTTACGTTCTCTCCCGCTGGCTGAGGGACAGCCTTGTCCTGAACAGAAGAACAGGAACGGTATGAGAGCTCAGCCATCTGACATCTTCCTGCCTTCTGGCTCAGAGAGAGGGAGGTTGATAAAAGCTGCCAGAAAAAATGCTTTGGAATGACCCTTTCTGATAGGAGAGACAGTGTCCCGGAAACACCCATCATTTGTTAGCACAGATACTCACTTCATTCCTTAGCTACACAACCAAATTTCTTTAATTATCCTCAGGTCATTTTTGGACTGGATTAAAATTATGTAAAAAACTCCAAACCAAAAAACCAACCACTTCATTTACTTCTGTTTGACATTTCTGACATTTCCTAAAAGGAATAAAATGTTGAAACAATGAAATATTTTTCTTTTTTACAGCCCTATCCATCATTAAGAGACAGTTTGCTTAACATCTCCTCTTCCTTGTGAAGGTGATGGATGGGGCTGAACAAGACTTACAGGATCCAGTGAGGTGCCATTTGCGTCACCAGCAACAGCAGTTATCAGGGAATCATCTCCCATTTTTATTGTTTCAAAAAGAGATGTGGAGGAAAAATGGAGCAGGTTGAGATTTATTACAGTTGGTGGAGCAGGCTGAAGTTAGAGAAATAGAAATTTGTATTCTTTGCAGGAACAGACCCTGTGGGACACTGTTGGGTTATGCAGAGCCCTGTTTTTGGAGGAGACATCACATGAGCATACTCAGACTTGAAACCTCCAAGAAAGACTGTTAGAGGCTGCCTTAGCAATCAAGAAAGGGGAAGCAATGAAGACAGTGGTGCATCAGCATCACCAAAAAATGGAGTTGATCAGAGCTGTCCTGCTCAGCAAGCTAGGCCCAGTTCTCTCCTGGATGTGATCCCAGTATACTTGCTGGAGAGACACTGGAAGGGACTTTGAGGGTGGTGAGACACTGAAACAGGTTGCCCGGAGAAGCTGTGAATGTCCCATCCCTGGAGGTGTTCAAGGCCAGGCTGGATGGGGCTTTGAGCAACCTGGTCCTGTTGGAGGTGTCTCTGCCCATGGCAGGGGAGTTGGTTTAAGGTCCCTTCCAACCCAAACCATTCTATGATTCAGAATAACAGGTCAAACTCTAGTCTTCTACACATCAGCTTCCATTTTGCTGCAGCAGGGTCTCCTATGCACACTTGAGACCACTGGAGGCTCGGAGAAGAACTGTAACAACTAACAAAAAGTCAGCTGCAGATTTACCATCTAAACAGTGATCTCACTTGCAGAGATTTTTACGTGGCATCTTATGCCTTCCAACTCCTGACTCAAAAGCCTTGAAGTACCTGCACTGTCACATTCTCAACCTCTTTCCCAGGGAAATCGACCTGGGTGGGAAGTGATGAGTACACACTGGTTTGGGGAACTCTTAAGAATACTTCTTTAAGTTGAGATAAGGAGAATGAGAGAGCCAAAATGCCCATGCTATGAGAAGTAAGTGCCCTTGGGAGCCCCCCCCCCAAAGTTATTGAGACCCACGACTCTTTCACTGCTCCGCCTCACTGAAACTCCTCTGTTGTCAGGGGGTTTATTTTCCCTACACAGCATTTTCTCACCTCCTCTCCATCAAGCCAATGGCCAGTTCTGCTCATGGGGAAACCTGTAGTAATTCTGTGGAAGCCAAAAGACTGAATCATATGGGAGTGCAATCAGGCCATGAGGATTTAGTAATGAATCTGACACGGACAGAGAGAATTGGGGGTTGAGGCCGTTGTAAAAGAAATTATTTAATGTGACCAAGCAGTTGATAAATTCTTCCCTCCTACTTCCTTTCTGAATGCAGTTATTTGTCCCAGTAGTTACATTCACACTCTTCCATGTCCAAATGAATTTCTTTCATGTGATTAATCAACAGCTGGAATCAGGTGACGTCATGGACTCTGACATTAAATTGTCATCAAATATTACATTTCTCATATTTCATTTTTTTTTAACTACACAACTGCAGCAATGGCTTTCCCAGTACAGTACATTGTTAAAAGGGAAGGGGGGGCTTGCTTTCTCTAAAAACTATGGGTTTTGTCAAGTTCTGTCTCCAAGGATGTATCATTTTAAAAAGTCCACATCTAATCTAATCTGTTCTCAGTGATAAAAGCTGCCTTTGAGACGACAGTCTTCATGGGTTGATTTGGGAATAACTCTGACAGTTTATTTTCCATTTTAATTTTCAAATGTTTCAAAGTGTATGTAACACTGGGAGCATAAATGTTGATGAGTTTTGGTTGGTTTTGTTTAGTTGAGACATTAGCTGTGTTGCAGGCAAACAGAATTAGAATAGCTATTACAGCACTCGATTTTCCAAATCATTGCAGAAGGATGAGATTACAGTCAAATATTTTCTGTTAATGTGCTTAAGCATCTACAATTATGGAAGCTTTTTCATAAGTAAATGCAAAATTATTGCAGCAATTCTGAGTATCAGCAGGGTTTGAAAGCCTTTAATTAATTTTGGTTACATTTGAAACAATCATAATAATTTGAGAATAATAAACCAGATCAGTCCCTGGGGAGATTCCCATGAAGCAGATTACATCACACCTGACATAAGTTTTGGCTTTTTCTCTGGAATTTAGATAATCCATGAAAAATCCCCAAAAGGCTAACAACTGTAGCAGGAAACACAACTTATAGTCTGCATATGCTACTCAGTTACATCCAAAGAAAAATACCTTCTGATCCAAATGGGCTATGAACCAGGTCTTATACTGTACACCTAAATTAGAAATACAGCCATCTCTGGGATAGGAACTGATCAAGGTCTGTCTTTCAGAATTCAGTCCAAAATCCCTTCAAGCACTGTCTCCAAGGAAGTACGTTTTCCCACATTTCCTATTTTCACTTTTTCCTATTCAAAAATTGAAAGCAAGGATTTACATACAAGGTACTAAATAAACTACTGAATTCAAATCAGTTCCTACTGAGTAGATGCATTTTTTTCCATCCACGGTTAAGGTAACCATACCAGACAGCTTTTCTTTTTAATAAGCTGATGCGATGTACACAGGATGAATGAATAGGTGAACTCTCTGTAGCTACAAGCAGAAGAGCTCTGAGCGTTTGGGAGCGGTGAGGTTGGCCCTCCCCACAGCGCAAGTCAGAAAATGGAGGGCAACAGCAGTGGCAGTGAGATGCCCAAGGCGATGCAGAAAAGCAGCAGCAGAGACAGCAATAAGGGCTCTCTTGCCACGCCAGAACCACCCTTGGGTCTTGGGACTTCACTGACAGGTGAATAGCAAAGTCCAGCTGATTTGCTCTGTCCATCTGTTTTGGCCAGGCCTTCAGCAGTTCTTGAGGAGACACTTCTCTCTCTGCCCAAACTCCCAGCTTTTATTAGATCTGCCCACATTGTTCCAGTGCTTCTTGGGCTCACACTTGTTGTCCTCATGTTCATTGTTCTTGCGCTTCTGCCAGTGTTTCACAGAACTCCCAGGGCTGGATCCAAATGCTGAAGGGAAGAGAATCACTGACTCTTACAGGTTCTCAATCAAATCTTTCCTTTGCTGAAAAACACGCAGTCTTGCAGAGAAGGTTGAATTTAAGAGCTTGATAGAGCATCATTGGTTTTGCTGGTTTGGTTTCTGAGGGTTTATATCAAATAAAAGCATAGGAAGCCAGCCCAAGAAAGGGCTGAGATGCATAGCTCCTGTTTATTTCCTTTCCAAAACATACTTAGGTAGCCTTTTACTTACGATTTGTCCTATGGAGCAGCCACTGTTGAACTGCTGAAAGCCGAGAGCATCACCTCGGTACACAGACAGCCCGCTACAGAAGCAGTGCTACTGAAACCACAGAGCGTGGGTTATTCTACAGAAGAAATAGGGATACACTGGAAACAGATTTCTGTTTTCTTTTAGCAGCACTGCTCAGCTGGAGAACCCACAGGCACCTGGATTTGGCCTTCCAGGACTTACGAAATGCAAATACAGTTTTATTTACTTCCCGACCCTTGGCTCAAAACTGCAGCTCTATAAATGAAAAGCAACTACTCCTACTTAGCAATTTCTTCTGCCCCTTCTTCATTCTGCCAGGGAATGAAGGCCATGATGTGACATGACCGTGACACACCGTGGGTGTTGTGGTGACATTTGAGAGCTTTCGGCTGCGCTCCCCAGACAGCTGGAATCATTGCCCTTCATCTTGCATGTTGTCTAGCAGGACAAAGCCTGGCTGGGCAGGTAAAGGGCTACAGCTGGAAATTTTAGTCAAACTGAGAAAAAAAATTGAAAATGAAGCCGCCTTCATCAGAAACATCTTGGGTTTCTGTTCCAGATGAGACAGTTGAGTCGGCATTCTCAACTTCGCCTTCTATGTGTATGTGCTGGAAGAACTGCTGGTGATGCTCCCTTTGTACCTCCGCTAGAAGCAAAAGAAGATCAAGTTTTGCCTGATGTTCTTACCCTTTCTAGCTCTTCTTTCTCCTTTGGTGGGGACTGGTCAGCTCCCATGGTGTTTAGAGTCAAATTTACAATTTGGAGGCACTGATGAAGGTGTTTGTGTTCACTGCTGTGTTATGTTCAAGTAACTATTCTTATGATTCATTTTTTCTGACATGAGTCAACTTATGCTTGTTTCAGACTGCATGAGAAATATGCTACAACAAAAAGCCTCCCAACACTATAAGCTAAAATTTAGATCAAAGTATTTGGTACTTCCCTTGAGCATAAGTTTTATTTCATATTTCCTAATAATAAAGACAGGAGAGGTCCTTCTGGAGAAGTACACAGGAGGCTGGTATCATTTATATGCTTTTTCCACACTCTTGTAGATTTCAATGGAAGATTATATCCTATTTATAGGTGTCCATTGGATAGTTCGAAAAAGCCAACAAAGAACAGTAAGAGATGCTGACGACTGGCCTCTTTCAGCACACGCTTGGAGTGATTAACCGTCCATCAACTTTGCAGTGTAGTTTGGCTGAACCAAAAATCACATTAATGTTGTTAACATTGAAAGGAACTATTTCAGCATGTCAGAAATGTATTGGCTTTACAAGAAGATCAAAGCACAAGACAAACCAGATCACACTAATAGGCAAGGCTCCTCCCTTTGAGTAAATCTGGTGGATGTAGAACAACTTTGAGAAGATGCTCCTGTGAGAAATGGGAGATGTAGGTCAGATCCTCTCAGATGCAGAAGGTCCTCAGATGTGTGTTTTACACAGCCTACATGAGTGCTTGCCTTTGCAGAAGAGGTGGCCGCTACTGTCAGCAATTTTATAACGTTGGCTTGCTTTGGCATAACTTTTTTTCACTGTATTTGTCCTGGTTTGAGGGAAAGATTTTATTTTGAGTTGAACGAAGTATGTTCCACAACTTAGAGCAACATTTTACAGTTTTTTCTTGTGAACACAAATAAAACCCAAATACCTTTACTATGTATCAGTTCAAATTGATTTCAGCCCAACTTTGATTTAATTGGATCAGCCACCAAACTGAAAATTTATTCAAATAGCCTTAAGAGTCAGAACCTCATTGACATAAGTGAAAAACACATGTTTATAATAAGCAGGAGTCTCTCTGTTCAAGAGTTTACTCTCTAAGGAACAAGTCAGGGCTCAGAAAGGCTCCTATCTCTGTATTGTACGAACATGTAGGAAATTAGCGCAGAAACTGGGAATCCAGTCTGGACTACCAGTATCCTAAATCAGTGCCCAAGCCACAAGCTCTTCTTCCCTCACTGCTCACATCTCACGCTTCCTTTCCACAGCAAAACTCCTCTGGTTCTAGTGGGTAAAGGCTCTCCTCACTAACAGAAGAGCCAGCTTCCCTATCCCCTTAGCATGCACAAGGTAGCCATTTGGAGACCCTTAGACACATGCGCTCAGCACTGAGATTACAACCAAACAGAGGTTCTGCGTTCAGATATAACCTCTACAGTGGGAACAAGTTTGTCTTCACAAGGAAAACTCCTCTGCCATCACCTGCCGAGTGCATCTGCTGCAGTATTGACTGTTTTAACTACAGATCAGGACCTGAAGGCTAGACTGGATTCAGCATCCACAAGGAATCTTCCCTGAATAAGCAGAGTAGGCTTTGAGCTTATAAAAAGTGTCACACTGGTCGTCTGAGACAAGAAATTACTCCAAGAGGTGAAATGATTTAACTAGCTTTTAAGATAGCTGCACTGGGTGGAAGAATTAAATGAATTCGATGTTGTTATGGAACCTCCTGTATAGATATTGAAATAAACAGGAGTGTGAAAAGCTCTGAGAAAGACACAGGAGACAGAAATGCAGTTTAGGGAGGAAAGCAGAGGTGGGTGAGAAATGATCTAAGCGTTGGCATTGTGTTCAGTGCAGTGGGCATTGCTCATCTTCATTAACAACATAGTGCTTTGCTACCCCCTCCCCGGAGGGAGTGCCTGAAGGCACTTCTCACTCAGGGTATTTACCATCTTTCCCATCCAGATGGGAAGACTAAGGCAAGGAGAGGTAAAGACCGACATTTTAAATACCGGCCAGCGATTTTTGGTCTGTCTATTTCTGCAGGTCTAAAAAGAAACCAGTCTGGTTTCCTTCATGAAGGCCATGACTTTTATGAAGCTCATGACTTTAACGAAGTGTGGAATATTGTCTGCTCAGCATGTATAAAAATGGGGCCCAAAGTGTTTCAAATCCAACATTTGAAATGAGTACATGGGAAACGTTGTGCTTTGCCTCATGCTAGTGTTGCTCATACAGAAAGTCACCACCATTACTGTTTCCTTTTCTAAATTACAGTGAAGGCATCTTTATTCTTTTCAAATAATATATCTGATTTTGACATTACTTATCACAGCTTTTGTATCCGCATTCGAGTATAAGCTGTAAGTCGTCCACAAATAACATGGAGGTATTTGTAGAGTTGCATTTGCTTTTTCCTGACATTTCTACGAGTAAACTCATCTGACTTGATAGGGAGGATGAGAAAACTGCATCTTCCCTCCATGTTAGGAAGAACTGTAATTTTTTCTTTTGGATAAGGGTATTGGAGCTCTTCTGACAGCAGTACACCCACCCTCTGTCTTGCCGAGTTTTATGCTGCCTTCAGTGACAGCACAGATGCTGGAATTGAACCACTCGGTGACTGTCAGGCAACGTGTCCACGGAGTGGTGGCATTCTTTTACCAAGGATTTCAAGCATGGAAAAGCTCCCGACTGAACCAACCGTCTTTTCTGCTGTTTTCCCCTCCTTCTTATATTAGGACCACACTGTTTCTATTTGTGCAAATGCCCAGTTTCTCATGTGGATTTAGGAAAAATACACCTCCACAGATACCGCAGACATTTTGGAAAACCTGTAGCTTGTATTCAAATGAATGTCTGTGATTTCTCAGGCTGAGAGAGTCAGGGTTTTTTAGCCTGGAGAAGGCTCTGGGTAAGCCTTAGAGCCCCTTCCAGTACCTGAAGGGGCTAGAGGACAGATGGGGAGAGACAGGGACTGTTTGCAGGACGAGGGACAATGGTTTTAAACTAGAGCAGGGTAGGTTTAGATTAGACATTAGGAAGAAGCTCTTTACAATGATGGTGGTGAGACACTGAAACAGGTTTCCCAGAGAAGTGGTGGAGGCCCCATCCCTGGAGACATTCAAAGTCAGGGTTGATGAGGGTCTGAGCAATCCGATCTAGTTAAAGATGTCCCTGCTTACTGTAGGTGGGTTGGACCAGATGACCTTTAAAGGACCTTTCCAACCCAACACATTCCATGATTCTATGATTTTTATTGATTTGCAAGGTCCTCTCCTCTGTAGTTCTGTGGTGGGTAATGACTTTCTGCCAGGCTAACTTCACCTTGACAGTGTCAGATCCATGTGTTATTCTCTTTCATTTTCCTCTCTTTGACTATTATATATTGTTATGTGAGCTGTAAGACAGCAACTGTACTTCAACCCAGCCCCAGCTGAAATGATCTCCAGGCTCTACCCGGTCTTTGGGAGACAAACACAGACAATGTGGATAGGGCTTATCTACCACCAACAGTCAACTCTGGCCCGTCTGTGTGAGTCGCAATATGACTGTGTTTCATGAAGACCGTTTTTGACCGAGGAGAAGCATCACCCATAATTGATGCTTGTCAGATGGGGAAGAGAGGAGGGAAGTTACAAAGAAGAAGATGAGGAGGTACTAGTTACTGTTATTTCCTTAATCTGAGATCTATGCTTGAACCTCCCTGATACATAGATTTTCTATTTTTTTTCTTCAGTTTACTTACAGTTTCATTGTACAAGAGGGAAAATAAAGCTTCAAGGGTTTGAAGAGCCACAGTGGTTTAACTGTAGATTTGCCTTACAATAGCTTTGTTTGATCAGTAGGAAATCCCTGTATGAACTCTCTTATTTCATTTATCTTAAAATAAGATTCAGTTATTGCATAACTGAAAATCAAACTGGTTTAAACCAGTTTAACTAAGTTAGTTCAAAACCTAATTTAAGGCTTGATTAAATGGTGGTATTGCAAAGTTAAATAAACTAAATGCCAGTAAAGGCTATTTTAGGAATTGCCACTCCTGCTGAAGGGGAAGGGGTTAAACAAACTTATTTAATTTACTTTAAAAGTTCATAAGATAAACTATTCTAAGTGCTTCTGTGCAGAGAAGCTTGCAGAAATATGACAACAGATTTTTTGGAAAAATGCTGCTTAACGTAAGTACATGAGTGAAGTTCAAAAATAGAAAGCGATTAAGCCTTGCTTTTTTTTTTTTAACAAAAATCAAACCAGGACACTTTCTCCCTTACTCTTAGGGGAGTGCAAAATACATTTTTGCCTACATTCACTCAGTTTCTCAGTTTTCCTGCTATTGCTGCTACAGTTGCAGCTTCAGTAGTGGGCCCACTGGTGATGGTAGAACCGTGCCAGGAAAGACAAGCTGGGCTGAATCAGGGTGCCTGAACAGCAGGGTGGAATCCAGCAAACAATGTGGCTTTGAAAGAATTGCTCTGGTAGTGTCAGGAGTTTTGCAACATGAGACATTTCACAGATAAATCCCCCACAGAAGGCTAGTGGAGCACCTAATGTGTTACACAGGAATCTGATTACGATAAAATCCCCTCAAAGGATTATCACACAGCAAAAAGGGAGTTGAGACTGCGGGTGTATCTATGTCAAACAGCTAATCCAGCTACCGAGATGTCCATGCATAGAAGGCCTCTGCCCCCTAGTGTATATAGCAAGACTCTGTTTTATAGGGTAGGGAGGAGGGAACCTCCTTGAAATACATCCAAGGAAGGATTCATTTGAATATTAATGTATAATCGACATTCCTTACCCACGTCCTCCCCATGATGACTACCAGCAGAAGGCCCAAGTAAATTATACAGGTTCATTTGCATTGTTATGGGGAAAGTCTTTGTTTGTCTGTCATGTGCATTTTTAAAAGATGTTAGATATATATTTTCCTTTTTCCTAGAACTGATTTCATTTCAGTTAAAGTCATTATTGATTTATCCTTGACTTCAGGCAGAACAGTGCAGTGTTAACTCACAGTTTTCCAAGTCACATGAACAGATCCGCTGACTTCTTAGAGCTGGGCATCGTCTGAAGGATTTGTCCCAAGATCTGGAAAGCTAAAGAGATACCAACAACTTTAAAGGCATAATACTGCTTATCAGGTTGGTGCATTTTTCTCCTAAAGAGATATTTGATTCTTTAGCAAAACTGTACAAAGTACATACATAAGGAGGCAGGAGAAACTGTCTGAATGAGATACTGGTCCAGAGGGCACCATGGTAGCAGAAGCTTTGCCAGAAAGGCCCAGAAGTCCTGCTCCTGCTTGATGGGCCTTCAAAGGACCAAAAGACCAAAGCAAGACTTTGGTGGTATTGCATTGATTTGGACGCATCACTGTTGGCTTTGTGACTGCACACTTCACCAGATTTGATTCCTGTTCCCCTCCCACCAGCTTGGCCTTCTCTGTTTGATTTGGGTCTCCTGTTTAGCTCATTCCTACACAGCAGTCATCTCACACAGCTTCTATGATGCTACAGACCCTGGAACGAATGGACGATGAGATGATCTCGGGTCTCCACAAGACCATGGGAGATGTGTACTGAACAAGCATTCACAGCACAACTGGTTAGTATCTGCTTACAACGGAGGTGTGCTTCCGAGAGTCAGATCAATAGCCTACAGCCTGGGGGACTTTAGATTCATATTTTATATCTGTTCTAGACAGAAGGATATGCCATACTCTTCAGTATTGGTGTTTAGACTTAAGTCTAAGCTGTCTGGCTGGATGTGAGACTTCATGGATACACCAATGTGGCATCACCCTTTAAAAATCAACACATAAGTGTGACATCAGTATGTGGCACCCGTCCACAAGTGGCACTCTGTCACGAGCCCTGGCTGCATTCAAGTAATCTTAGGAATGAGCAGATCTCCTTCAGTTATGAGAAAAATGTTTACTCTGGTATTCAGTAACGACCCTTCCTTGAGGGAGTGCAGATTTACAGAGTGGAATAAACTGAGCAAGGCTCTTGGAAAGTGCTGTCTCTTCTAGCATAAAACCTCAGATATGCTGGGCCTGACCCTATTCATATCTTATTCTGTGTAAGCATAAGAGGTTTAAATGTTATTTTGACAGATGGTGTTTTATCTGTTTCCATTCAAAAGCCAAGGGAGCATCTCAGTGTTTGAATTTGTGTCAGTAGTCCTATTTCCGGGTATTATTTATACCTCCTAAAATAAACCAGTCACAATTCCTTGGATATATTTGGAGGATTGTAATAGTTTATGACCAAAAGCTCCCTGAGATCTCCTACTGTAAACGTCTAAGTACTAAAATGGAGCACATTAGGGCAATTTCACAGAATATGTACTTCAGAATAACCACCAGCCTGGTGACAATTGCTTCTGGCAAGAGACACGGATCTCCCAAGTCAAAAAGCTGTGATGCGGCTTTATCACATGATTTTCCAAGGAACAGGCAAATTTTACCTGTGAGAGATTTTTCAAGAAAAAGACTGCACAGATCTTTTTAAAGGAGAGGGACAAAAAGCACAAATGTTTTTGATGGCCATATGAACAGAGTGCAGGGCTTTGCTCAGAGACTTTTCACTCGTTCTCAGGTCAGATGCTTCTCATGTGATGCTGCTGGTTAAAAAAACGCACAGAGGGACATTCTAACTGAAAGCTGAATGACAGTAACTCTCAAGGAAGGAGAGACTGAAACAACTCCTTTTCTCCCTCTTACCCACTTTAAGGTACAGAAAATGGAGTTAAGCAAATTTTTGCCACCAAAAACTACAAAGGAGGCAGGCAGAATATGTGTTCTCAGAAAGACAGCTGGGTTTCACATACCCCGAGCCCCAGTGCCATCAGTTCTTGTGCTTTCATGAAGGTTGCAGTACATGTAATTTTTTCAAAAACCCTTTGTTAGATTGCATGAGACCTAGATCTCTCTGCACGTGTCCAACAGGGTGAGAGCAAAAGGGAGGATCCCGTAAGAATGTGGAAAGGAGCACAAGGAATTTGTTTGTCTCTAAACTTCAGGCCAGAGATCTGAATAGACACCTGTGTAGTTCATGTTAATGTAATCTTTTCCCAGAGCCCTTCATACTCAAAAGCAGCACTTTTAAGAGAGAAAAAAATCTGCAAGTGGAGCTCCCAAAGCTGCTGAGAAAGGCCAACTGGGCTTGTAAAATCAGTTCCCATCCCTTCAGCCCCCAGAAGAAGGAAACAAAGCCCACCCAGCAATTAAGAACAAAGGCAGTTAGCAAAGATGTCTTGCAGTCTGATTATGAGCATGACTTTTAGTCAGCCTTAAGACATTTACAGCCTTTGAAATCCACAGGGCCGTGCTGAATGGAGTATCTGTTACCTGCTGTTGAATCCAAGAGAGCTTGCTTCCCAAGAGGCATCCACGTGCCTTGATTTCAGCGGGCTTGGGATGGCATGGAAATCACAGCTTCCATTTGAAAAAGGAAGTGGAAAAAACCCACCATTTCTCTCTCTGTGATATTTGAGGGAAAAAATAGCAAAACAGGCATTAGCCAATGAAAATCTGCTAAGATATTAAAAAAGCAGAAGGTAAATGAAAACTACTCAGTATTACTACTTAAAAGATCAGGATTTGGAAGAAAAGGGGAACATCAGCATTCTGAGGAATGCGGCCTTGATAATACAACCAAATTATTTGCAAGGCCTGGACATCTACCAAGACAAAGGTAAATACAGATATGCTGCTGGCTGCAACCGGCCAGAGGAAGGGCAGTGAAATAATAAAAAAAAAAGCATTAATCACCAAAGATTGCTCTGTCCATTATATGGTAGAAATGAAGTGAGCTGAGGAAGAAAATAATGATGGGTGTTAGTGAAAAATGAAGAAAGTTCAGCTGTAAGAAAACACAGCTGTTCCTAACCTGGGGAATTGCTTCAAACAGAACAAATCCGCTGGTGAAGAATGCAGCCAAACACAGAGTTTATCAGTTTTCCTAGACTGACTTTACGTTGTCAAAGGACAGCTGGCCATGCTTTGACAAGCATCTCTCTGGGGCTCTGAAGAATTTCACACATAACTTTTTTCTGTGCAAGGTGGCTTGTTATAAAGATCACAGGTATAAGAAAGTTGTCTCCCTTGTCACCAATACCATGCAGGAAATTCGGGGGAAAGAATGTGATGGCCAACTTGGATTTGGAATCAGTAAAAAAATTCCATTTTCTCCAATGAGAAATAGTGGGGAAGTTGACCTATTGAACCTCGTGTCTTCTTCGTTGCCATCTTACTCTTCATTCCTTTTGTGTGCAAGATCAACACGGATGGCACGAAGCAAAGAGGAAGGTGTAGCTCTGCTGCAAGTACTCCCTGGGTCGGTGCTTGAGGTTCTTCCTACGCCACAACAGCAGCAGAGGGAATTCAGTTCGTGTCTCTGCCCCCGCAGATGACGAGCAAGTGCTACAGAGCTGACAGAATCTTAATTTCACTGAATTTCACTGAATTTTTTTAGAGTTGGAAGGGACCATAGAGATCATCTAGTCCAACTCCCCTGCCGAAGCAGGATTGCCCAGAGCTATTTCACTGAACTGCTGCTTGATAAAGCACCGGGAACAACAGGGGCACAGGAATGGTTTGTGTGGAAAAAGTTTCACCTGCCTACAGGATTATCTTGCTTACCAGCATGCTAATTTATTTTTATTTTTATTTAAAAAAAAAAAAGGCTTCTGCTCCTAAAATACAAACTTCTCACACCTATAGCAAACAATGTGAAAATGTTTGTAATGTTCCTGTATTCATCCCTTTGACCTATAACCCGAGCAGAGGTCAGACACGACTGCAAAACGACCACTCTTTGGCCGTTTCCTTTGGTTTCTCGACTTACTCCGTGCTGGCCCCTTACCTCTCTATTGCAGTCAGGGTTTGCACGCTCGCACCGCTTTTCCCATTTACTGCAGGCCGCTGACGAGCGTTTAAACGCCTTAAAACCGCCGGCGGCTCGGTCAGCTACAGGGTCTGTAAAAACCTAAGTTATGGGTGCAATGTCAAGCACTCTCAAGCAATTAATTTAAAACTGCCTTTCGCCGGCGCCCGGTTGCGGGAGGCACGGCTCCTCCCCGCCCCCCGTCAGGCCCGCCTACCCCCGGGTCAAACCCGGCGGCGGCGGCCCCACCATAGCGGCGCGGCCGCCTCCTCACAGGCCGCCTCACCTCCGGAGGGGCTGAGGGAGGGGAGAGCCGCCTTCCTATTGGCCGTCTCTCTTTCCACCCTCCCTTCCCATTGGAGCAGAGTGACTAGTAGGCGGGGACACCCGCCGAGCGACAGCCACTGCGGCGAATGAACGAGCGCGCTCGTCCCCCTTGGCCTCAGCGTTGGGGCCGGAGCGCGCTGGAGCCAATGGGAGCGGAGGGGAGCGCGGTCCGTGCCGGGAGCAGGTAAACAGCGGCGGGCCGGGCTGCCCTGGTGGGGTCGGGAGAAGGCTCGGTCTCCGGCGGGACGGGTTCGGTTCTGGTCGTCCTCCCGACGGGGAGGGACGGGGCTTGGCCGGCGTTCGCCCGGGGGTTGGGGCTGGCCGCGCTGCCGGAGCCGTGCGAGGCCGCTCCGCTCCACGCCGGGGCCCGGCGGAGAGGCTGGGGGGGGCGGGGAAAGGAGGTCCCGCAGCCTTGGCTCGTTCTAGTGAGTTATATATGTATGCTTTTATATATGTGCATGTTAGATGTGTATGGATATATAAAATACGCATTTTTCTATATGTGTAAAGTATATATACATATATATATATGTGTATGTATTTCTGCTGGGCGGTGGCGTTGCTGCCTCCAGCCCGGGATTTCATTTGGAAGCGCTGCCGGAAATTCAAAAGAAACTCGGGTTTTTTGAGCATTAGAAAGGGCAGCCGGGGGAAACGCCTGCAGGGGTGCAAGGTCTCCTCCTGGCCTCCAGCAAAGTCTCTGCCCCAAGGTGGGTGTCCTTGGGTGTCCCTGCTGTGTCACCGCCCCCCCCAGCACCCGCTGGCCCGGGGTGCCCCCCGGCAGTGTCGAGGCGAGTGGCTGTTTCTGCCCCTGAAGTCTGACCCAGGCTTTGAGGTCCGCAGGGCTGCGAGGAGAAGTTGGCTGTTCGCTGTGTTCGGGCTTGACGCTGGCAAAACAGTCCCTTGTCACCTTCTCGGGGAGGGTGTGATTTCAGCTCAGCCAGCAAAATATCCCCTTTGGGGCCAGACGGCGCCTCTGTTGCGGGGCAAAGGAAAGCGGCGCTAGTTCAGCTACGCTGGTGTGCCCTAACGCGGAGAAAGAGGGCTACAGGTCCCTGCAGCTTCCCATAGTGTCTCACGTTTTGTTATTTTTGCATTCCGGAGCTGAAAGCCAACCGCTTTTGACCGCCGAGTCTGTGTGTTTTAAGTTCCCTGTCGTTTTAGCAGCGTGCACGTTCTGGCTTTAGTTATCGGCAAGCACCTGGAAATCTTTGCCCCTAATTTTGGTCCCAGTTTAGGATTTCTTCAAAGTTTTTTTCCCTCTTCTTCATATTTACCAGCAGCAGCAATTACCACAGCTGAAACTGAGGAGATCAGGCTGTCAGTGCCAGCCCAAAGCCTTCCCTCAATCTAAATATAGCAAAGGAAAACTAATTCTCTTCGTTTAACTGCCATTAAAGAGAACAACAATGCGTCTAAGCAGGAATTTTAGCTCTCAAGTGGATTATTAAATATTCTGCCAGCCTATAGCAGCTGTTCTGTGCTGTGTATTGTATTGGTGTTATTTGCAGTGGATGAAATGCAAAGCAAAGGATTTAGGTTTGTTCGCAGGATGAAATTAAAAGGCAAACCAAGGCTGGATCCTAATGTTAGTGTGAATTGCCCCAGTTTCATCAAAGTCGATAAATCTGATTTATCACAGTTGAGGAGAGAGGTCCCTTGCACAGAGGATATCTGGAACGAGAGAAATGGTGAGTCCCGCTCTCCTGCGGGCTTCACAAGACTGCTGTAAAGCAGGAGTTGTATTCCCACCTCGGCTGCTCCGTTAGAAGAAGTACTTACTACTGACCTAGTTCTTGTTCCCTTTCTTTATATTTTTATTTTTTTTTTTTGGGATGGGACCTAATGGTTTGAATGCATCCACAGAGGAAAAGAGGAAAACCTTGCCTGATTCCTGCTGGGGCAGTTTAATGATGGTTTGGCTTGTGTTGTTCCCCTCCTTCGTTTACTGTGTTTGGTAGACCATGCTGTATAGCTTTCTGTGAATATAGATACAGCTTGCATTCCCAGGTGGGTGTGAGAGCTGGTCCTTCCTCCCCTGAAGGACAGAATCGCTTAAACCAAAGCTCTCTGTGGCAGCCGGCACAGCCTTGGTGCCAGTTCAAAGTGCAGCTCTGGTGAATAAATAGTGGCGTTAGACAAACTCTGTGGTGGGGCAGGGGGGAGAGATGGTGTTCCTGCCTCTGCAAGTTCTCTGTCAAAGACCCCCACCACAGGAGCTCCTGTAAAATCCCAGCTATGTCGGAGTCTGTTTGTGTCAGCCCTCACTGAAACTGAAGCCTTGTAAATAAGTGACAGTAAAGCTGTGTTCAGGCCTGAGACTGCTGATGACCAGAAGGATTGTTGCATGTTTGCATTTGTCCATCTTCTTGTTGAGGGACAATAACAGAAAACGTCCAGCTGTGTTACAACATAAGACTTTTTTATCCATGTAATTGTGGCAGTCAGTAATTAGCACAGTATTTTTGCTATTGTTTTAACTCCTCCAGCGGGCACAACTAGGGTCTTGAAAGTAGGCTAATTGGCTGTCCCTTCTAAATCCTCTGCGGAATTGCTCTGTTCGTATAGCAAAAACTGTGTTGCGGTTTCTTGAATGCTGGGAGAAAAAGTTCTTTAATATTTTCAAACTATCAGAGAGCAGATCTTTATTTCTTCCCCGGTCTGTGACACGGGGAGAAGGTTTTGAGAGTTATTTAAATTCTGTGGGTCACAAATCCCATGGCATGCATAACTTGAACTGTTCACAGATCCAGAAGTATGTCACGATTGAATGACTTTATGTACCTGGCTTTCTTAAAGAAGAGCTGAATCCTATAACTGAACCAGAATCTCGGCTCTCAACTCTAAATTATGAGCATGTTAAGTCGGAAGAGCGGGTTAAGCAGCTGGAGTGGAAATTTCGGGCTCTCACTCAGTAAGAGCACAGTATTACTGTGAAACTGACTGGCCTGGCTTGAGGGCTACCCCTTTGTTTCCTGTAACTGTATCACTGAGAGGAAAAAAATGATATGAAAAGGCTTGGAAGACAAGGTTTCATTTGGGCAGACTGGCATTCTAAAATTTTTTGAAGGTGCCAGATGTATTGAGGAGGTTGTGAAAGACAGGGGAATCTGCTGCTGCTCCATCTTCTCTTCCTCCAAAGTGATTTTCAGTTTCTGTGGTGGAAAGCAAGAATATCTCACAGATCTTCGAAGTATCCACTCTGACCTCTCAAGCTGTCTGGTAGACAGCATAATGTACTGGTTGGACAGGGAATGCATGATTCAGATTTAAGTGACAGCGTCCAAGTCATGTGGCTTCTTCAGCTTCCTCTGCTGATCTGGAAACATACAAGCTTTTTGTCGCAAGATACTTGGGTAAAATCCTGCAGAGGAGCAGGTGTTCTTGTAGATATTGCAGCTTTACAATGCGTTAGAGGTCTAGTTCTGGTTAAGGACAGATGGCTGAGAATCGGAAGGTGACTGAATTATCCTGATTTACTTCAGTTACTTTGTTAAGCTGACTCAATAAAGGGTAAAAGGAATTTTCCTACCACCTGCCTTTAGAGCTTCCTGAAATACTGGCTTTAAGGCTGGTTTGTAGTATCCAAGGCAGTGCACCTTTTCTCTCTGGTGTCTAGAAAGAAGAGCTGTTCCTTTCCTCTCCACACTGTGCCACTGCTTTGCTTGTTTTTCTGCACAGCAGTAGGTGGAAAGAGGCCAAACATTTCTAGCCCCGACTTTCATACTTCTGAGTTGTTGCCCATCCAAGTAGTTTTGCTTTTAATCACAAGGCAACATAAGGAAGAAAAAAACCAAAAGCGGCTCACCTACAGAGACAGGTGTTTTTCTTTCTACACAAACCTCTCCTTGTCCATTGGCAAAGAGAAGAACTGCTTATGAAATTCATCCAGTTAATAAACAGTTGTAACAGGGAAGATGGCATGTAATTCTTGGTTAGTGGCTTGTGTAAAGCCAAGGCTCCGGGTTACTAAGAAACTTCTGCTGCTTGCCGATGCTTGCGGGAGCGTTGTGTGAGAGCTGAGCTCTCTCTGCTTTCTAGCAGGCAGCCAGCGTTTGAGGTGAAGCTTTGTTTGGCCCGTGCAAAACCAACGTTAAGCTCTGAGGAACCTCCTTTGTGAAAATCAAGGTGTACTAATGGGAGAGGGGCAATAGAGAGGCAGCAACTGTGAAAGCTGTGGCAAAGGAAAAGTATTAATTTGCTTCAGGGCTGCGTTTTGCTGTTCTCCCTGGCCATAAAAGTCATTGGATTGTCATGCCTGGGGTGACAGCAGCCTAAATCAGTTGTTAGAAGGAGATGGAGTTACATAGCGTGCTGTAGCCTCCCTGCTGAAATTGCATCTCCTCTTCAGACTTCCAGTTGTGTGCACTGTAGTGTTCACTGTTCCTCATTTCTTCTGCTTTGCTTGTCCCCTCAGCCTCGAGTAGCACTTGGCTGTGCTCCTTCTGAGTGCTCCCTGGGAAAGCGACGATGATCACGTTCATGAACAACTCAGACAGCGAGGAGGAGCCCTGCAATGAGAGAACATCTCTGATGTCTGCGGAGAGCCCTCCGGTACCCTCCTACCAGGATGGTCTGCAAGCCTCGGAAGCAGGGGGAGCACAGGCACATAGGGTAGGTCTGCAGCCTTCCCGACGAGGGGGAAAAATGAGGTGTGATGACAGATGTAACTCTGCTACCCCTTCATCCCTCCCAGCAGAGTATGGTTTTGGCCAGTGTTGTTCCTCTGGTGTTCCTCTCTCAGCCAGCAGCAGCAGTGCCTGTTCCCGTTTCCTCCAGTATGACTTCCCCCCTCCTTTTTAACTCCATATATACTCCTTCCTTTTCCTTCCTTTTGGTAAAGATACAGGCTTTTAATCAGGACCTGATGCACATATGATTCTGGCAGGATATCCTTTTTAGCCTTCTTGTTTTGCCAGCAAATGCTTTGTCTGCTCTGGTCAAATGTAGCCAGTTCTGCTGCCAGCAAAGCAGCGGGGAAAAGCAAGCGCAGCATTGCGGTGGGAGGAGGAACAGATCAAGCTTATGCCACCTCAGATGACATTTCTTCTCTCAGTTCTGAGCACCTTGCCTTTCATGTGTCCATCTACATATTTGCACTTGAAGAAGCCCTTGGGTATTCTTGGTTTTGGTTTAAAAACCTCCATTGCAGCCTGTTTGTAATGGAGTTTATAATTGCATTGCATCAGTTAGTACTGTCCTATTAGGAACAAGTTGAAATACAATGGAATGAAGCTTTGAACACAAAGAAAAGAAGGTCTTACATATTTGCTAATGTTTCTTTTCAGAAGAGGCGAACAGGTAGCAGCCGTAGCCCTAACAATATTGCTGATGGGGATGTGTCCAACTCGGGTGTTCCAGTGAGAGAAAGCGCCTCGGAAAATGAAGAGGAGGAACTGACTCTGAAATATGGAGCAAAGCATGTAATCATGCTCTTTGTGCCTGTCACCCTTTGTATGATTGTTGTCGTCGCCACCATAAAGTCAGTGCGCTTCTATACGGAGAAAAACGGGCAGCTGTAAGTGGGGTCTTCAAAACAGGCTCTGAGTACATGGGATCCCTTGCTTTACACATATGTTCCACGCACGTACGTCTGCGTGCACAGAGTGTTGCTGTGGCAGGTTGGGAGAACCTTTACACAGCTAAAGGTGGCTGTGTAAACACACAGAGATCTTACTAAAGTGTCCTACGCTCATCTGTGGAAGTTTTTCCATACCTGCATTATACCGATTCATTAGTGCTGTCATTAGGGCACCTTAAGCGAAGCTTGTGAGCAGCATAATAATGAAGTTGCTTCACGCAGCAGGCTGAACTCCTAGTCTGGTCACTCTCTAGCTGGCAGCAATCACGGAATAGCATGTTCATTTGGATGAGTGTTTCATTTCCTGACGACATTTCTGGTTCCTAAGGACTCGTGGTGTGGATACGCAATTCCATCCAGCTCTTGCTGACCATGTATCGTGAGTGCTCCTGGGGCTCGAACTGAGCTTCATGAGGCGGGTGGAGAAATGGGGACTTTTCCTTGAACTGAACCAAAGGAAACAAAATGGGGGGGCTGTGGGGTGATGAGAAGGGATAAAAGAGTCCAAGACTCTCCTACCAAGTGTGGAAAGAAAGGGTCCCCCCAGGGTGTATCCTTATAGTTATCATGGAGAGGGTCCAGAGCACGCAATAAAAATTTGCGGCCTGGAGAGAAGTTACTAGACTTAAATGATGTAATTAACACTCTAGGTCTTTTTATTTAGAGCTCTGCCAGCCCTCTGTAGGAATGTCCTTTTGATAGAGACCACTAATCTTTAGCTGATAATTAACTGGAGCCCAGCCTCTTCAGAGGCTACATCTGATGTTTGCTGTCCTTGGCAGTCACACCTCCCTTTCTTTCCAACACACAGAGAGGTCTGGTTTTATCTTGGGGCAGTTACTTAGAATATATGTAGAATATATGGCTTTTGCTTTATATTGCAGGATCTACACGCCTTTCAGTGAGGACACCCCTTCTGTAGGCCAACGTCTCTTGAACTCGGTGTTGAACACCATCATAATGATCAGCGTCATCGTTGTAATGACAGTGTTCCTAGTTCTGCTCTATAAATACCGCTGCTACAAGGTAAAGCGTTCGTGCCAGAGTGTTTTCCACCTACATGCTACAAATCTGAGTTCAAGTGGGACTTGCAGGTCAGGGAGAAATACAGGCACTGCTCTGGCTAGTCCACACTTAGTCACGGCAAGAAGGGTATTGTACAGAAGCCTTTGGCCGTGGTGGTGGAGCTGTGCTCCCAAATATACTTTGCTTTTATTTTGTCACTAATGGTAGGCTCTTAAAACCGAGGCTTGACTTTATATAAGTCAGGTCTGAGTCTTCTCCATCTGATCATGAAGTTTTGCAGTTTGTACGTATGGACTAAGCTATACCTTTTACTGCAAACACCTTCTCTTAGGAAGTTTCAGACAAGCTTTGTGGGACCTGGTTGGTGTTCTTCTTGCCTGCAGAGGCTCTCGTGACAGGGCTTGGAGGGAAAGGCACATTCAAGTTTTGTGGTGCTCAGGGCCTTGGGAAATCGGAGGAGTGAAGGAGCCTGTTGGGCAATAGGGAGCTCTGTCAATAGTGCATGCAGTGCTGCAACCTGTGTGAGTGGTAACAGCCCCTGCAATCACTGTCTCTTCTTGCCCCTGATAGTTCATCCATGGCTGGTTGATCTTGTCGTCTTTGATGCTGCTCTTCCTCTTTACCTACATCTATCTCGGGTAAGTGAGAATGGTGCAGGTAACCTGGCAGTTCAGAGATTCTTCATCTCTCTGCAGAAAATCCCCAACTTGAACAAGGGAAGGGATGTTCAAAAATTGTTAGAATGAGATAGCTTTCTTTTTTTAAAAATGGAAAATGAGGTCTTTGATAGGCAGTGCCTGATTTTTCAGTGCCTACTCTACAGAAATCACTGGGAAGTGATACTGTGAGCATGAAACGAACGGGCTGAACCTTGTGGTACGGGAGCCCTTCTTTATACATTGAGAAGCAAGTGGAGAGGAACTTTATGTACTGAGTTAGTTCTCTGATTTGCCTTGCCTTTTTCTCAAGACAGCAAATGGTTTCAAGTTCATTCCTTTAGCTCCCAGCTCAGGTAAGCTTCTAACTTGCTAGTGGCACTTGTTGAAGTGCTAAGAGCAGCAGTTGGCCACAAGGCAAGTTCCCCTTTCACGATGAGAGCTGCTTCTGTCCTGCTTCCTCCTTTGTGTGTCAGTCAGTCTTATTGCTCAGCTAAATTTTCTTCTTGTATTCCAGTGAAGTATTGAAGACCTACAACGTGGCCATGGATTACCCCACTCTGTTTCTAGTCATCTGGAATTTTGGAGCTGTTGGAATGATTTGCATACACTGGAAAGGTCCCTTGCAGCTCCAGCAAGCGTATCTCATTATGATCAGTGCTCTAATGGCACTGGTTTTCATTAAATATCTACCTGAGTGGTCAGCGTGGGTGATTCTAGGTGCAATCTCCATCTATGGTAAGTCTGGGTTGTGACTTTCGAGGTGTGGCTTGTGGGGAGGTTACTCTGAGGCAATCTCAGGCCTGTGTATATCATTCAAAATCACATTTTATGTTGCTGACGGCTTTAGAAAGAGGCAGATGGGCAATGAGACTTCCTGGCTTGTCTCTTGCTGACTGGTTCATGTACGTACTGCATCCCTACCATGTCTTTCAAAATGGAACACCGAGTCAGGGAAGTACTGAACCACATCTGACTGCATGGTAGGGGTGGCTGGATTTTTATCAGTCGCAACCTGATAGTCTTGCATGTTTCCTTTACGGTTAGCAAGAGATCATGGATTTTGGTACGAGTGAAAAGTTTCAAGAGAACCTGCAGAACAAGAGGTAGCCGGGAGGTAACATTCGGATTGGTGAGGAGAGAGGGCAGGCAAAGAGGAGCTGGACCAAAGGCCAGCTTTTATTTGTGTGAAACACGGAGTCGGTGTACGTAGTGAAGGGTGGTGGAATGTGAACAAAGTACCCCCAGTCCTCCTTTAATTAAATTCAACACCTTGACAGAACTCTGTCATCTGCTTTCAAAGAAATAACGTGGTATCCTCAGGAGGCTTTTTGTAGGATTAGCACAATGAAAACTCTTTTATTATTACATTAAGCTGTGGGGATGGTATTTTAAGTGAACCAACATCTTCAGGGACTAGAACAGCTAGAGTTATGCAAAGCAGCAGAAACTGCCGTTCGGGAAATCATTCAGTTAATATTTATAGATGTAATTTTGAGGGGAGAATAGCTTTTTAAAGATTAAGAATGTAAAATAATCCTGATAGTTTGAGATGAGATTGTCTGGCCCTTTTCTCTTTGCAGACCTGATGGCTGTTCTCTGTCCCAAGGGGCCACTGAGAATGCTGGTAGAAACTGCACAGGAGAGAAATGAGCCCATTTTTCCTGCATTAATATATTCCTGTGAGTACAATTAGAATGTTGATGTTTTTAGACAGATTAAACTCACAACCTCTTTCGTGTCAAACCAAAGAGCACTATTTTAGCTACTTCCTTGCCCTAATATTGGTGTGCATTTATGTTCTGGAACAGACTGTTTATAGAAGGCCTTGTTTATCTATTTCAATGGTGCTAAGCCTAATTAGCCAAGGGGAGCCCACGTTTGCCTTGTGAAACTGAAATGTTCAAAAGTAGACTTAAACCTTTGTGAATACAGTGCAGAACATGCCCCTTTGTTCTGCACACAAAAACCTGTGTTAGATGGACAGTAGTGTTAGATGGACAGTAGTGTTAGATGGACAGTAGTGTTTGCAGAGTTCATCATTAGATGATGTAAAAAAAGCTTCGTTAGATGATGCTCACTGAATAGACTTACTCCTTGTGCATATTCTTCATAGACACACTTTAAAGGTGTGATGAGGTTTTATTCTTCCTGTAGCCCCCTCCTGCTCTGTGCACTGTACGGATGGCAGTACTTAGAATATATTTGCTTTATTGTTCCTTGTGTGGCTGCTTGCTTTGTAAAGGGCTTTACTCAAGTATTACGTTGCAAAAAAAATGAGTCGTCTCTTCTCTGGCTTGCTTGGGCTGTTTAACTGCGATGGTGTCTGGTGCCCTTATCCACAAGGGTATACACACGCTTAAGATGAAGATAGTTGGAAGGCAGGTGACAACACCCAGGCACCTGGACTCGAGCGCTTCCTGGGCCTCAGTGACTTTTTCATTACATTTCTTGTAAGACGAATGGGTGTTTCCAAATGTTCCCTGCTAAACTGAGGATGCCTACAGGCTGATTGAGCTTTCTTTTATTTTTTTTTCAAGCATTTCATGTTATATAAATGCTTTTATATTTTCCAAGCAGAGCTTCTGTTGGCTTCAGCTGACCTCCCTCTTACTGGAGGTTCTGTTATACTGACTTGAGACAATCTAGATGAAGTCTCTCCTATGTTTTAGTTAACAAATGAGTTTCTCTAAAGGAGAATGCAATTCAACAAATAATAAACACTGAACAAAAAGTTCTTGTGGAGATCGTCAGTGTCTCCATTGCAAGACCACATCCTGTGGCTCCCTCTAGATGCAAAAACATCACCTTTGCTGAGCTTGTAGTGGAAAAGCAGGCACTGTGTTTGCCTTGGCTTATTTTGTCTAGTTTAGCTTCTATAAAAACAGGAAGGCTGATGCACACTTAAATAAGCAGCCGATCTGAATTCCCTTCCACTGATTTCAGAATGGTTTGTATTCCTTTTTAATTTAGGGACCCATCTCAAGAATAAACGCCTCAAATATCCTTTAGTTGTTCTTGGAACCAAAACAGAAATAGCCAATATTTTGAGAGGAAACAACCAAGAAAAACAAACAGGCAGAGAGAAAGCTGGCATTCTGACAGCTCCTGCGTATCCTTCACTCGTGGGCTTTACCTTTAGCAGAACAGGAGGAGTAAGTGGTGTATGTTAACCTCTGGTTACCTTTTGTAATGCCATCATTTCCTGGGCAATTCTTTTCTTTGAAGAGGAAAGTCAGAATCCAGGAAGAAAACAAAGGAGATGAGGATCCTTGTTCTGGATTTTTACTTTCTTTAGCCTGCAGAGAAGGCTATACTGACTCTTAGCCATTTGTGCTCTGGGACTTTCTTAAAAACTGAATGGATACACTGCCTTAATTTTCTCCCCACCTTGCCTTCCACGTGCCTAAGAAAACCAGCAAAGAGTGTTTTAAAAGCATTTACAGGGGCAAGAGCTTGTGTATTTTTAGGGACAGCTAAATACTTAGCTCCTCTGAGCTGTAGTGACGGATGTTTTATGTAGCTAATTGCTTTCTCTCTTTCTTCTAGCTGCTATGATGTGGACAGTTGGAATGGCCAAGCCGGACACAGCAACAAGAGGACCAAGTCAGCAGACGTGGGATGCAGGTTTGCTTGCGTGTCACTCTTCTATACAGAGCACTGTCCCATGGAAATAATGTGTGTGTTTGAGACTGCAAGTAAATGTAAGCCTCTGAATTCTGACGGATGCATTTTTTTCCGGTGACGTTACATTAGTCCCAGAGCTTGGTGATGTCCTGAAACCTGCTGTTAGTACTGGCAGTAAAGATGACCAAATGATATAGGAAGCTCCAGTATTCAGGTTGCCTTTATTTAAAAAACCAACCAACCAACTAAAAACTACACATCTCCAGATGTACCAAAGTCAAAGCTGAGAGTGGGCTAGTGGGGGGTTACATTTTTAGTAGCTGGGGATGGTAAATTACAACAGAGGCTCATAAAGACACTGCCAATGAGCTGGTGAACTGAAATGCATTGCAGTGTATGGCATTCAGGCCACTGCCAGGGAACAGACCTGCTTTTACGGAGCTGTAAGTGCGGCATGGCTTACCCTGCCAAAGAAAATCAATGTCTTTACATTTACTCTTAAGTAAAGGCTTACGTTTGGGCAGTTACCCAACAGTGGCTGGTGTGTTCCAAGTTTACATTCTAGTTGGTCCTGCGGTAATTTTTGTGCCTTTGCTTTTATCTTCTTGAAATGCAAGTTAACCTGCAGTTCCTAAGGTGATGGAATAAAATCCGACTTGTGGTGTCAGGAGAATTTCCCATCTGGTCCTGTTGCACTTCAGAGATGACAGTACCTCTTTATGTTAAGGCAATAAATGCATGCTAAGGCTTGACAATTGAACATGCTGCTTATTTCAGGATAAAGCAGCTGACGTACTAACAAACCACAGGGACACAATCCTGCTTTGAAACTGGGCACAAAGCAGGAGCAAAGCACATGCTGAGGCATACAGAATGCCACCACAGGAGCTTTGTCTCCCCCAGATCAGTGTCTGCTCGCATCTGCAGTGGCAGCATCCTGTCAGACTGACGTGAACTGGAAAGTTTGTATGAGTGCTTCTGAAAAACAGGAACTGTCAGATAAAGTACTGTATCACAGACTGGCTGCATCCAAAAGTACTACCAAGGGCTCTATTAGATGTGTTTAAAAGGACAAAAAAAGCCTCCCTAAATCTGTGAACAACGAAATGTGTCCACTTACTACGTGTGAACACCCAGGCCTGATGTTAATGTGATTCAGGGCAGAACTCTTCTCGTAAATGGCAGTCCTCTTAGTCATCCATTTTTGTAGTACTACCAGTTAAGGAATACCTGAGCACCTCCACCCCAAAGACATCACAATGTAGGAGTGCATATTAAGCTTACTTGGTTTTACTTGCCATTCCAGCCTGTGCAGAGCAATGCTTAGTTCTGTGTACGTACTTGCTTGTTAAAGCCATTGAACTGCTGGGTATCTGCCACAGAAGCTGTGAACATGTACCCTTCTGACTGTTTCAAATAATAACACATGTGTTTTTCTCAAACTCACTAAATGTCTCTGCTTGAAGCGGTCCTGATGAAAGAAATACAGAAATAAAGGGCTTATCCATTCCAGAGAAGCTTCATGGAAGTGTGGATTTCATGCATTAAAACAAGTTATAAATATAGCTAACTCTTGTGTTTCTTTTTTTTGGTCTGCTCTTCTTGGCCTGTTTTTGTGGAACCAAGCTGAGGATGGGAGAGAGAACCACAGGAGCCCTTTGCGTGCAGACTCTCAGAGGTCGGAGACGAGGAGTCCTGGCCCAACCCGCCCCATCACTTCTTTTGAGGAGCTCGAGGAGGAGGAAAGTAAGGGAAGCTTCATACCTTGTTTTCAGTATAGTCAGTTGGTGCCTGGCATTTTTAATCGTGGTTAACACTCTGTTACCCTGCTTGGCCTAATTGCAGTGAATTGGAAGAATAATGACTTGCTAAGCAGCAAAGATCTGAGCATGACTGTATCACTTCTTGCTGCTGCAGTATCTGTTCTGGCATTATGGTGTCAGTGACATCTCTTGGCTACGCAGACAATTTGACCAGTAACCTTCACACGCTCCCCAGGGGACGAGAATTTGTTCAGGAGGAAGCAAAACAAGAAAAGCAGAAGTAACACTTTGTTGTCTTTTTTTCACTTCTCTCAGGGGGTGTGAAGCTCGGCCTCGGAGACTTCATTTTTTACAGTGTGCTCGTTGGGAAAGCAGCTGCCACAGCTAGCGGAGACTGGAATACCACGCTGGCTTGCTTTGTAGCCATCCTCATAGTAAGTGAGCAAGCTTTTAAAAACTCTGTTATGGCCTGTTTAAGTGTTGCCAGAAGTACCAGCAGCTGAGCGGTGCTAAAGCTGTGGAGGTAATTTGCTGGGTGTTTAGCAGAAACCACCAGTGGATTTCCCAGCTTGATGCTGGCCATAAAGGCAGGCTTTAAACAGCCACTCGGAGAAGCTGAATGATAGGGGCTGAGAGGGGAGGATTCCTCGGAGCAGAGCCAAGTGTGGAGATGGTAGGGGGTGAAACAGCCCCAGGGAAAACAGTTACAGCTGAACTGTTGGTATCTTTGCTTTAGTGTTAAAGATTGGGGACTTCTGTCAGCCCCAAGAGTCAATATTATGAACTCCACGTTGATTAGCCAGTGTAGTTGAAAAGGTTAACTACCTTTTGCTAAGGAGAATGGCTAAATAAGAGGATGAAGACCTATTTTGTTCTTGTGTTCATGCTGGAAAAAAAAAAAACAGGAAGGAAGGAGACTTAAAAAATCCATGGAAATTATTATTAAAAGCAGATGACAGTCATATTGTAACTGCTAAAGACTTGGTCCTGCCAGGTATAATGACCACGCACTGTTGAGCTTTCACCTAGGTAGAAAATAATTACTAGGAACTTGCTGTTTACACCAGCATCCTCAGGGAAACTAACCAGAAGGGCAACGGCAGGAGTTTTACATGGTAGAAGAAAATGAATTGTCGTGTCTTCCTTGGGCCTCTGTTTCCCTATTTAGATCTCAAGGATGGTGAAAGACAGTGACTTTCTTTTGTGAAGATCATGGATCAAAAAGCATGAGGACTAACAAATAAAGTGTATTGAGAGTAGCTTTTCTACCTCACAGATCAGAGAAACCTGTAGGATCAGCTTAGCTCCGTATTCTGGGGTCCAGCACAGGGCACCTTTGCTGGGAGAAATGCTCTCTCTTGTCTGTCCGTGCGGCCAAATGCCCCATTCTGTTTCTTTTATGGTGGTGTGTGTAATTTTTTGGAGCCTGGTGTCTCTCAAGTTTTGTCATCACAAAGGAAGAAAAAAAGGGCTCAAATGAGAGAAGGAATCCATGCCTAAATGCACTTAGCCATACTGTCCACTCAAAAGGTACAAAAGCTTTCACACATGCTCAAGAAAACAGATCTTGGCCTGCTATCCAGATAAAACCAGAATTCCCTTATCATAGTAAGCAATACAGTCAAAAGAACAGCAGTGGATATCTTGGTGTTAGGTGGTTTTTTTGTTCTTTTCTTACCCCAAGAGACCTTGAAAACTGGGAAGGTGTTAGAAGTACATGCCGCTGTGTATTAGTCCTCCAGAGCAACTCCTTATCTGTGTGGTTCACCAGGATTTAAGTGTTTTTATCTGCTGGATCAGTACTTCATGCATAATGGTGTAGAACAAAATGTAAAATAACCTGTAAATGAATTAACCTTTTGGGGTCAGCTGTATATCAGCGCTAGCTGTTTGTACTGCTTTCTCAGCAAAGAGCTGGGCTCAAGATTGCTGAAGAAAATACGCGGCCAACTTGCATGAAAGCTGAAGGTGTGGGCCATTGGTAGCCCAGGCAGGCTTCAATTGTGGTACAGTGTATATAGCTTATTATTTTTATATTATCTTGATGACAGGTACGTTTCTGGGTTTCTCACTATATCTCCCTTTTTATTCTCTTCTCTCTGGCAGGGTTTATGCTTGACTCTTTTATTACTGGCTGTTTTTAAGAAAGCGCTGCCTGCTCTTCCAATCTCCATCACCTTTGGCTTGATCTTTTACTTCTCGACAGACAACCTTGTGCGACCGTTCATGGATACCCTGGCCTCCCACCAGCTGTATATTTAGAAGAAGCAGGAACTAGAGGGTTCTTTTTAAAGCTTTGCTGTGAAGTATGGTTACACTGTTTGGAATAAGTCATAAAGTTTTACACTTAGTGCCATATATTTGTAAGGAAAACACTAACTCTGTGACATGATGTGTACTAAAAATCTAATAGTTATGTGTTGAACTGAGAATTTCTCTTGGACCCCACTGAAAAGCCTGGCTCACTGCTGGTGGCAGAGCATTATTTTTATGTTATTTGATGTGCACGTTGGCTGCTGTGAGCACAGAAAGTTGTACGTAGCACGGGACACTGGAGAGGTGAAGGGTCTGATCTGTGCTTCCAGAAGCTAAAGCATTTTAGCCCTGGTATTGCAGTCAAGTTTAACTGCCCTCTGGAATTGCTAACACTTCACACTTTGGAAATGTTGTGCAAACGTGTGGCTTGAGTAAGTCGTAATCAGAAAAAGCAGAGCAGTCAGTATGCTCAGGACAGAGCAGTGCTTTATAACTGGTTGCGAGCATTAGAGAAGCAAGGTTGGGCTTTATAACCTGGCCTCTGTGCACACAGTTTCTGTTGAAATTGCCCCAAATAGCTATTTATTCTGACCCTTGTGAGCCATGATGGATCTAGACGGGATGGTGGGATGTTTAGACATCAGGCTTCTGGTTCTAAGGGCACCCAGCACTGCAGGTAACAGCTGAGGGCAGGGCTGCCCCGTGCATCACATCCTCAGCGTGGGAAAACAGATAACTTTTTTTCTGTCTCCTCCCAGCATTTTATCTTTTTGTAAATCTTTTTCTGGGTCCATACGACAATCCTCAAATTACCGTAAGGTGGAAATTACTGCACAACTCCAGTAAATCAGTTGACCTGTAACTTCTTGTGTGTATTTCTGGTCTCATTTCTGTGCATTGTTGTAACCACTCCAAAGAAGGATTTACCTTCCTTTTATGAAGACGTCCTCTTTCACTGATTGAGGCTTGGTTTACCTACTTTTTGATACTGTTTAAAGATTATTATTTTTTTTTTTTAATTACAAATTTTAAAAAGGCTATTTAATGTCAAAGGGACTCTTTTGGAAATACCCTGTCATAGTTTGTATAAAAATATGGGTGTGCAAGCTTTAATCTGCTGTTACATTACTCCACATAAGGCATCGTTAATGCTAGGAATATTTATACAGTCTCAAGTGAGTTCATTTTAAAAAAAAAACAATAAAATCATAGTGCTTCTTGCCAGTAAAAAATACAGGTCTGACTGAACCTTACTGTTTTCTTCACTTTTTAAAATCACTTCATTTCTACTCCAAGCCAATTTTTTAAAAATAGCCAAGTTCTGTGATACTTTTTTTTTCTTTTCTTTTTACTTGAGTGTCTATTACGCAAACAAGCTCTGTTTTCTTTGACAGCTGATCAATGTCAGTGTTTCAAAATGTAACATTATGCAAGCGTTTGTGAATAATGCCATGTCATTGAGAGATGCAGAATTTAATCTCTGAAAATACTTTTTAGATAAGGCTTCAAACTACAGGTTTTTAAGGTAGTGCTTTTTCTAATAGACTCACTCGAGCTAATCTACTTTGATATTTAACAAGGACATCACACAGGTGATCTGCACAAATTTTTAAAAAGCGCGTAAGGGTTTTTTGAGTTGTGTGTATCTCAATTTGGACACACAGATAATTCTTGCTCTTTAGTCTTCTGTCTTCATTTCTTACATTTTCAATGTTTGGACTTAGCAGCTGCAGGCAGTTAATTATTTCTGAAAGGTATTTCCTTTAGAAATGTAAATCATTATAGCTCTGCTGATTTTTAAGGTTTTCGTGAGAGTCGATTTATCTTTTTGTTTGGTTTGTGTTTTTTTTCTTTTTTGTTAACTGAAACAGTTATGGGGCCAAATCAGACTACAGTCACTCATAAACATGATTTTACTTTTTGCATTGCATCATGTAGAGAGGATGTGAAATATTTATATGTACTAAAAGAAAAATCCTGCTTGGCTTAACAGGGTTGTAGCATATTGTTAGAAACCATTTATTTCTATGAAAGCAGAGTTGATATTTGAAGGAAACTGGGGGGTACCTTCAAATATCGAAGGATCACTACTAGAGCTGGTGGTTTTCTGCAGATTTGTGCTTGCCGAAGATTGGCCTTCCACTGAGCAACTCTGCAGAACTTAAAAAAAAAAAAAAAAGTAATTTAACAGGTAACTGAGCAACAGATTCTGTCAGTGCAACAAAATGTATTGTCCTGGTGAGTGACAGGAGTATATCATGTATATACCGGAGTGGTTTTAATTGTGTAAAAGTTCTTATGTATTTGCTACAAATATATATATATTCACTGTGTGTGTTTATGTGTGTATATACACACATACACCCAGGTTTTAAAACTGTATTGAGTGATTTCTCATCTCATTGGACGTTTTCACCTGTGCATAAAGTAAAGTTTTGTTTGTGATGTTAACCTTGTGCAGCATGGCCCAAGGCGTGAAAATGGAGAGGGTGGGATTTACTCTACTCCCAAGTGGGCTACTCCACAAGATACTGACCTGGCCACCTGGCAACTTGAGCGAGCAAAGCATTTGTCTGTCTACTGTGTTCACTTGTTGCGTGCACTGCAGCCTCCTTCACCCTCGGGAAATCCACGCAGTGCTTCCACAGCAGCTCTCATTGGATAATCAAGGTCTTGTTCATAAAACCTCACTTCAGGCTCTTAAGGCAAGTTAAGAGTTGGTCTGTTCTAGAAATGTCATCTCCTTCTGGCTCACAGAGAGAAAAAGACACATTTGCAATGTGAGGTGTCTCAGTCAGAGCTTTATCAATGCTGCTGAAGCTGGGCCAGTGTGGGTCAGTAGATAGAGCAAGGTCACAGCACACATCTATCACAGTCAGGAGACGGAGCAGTGCTCTGCTCTCCTGTACATTCTTGGCACCTTTTGCTGGTGCAGTCTCCTCCACAGGGTGATGGCATGAAGTTAGATGGACCATTCCTCTGAGTAAATGGTGCTCACTAGGATGACTCCGGTGAAGAAGAGCTCAAGGCCTGCTGTCTTTGCAAAATAAAGTATTTGGAGGTCCTGCTACTCCCAAACCAGTACATTTCTCTGCTTTGTTCTTGCCTTCTGAGGTACTGCCAGTTAATCGCGCAGTATGTTTGCCTTCCTCTTACTTGTAATTCAAATTGCATCTTGGTTGAAATTTAATATACAGTTATTTTTATTTATTGTTTCCCTCCGTCCCTGGTCTCCCCATTTATGCATTAGAGCTGCTCCTTGGCAGCCACGGGAGGGCAGTAAGTCTGTATGGAGAAGTACCAGCCATTTTAAAGTACTCTGCTGTGTGCCCTTTGTTTTTGAGCGAGGATGAAGGCCCTGGAGCCTTCCTTAGGTCAGGGAGAAAGCAGACACTCCAGCACAGCTGTAGTTCTGGCACAGCAAGGGAGAAGCTTTAAGCGAGAGTGAGCTCACACTGTACTAAAATCCGTTTAAAACCAGCTGGTTTCAGTGTGGTGCCATGTTTGGCACTGCAGCTCTGCATGAGATGCTGCTGTTACATTGCACACTCCATTTTGTTTGTTACCTCCTATTTTTTTTTTTTTTTTAAGCACTCAGCCCTAGTTTCAGTCCTACAAACCTGAAATATAAGTCAAAGGCTGTTCCAGACATTGCTAAATTAGATTTCCTTCTGAGCATCCTCAAGAAGCAAAGGAATAATTATACTTACTGCTTTGTCTCTCCTCCTCTTGTTTGCAGACTCATGTTCTGTCCCAGCAGGTCTTGCTAACCTGGGGGAAAAAATAAAAGTATGCTGCTGTCATTCCAGCTCTTGGCACTGGGGAATCTACGGTCTAGCTAGATCATGTCTGTGTTCGCAGGAGGACCAGGGGGTATCTAGTTTTCTTGAACTCGGTTGTTTTATAAGAAAGCAGCCTTGATAAATGTGGTGTCTTTCCCAGAACTTCTCCTGCCACACTACTTGTACTCCCCCTAACGCACTGTTGCATCCCTCACTGAATTTATCCTTCCTTCCTCTGCCCCAGGAAGGTGAAATGATGTGAGCTGTTCCCATTCGACACATGGGAAACAGAACAAGAGTAAATGCTGGGTTTAAGCTTGGTTACATGAGAAAGATCTGACTACATCAGGGCATCAAACACGATCGCACAAACCGTTATCATTTCTTTTACACCTTCCCTTTGCTGTAGGTTTGCTGTCACCCATCTTTTCAAGCTCTATATTCAAGACATTTGCCATGAGCACTCAAGGAGTTAAGTGAATATGAACTGTTATCTTCTCGTTCGCACGATAAATTTGTTTGACAGGTGCCAAAGAGCACAATTTGGGAGGTGTCAGTGCTCAGCACTATTTATGGTTCAGTATTAAAAAGATATAAATAAATACAGACTTTGAAGTGGAACTAGCTAAACTCCTTGATATAGAAACCTGAGACAGGTACAGGGCCAAGTAGTTGGAATGGAACTGGGAACTGTTCTAGTCGTATCAAATGCAGCTTGAATGAAGTGACAGCTCTCAAGGCCAGCTCGGGATTAGGTCTGTGCAGAAATAAATGGTGTGATGCCTGGCATTCCTGAACCGGCTTGCAGGGTCTGAAGAATCAGAAGAGGGCAGAGCAGTAAAAGCATTAGGCCTGTTTTCTCCTGTATCGTTGGTTTCTATGATTTCAGGTAGACCTTCCTCACTCCAGTATAAAATGCGAGTAACTCCACAGCTAACTTGCATTTAAGCAGACTAGGAACAACGTAAATTGTGTGAGAGCAAGCGTGGAAAACTGATCCAACCATTTACTTACACCAAGCCATCTTCAATCTTTACAAAGCTAAATATAAACAACTACAATTACTTGGTAGAGCTGCATCGATTTGTGAAAGAACCCAAGTCTTCCTTCAAAACTGGTGAAGGCAAGCAAGATCTCTGGAGGTGAAGGTAGGTATTGAGGATTATTTTTAAAACTACCTATCCACAGCTTTGATGTACCAACAGATAGTAGCAATAAAATGCCAGTAGCGTTAAAGGAATTATTCCAACAGGAACTTCTTGCCCCTTCATCATGCCAGAAAAGAGATGCCCTCTCTGTAAGCCCCTACCAAATATGGCTTTTGTGATACTCTGGGAAGTTAAAATTCGAGCTATTTTTGTTCTCCAAATATTGTGCTAATAGTCTTCCAGAGTGTTATGTGCAGGTTTCAAGAGGCATGAAAACTGTTTGACTTTCTTCTTTAATAAGGAAAAAAAAATAATCCTGATTTCTGTCCCTATGTGATTTGGGTGGGCAAGACAAGAACTGAAATGGCAAACGCTGAATGTTTTCAGACAACTCATTGTGCTGCCAATTCAAACTCTGGGTTGTGCAGAAAACTAACGGGAAATAGAAATCCAGCAAATGGGTTTGGCTACAAAGGCTCTGAGCTGTGGCTGGTCAGCCTAGAGAAGAATACAAGGCTAGAAAAAAACAAAACATACCTGAGGTGTGGGTTAGGCTTACAAAAAAGGAGTGGGGTGCTGGCTTCTCAAACTAGGCTCATTACAGCAGTGCAGTTCATGCTTTAAACACTTAAAGAGGATGGGAAAATGAGGGCTAACAGGGGGCGTACAGCAATACCAAATGCACTTAGCAGGTAAAAGGTTAGGTCACCTTCTTTGCTACTATTGTGCGTGCTTTTTAGTGCTCTTGTGAGAGTGCAGCTGCAGAGAACAGCCAGGACACCTGCTTTCCTGAAAAGGAACCTTGTTTCCTATGCTTTGAAAGCAGGCCACCAGTTAAACTGAAGCAACAGTTGTTGAAGTCTGTGAAGTGGACATCATAGGAGGCAGTCACTGTCTGGGTTTCATCTTTAGATACTCTATCTAGTGGGATTGCTGTAGG
The DNA here is from genome assembly GCA_028565335.1 of Limnodromus scolopaceus. Lineage (NCBI taxonomy): Eukaryota > Metazoa > Chordata > Aves > Charadriiformes > Scolopacidae > Limnodromus > Limnodromus scolopaceus. The sequence goes on along the minus strand of JAOXNO010000024.1, from coordinate 12,763,611 downwards.
AAAGGGACATCTCTGTGCTCCCACTTTGGTCTCCTCCAGGCTAGAAATCTTGTCGGAAGCATCTGGGAGTGGATGGGAGAGAGTGAACCTGCACTGCTGGTTCTTGGCACTGCCGTGCCTGAAGGCAAGCTCCTTCCTTGTGTGCAGCTACCGAGCACGTTGAAATTACTCTGCTCCACTTCCACTGAGGCTCTCCAAGCACTTCTCCAGGAGTCAGGCTTCAAGAGCATGACAGGGCAGAAGAATGCCATTAGCCCTATTTTACAGATAGGAGTTGAATCATTTGCTCAGGGTCAAATGAAGGGCTTAACCTGGATGTTTGGACCATCTCTCGATCAGACATTCCTCCCAAAGGCTTGTATGAACTGCTGGCGTCTCCCTCTTAGCTGTGCTCAAATACATGTCCGTCAGGACGTTCTGCCACTGGTCAATCTCTCTCTCCAGGGATGCAGACACAGATGTAGATACTAGAGGTCAGATTATGCAGTACTTCTCAACTGACCTCGGGAATTGAATATAGAGGCACAGCAATGCAGAAAGAGGGGCAGTCAGCATTCAAAGGTAGCAATGATTTTGCTTTCTTAACTGCTAGAAGTAACTTGTCGGGACTATCTGTGAATCACCTTCAGACAAGTGCTTATGAGTTTGTCCGTTTGCCACACAAAGCACTTGGAAAAACCTTGCAGCTTTCCCTGTCTCCCTCCCACACCTTGCTATTTGCTGGAACAGCGAGGCAAGATGCCAAGAAGCCAGAACAAGGACTGTCTCTCAGGGCAGTGAAAGAAAACACGCTGTCTCTTGGGGATGATTCCAGGCTGGGGCAAGGTGGCTCGCTGCTCTACAGCTACATGACGCATGGCAATGCCATGCCAAAAGCTGGGCGCAATGGCTGAGTTTGGCAGCACGCGTTACTATTAGCCATCAGAGCAACCTATGATGTCTAGCGTTAATTCTTAGTTCCAGTAAAAAGTGTTCAGAAATAGCCCTGTTTCTCTCGTATTCTCTGGATCCAGCCTGCCTTCCCATTTAGAACAACTCTGCCCAAACTGTTCCAGATAACCCTTCTGTCTTTTGTAAAAAGCTCTTTAGAGTGGCTAAATGCAGGCAAAGGCTTCTGTTTGCCTTGCTTCAAAATTAATTTGTCATGTTTACCCAGGGGGTGAATGACTTTGGTAGTTATCATCTGTAAAGTGAATCCTGGCTGGAAGCTACAAAGACCCGAGCCTTTCTGCTGTGCCTGTGCAGGATCGATGGAGGTACATGTAATCAATCAGGTGGCAAGAGGAGAGGGCAAAGCACTCACCAAACTATGCAAGCAAATGCCATTTACAACGAGCAGAAACAACTGATCTGTCTAGCCCAGAGATAAAGAAGAATTGCAGACTGAATAATGTTTAACCACGGCTCACAGATCTGGGGAGAAACAAAAGTACCATATTCTCGAGGCACACAGCTACTAATCAGATTGCTGCACCCTTTTTATCTTCATCTCATCCAAAATGGCTTTGCTCGATACCCATAAAAAGCACTGTTGGGCAACAGAATTTGAACAGGCAAGCAGGATATTGTAGATGTTTTAAAGCATTAATCGCTAAGGTTGCAGGGGCAAGGTGCCTGTCCTTGTCCTACACTGTCCTACACTCTATCCAAAGACAAGGTCTGGTATCACTTTCTTCCATTTAGTCCTTCTATCTCCAGCCTCTCCACCTGGCACTGTCCTTCTCTCAACATATTCCGCCCCCATCGGCTTGTCTCCAACTTTCCAAAGCACCCGGTATCCACTTGGCACCACGTGGCACAGTTTGGAGGGAGCAGTGGGTGGCAGGAGCTGCAGCCAAGCGTGGCGTGGTGGCCTATGCGTGGTGTGCTGCACAATTTTTCCCCTCTGCCAGTGACGAACATGTTTGTAGCTTGGGCTTGTTGAGGCTTGCTACCACCTTATCTAGAGAATAACACCTAGTTTTGTTTTCTTTCATAATCTAAAGAGAGGGAAAAAAATCCATGTACCTGCATGTAGAACTTCCAGTTTGTGAGAACATACTTGCAACACTTCTTTTCCCCTAGTGGGAGAGAAAATTGTGTTATCCAGCCAGCTGAGAATGTATGTGCGGAGGGCAGGGGAAAACCCTGGTGAAAGGTAACGAGGCTGTGATCTGCCTCACATCCCTGAGAAGATAAATCTGGGCAAGCACTCTCCAAAATGCCTGAAGAGCAGACTTACTACTTTTTCCACAAATAATCATTAGAGATAACCCCAGCATTGGTGGACCTATACCCACCGCCTGGTAAGAGTTCAGTACTGTATAGTCTGTATAGTCAATGCCCTGGAGCTATACAGCATGAGCCACAAATACCCTGTCAGAGCCACTCCAGTCTGTTCTGGGTAAATAGCAGGAAACAAGAAATGCTCGGAATCTTAAGCTTTGCTACCAATGCTGGCCTCCCAGCCTGTGTTAGCTCCTTCCCTGCAGATCCACAGAGAGCATACATCACCTCTGTGGTGTGACAACCTTCACCTTTCCTTCCTCAAAGTGGCCTCTCTCTGGATGACACATAACAGGCCAGTGGTGTGAGCAGGGGCACGGGGAGGCACGTGCAAATGTGGCTTTCTCAGCAAGGCAAAATGTAGGAGGCAAAGGGAAGGTTCTTGTGTCTTCTTCCCCCTCCTTTTTTACAACTAAGGGACAAAGCAGCCCTTCAGCAGACCTCTCCTCTGCACAGAACCCGAGAGCCACCCCTCCTCACCTCCTTCTAGCCAGGGGGGTTGGGGCCCTGTAACAGCTCCACTGACACTCCCTGCCCTCTCCAGGAGGTAACTGTGAAATACCCATCCTGCTCCCTGCCCTGTGTCTTCCTCTTGGGCAGAAAACATTCGTCTTGAGAACTGCCACACTGGCTCCTTCTGGCAGCACTAAATCATCTTAAAAATAAAGTGCTCACTGACTAAATGAAATTGAGCCTTGTCTCCTTCCCTTTGCAGAGAGGGTGGAGAGAAAGGAAGGACAAGTACAAAGAATGCCTGAGTGCTTTGGGATGAAAATACACAGTTCAGGAATCCCAGCAGTCCTAAGTGTCACAAAAATAGCTCATCATTTGGATCCTATGATGATACTGGATGTGCATCCACCACTGACTGAGTCAGAGAGATCTCATTTCTTTACAAGGCTGCTGCTCCCATTCTTGGCCATAAAGCCATGTAAATAACATATGGTACAAACAGCATCACGAAACCTGCCAAAGTTTTGAAATACCCACAAGTTAACTACTAAACCTAAGCCACCTGTCCAGTGACTTCTCCTTGAGTTGTTCCAGTTCATCATCCCTATATTATTATAATAAGTTGATGGAACACCATAAATCTACGTAGTCAGATAAGACATTCCTCCTGCCCGGAATAAATTAACCTCTAAAGAATATGAGTGAACTCAAGGCAAAACCCCTCAGGAGGCAGCTTATCTGAGCCTCAGTGGTCGCTTGGAGAAGGAGGACTGAGGGCACCATTTCCAGAGTGGATTTTGCTCTGTGGTTAGCTGTGTGAACATGGGAGAAGGATGGTGACGTATATTTTATTGTGGTCAGAGAAACAGCTTGAGCCTGTCCTATGCAAGAGGCCTTCTGACTGTTCTCTGAGTTGCCTGGATACTTATCAACCTAATGACATGACCAATAGCTGCTTAATTGAGACTCCATTAATTCTTTTTCTGCAGGTTAGTTGTCAGTCTACTAATTTCCTGTTGCAATATAGCCCTTCTTACTGCAGGGCCCAAAGATCCTTCTAGGCTCTGGTTCTCTAACTCTTTTTTGTTTGTAGAAGCTTAGTCATTCTGGCCCGCTCCTCACTGGGAACTTGGCCCACTTAGTAGGAAGCTTTAAAAAAGCCCAGCTTTCAGCGCGTTCTTCAAAGCAGTCGGCATCAGAACTGCCAGAGCTTTTCTTGGGTGTTCCCTGGCACCCAGTAAGTGGTGAGCTGCTGGGTGGTGAGCGAAGAGACGCCTCTCGGAAAACAGCAAACAGAAGAAAGAAAGCAACCCCAGCCAAAGGCTGACAGAGACCCTGCTGGAAGTCACACTGAACTCACCCTGGGTTTGCTCTTCCCCGTCCCCTTCCTGCTGCTTCTCCCCCAGACCTGCAGCAGAGCTGTTTATGTGCCTCATGAAATTGCATCATTAAAGCCTTTTGTTCTATGAGTACCACCAGGCAATATGAGGCGAAGGTATGATGGTATGGCGAAAGCATCTGCTATGGAGTCAGGACTTCAGCTGCTACATCAAGCTTTCTCCCTGACCTTGGGTAAGGTACCGACCTCTCTCTGACTTGCAAGAATCAGGACATTTGGAGAATTAAATAATCCTCAGCGAACCATTTTAACATCAGTAGAGAAGGCTCTGGGGACGTGTGACTCATTATTAGTTATAATTTAAATTTATTATAATTGCCATTGTATTTATATATTATATATCATGAGGATAGATATATCATTATGGTATTTATATCTGTAATTTATATTATTATAATCAAATTTATCATTTATTATAAGTTAATAAAAGATTGTTTTATAGAATCCTCATAGGTGTAAGATTCCTGCTAGAAATGCTCACGTTTCTGGCTAAGGCAGCAAGTATGTTGAAATTTGACTGAATATAACACTACTGAACAAGATGCAAGAAACAAAAGACAGTTCTAGTGCCAAAGATGTGCTGTGGCTGATTTCTTAATGACGTTCACTTCTTGCTCTTACAGGTAATCAAGAGACCCCTCAAAATCTGGGAATTTGCTTTTTCAGAGGATGGCTCCGGCTTGCTCCGTGAATTCAGATCTGCATTACAAAAGAATGCAGGCATAGAGCACAAAAATTACATGACTTTCAGATACCAAAGTAAAAACTTCTAACATGCAACAACCTTATTCTGCTGTCACATCATCCTGGAGGGACTAAGGCATCAATGGATATCAACGTTTAGGTTTTTACATAGAAGTTTTCTAGGTTTCTTCTCCCTTACCCCACTTGGAAGGGCTTTATCTGCAAGTGTTGGCATAGCACGTTTAGCAGATCAGCTCCTACACAAACTCTGGCAGTTGGTTCAAAGCATGGATGAAGCAGGTGTCACTACTGTTTTAGCCACAATCCTTTGGTGGAGGGCACTAAACCAGAATGGAGTGGCCTGGGCTGATCCCCACAGGATTCATGTCCATGTCTTCCGCCTCAAGGCAGAGTTTGCACAAGGCCAGACTGTAAATTTGTCTGGGATTTGGAAGGGATGGAAGAGCGCTCCATTCTCATTTCCTCTTGCTGAACTGTCCCATTGTGTAGAGCATAATAACAAATAATAAGAATGTGAATAATGCTGGAAAGAGGAGAAGGTCAGAGCATGTGTAACGATTAGAGTCCTGACGTGAGGGTGGAGTGCTGTAAGTCTTCACGAGCAGAGAGGGAACCTGAATTTGGACCTCCTAAATCCCATGGGAACTACCAACTGGGAGGCTGTTACATAAACCACTGATACCCTTTCTGAAGAAAGGGACGGCTCTCTGGTCTATTTTTAAAGTACAGCACCCTGCCCCTTCTTTTTTTTTTTTCCCAGGGTTCAGGGCTGTAAATGTCACAATCAGTAGCACTAAATCAATCCCAAATATTGACAGTATTTTTTCTCTTTGACTATTTTTCTTCAGTTTACAGGGAGATCTTTCACGGCTTCTGCCGTGGAACAGTTCTCCCAGTGCTTTACTTACACCGTGTTCGATTTATTATTTAGGACTGCGGACACAGTTAGTCAACCATCCCCATAAAAGTTAGCCTCTGGGTTCTGGATTGTGAGTCCAGGGTGTCCTGTCCCTATTGCCCTCAAGAACTAAAAAGTAACAAAAGATGACATAAAGTATTTGCATCCAGCAGCTTCAGTCCAGCTTTGAATCCTACCTCTTTGCATTCCAAATTGGGTGGGAAAACAGACACTTCTCTCTTATTTAGTCTAAGTATAGAAGGAGCTAGCCTTGCACTCAAGTTCAAGGGGTCTTTTAAGGCTGCAGAAAGCCTGGCAACAGGAGGTGTGATGCAAATTAAACAGTGGCAGCAGAAATACCCAATGGTTTACCACGTGGGAATAAAGGGAACCAGCCAGGACTGTCTTTGAAAGGTGGGGAGAGCTCTAACCTGTGCTTGTTCTGCCTAAATCCCAAACTATAGCAGCGTGCTCATGCAGAAATCCATGAGTTCTCCATGCTCAGCACAGTGAGTAAGACGTATTTCACAATTAATGCCGACCTGACGCAAGCAAAGTGTTATTACACAGAAACTTAGAACTGACATCCAAATTCAGTACAGGAGTAGATAAGAGTGTCCTTAGAAAAGACATCTGAAACATATCTCCAGATGAGAGTAAAGATGATACTTCCTTTAGAGAAAGTAGTATGAAATTAACCACAAATTGTTAATTCCAATGCATTTCTGGAGATGTGAGTATTGAAATTAAGAAAACTAGGCATTTTTTGATGAAACTTTTCATCGTTTGTATTTTATTACAGCCACGTTTTTGCGTCATCTAACACAGCCAGTCTCCATCCCGTTCTCAAACATGAAACTGTCATGTTTGGCCTCTCCATTTCAGATACATTGTGTCTACCCACAGCCTGTGTGTACAGCAATTAAGTCAATAATGTGTCTTCCCCAGGGAATTGTTATTTTTAACCTTTGAAGTTCAAATCTAGCCTTTCTAGTACTGACTGAGGCTTGCTTCCAATCCGGATAATGTCTGGGTGATGAGTTTTGCTAAATTCATTTGTAGCTGCCCGTTCGGTGCCTAGCAGAGACCTCCCCATGGCTTACCTGGGAAGCTGAGTGGGAAGCATATAATTTTATTTAAAAAAAAAAAACAAGAAAAAAACCCCACGATGGAATGTAATATTTGAACAATATTTTGTGTGCTTATAAATACCAGCCAAATAACCTTTGGTATGAGCATCTGGAGATAAGGGATATAACTTATAGTGGACCATTTATCCACTTTCCTTCTTCACAAATCCACAGCACCCGCAACTCCCACTAGCTTTGATATAGGTCCTGCAGCATGGATTTAAGTGCTCGATTCAAGCTACAAAGTTAGCTGAAAAGGCTGGCCAAAGGAAGCAATCGACACTGCTGAAATTAAAGCTCGGGGCTGTTTGTTGGTCACTCCTCTGAATTATGCCACAACTAGAGGAGAATTATGAATCCTGTTTCTTTTGAGAAAAAGGGAACTATTTAAATCTCCAAAGCTCATCCAAATATACTTCTGCACTAATGCAGCCATCGTGTCATGTAGTGTTATTTTTCAGTCAGGAAAGTTGCTGACAGAGGCAGGCGCTTACCAGAACATCCACAAAAGCACAGAGCTGTTACTATTAGCCCCTTTGCAGCGCCTGTGAGAGACCACATCGCTGCAATCAACCTGTAAGGAAACAACGCGCTATTTTTATTTCCAACAGAGACACGAGCATGCGATTTCCAACCCACCCATAAGCAGCACCAACCGCGATTTTAAGCCGGAGTGCCACAAAATGGAGTTGCTCCCTTCGCCTGGCGTTTGGCTGGAGCCTGCGAGGCATCGGGCTCTTGTGCACGTCTTGGTAGACGTTCACGTCCCCAGAGGGCCACAGAGAGACACCGCCACCTCAGACGGACACCCCCCCGCCCAGGCCTGGTCCCCCTCCCTGACAGGAGCCCCCACCCGGCCCGTAAAGACTCGGCTCACCACTGACGGGAGGCGACAGGGCTGCCGGCACCCCCCGCCCCCACGATGCCAGTGACACCCTGGGCGCCTCCCGCCCGCCCGTCGGCCCGCCCCGGCCCGCCCCAGCCCTACC
>JAOXNO010000024.1:12732620-12754053 GCA_028565335.1 Limnodromus scolopaceus | reverse complement strand
CCGGGGGGGGGGGGGAAAGAAACCGTGAGACCCTTGGCTTTGGTAAGGCGTGCGAAGAAATAGTCTTACTGTCCACAAGCTCAGGGGCTTGTAGAGTCTTTGTAACAAAATGATCTGGAATCAGCAGGGAAGTACTTAAACAGGCACTGAGCAAACTACCTATGAATAACTACAGATAGAAAAGTTTGGCTTGTACAATGTTACTATTATAGTTACTGACTATCTAGTTTCTGCAGAACTGTATCTTCCCTAATAACGCTATTTCTGGGACCCCAACACACTCATATCCCACCCAGCAGAAACGCAGGTGGGGAACTTCTCTGCATTTCCTCTGTGCAATGAAAATCCAATCTTTGCAGTCAGTGTTATGAAAAATAAAGAAGTTAGCAAGCTACTCTTAATAAAAATGAAGCAGGCTTTTTTTTTTTTTAAATTTATTTACTTAGTGTTTAGGCAAAGAAAAATGTGAAAGGAAATAGGATTCCTCTTTCAATCACCTGAAGTATTGTTTTTCTGAAAAGATTTAACCTAGCTACTTCCAAACTTTATTTCCTGAGTTGCTTGTCTTTTAATTCGATTGCTTCACTGAACTGGAGTGTATTCTTTGAGCAAAATAATTCTTAGCACCAGTTACAGAAGGATACTGGCCAAGGTCAACAGTAGCTCAATAAAAGACTTCTGAAAGGATTCCGAAATAGCTCTGAGTTAACGGCTGAAAGCAGATTGGCGTTGGAACAGAACATAGGTGGTCTTGCATTTCTCAACCACGCCGTAAGAACTTGTCTCTCTTTCATACATCATCAGAAGGAAAAGTTTAGCGGTGGTTCATGTGCTTCCCAGTCTGTTTGCTCTTAGACCAGGAGACTTATTTCTGTATTTTGTACATGGTTTTTCTTTGCTGTTAGCTAGCAATGACCTTGGTAACCTTGAATAAGATATGCTTAGAGTAAACAGTTTTATGTTGTCCAGTCTTACTCAAGAGGGGGGGAAAAAATAGGTGACCTGCTGTGCTTTGACAGTGCCTCCCTTTTAAAAATAAAGCAGTGTGATAAGTAGAAGAAAAGGTCAGAAGATGTGGAGAATTCTCTTACATGTTTACTGTCTGAGTGTTGATCACCTTATTTTGTTGCTGTCAAGGAGAATTCCGTGCTATGCAATGCAGCTCTGGTTATTTCATTTGTGATATTTAGAGGAGGTTAATAATAGCTCATATTGCATCCATGCAGTAAGAACAGAACTTCTTTTGGCTTCTAGTTCTCCAGTAATCCATTTACAGGCATGTAGTGGTCTGTTGTTTCATGCCCTGTTTGTCAGATTATATTATTTTTTCTAGAAACTGACTAGAGCAATGGTAGCTGAATTCCTGTTTTCTAATTTCCCTCGTGTTAAACTGGTTGGTTGGTGACAGAAGGTGGGTTTTTTGTAGCTAAAGATTGGTTTGGTTTTGCTGTGTGTTTTTTGGTTTTTGTTTTGGTTTGGTTTTTTTTTTAATTGTTCTAACAAGGATGCTAGGGGTGACATGTCTTGTGATTTTTTTTTTTTTTTTTTTTTTTATCTTCTGTGTTAGTGTGCATGGTATCACTTGCATGGTCCAGCTGGCTTGCTAAATGCATCTCAGTACTCAGCTTTTGATGCATGAATAAACATTTCTCTTATTTCTTAAATCTTTCTCTGTACTGATGTACTGATGGGTGAGCAGTCCCGCTTAGGATGGAGGTAGTGAGTCTGAAGTAGTATTCAGGTATCATATCTCCTGTGTGTACGTAGGTCTCCTGGCTTTCTCCTTCTAAAACTGTAAGAAAAGAGTCTGGAAGAGGAGGCTTTTTGCCTTACTGAGCTGTGTGTTCTGGGGCGGAGCATCGCTAGAAGAGTAGCTCCTCTCTCCACTTGTTTTATTGAAGCGCTGCCTGTTCTGTGAGTGCGTGCTTTCCTTCAGTACCTAAAGAAGAAAATCAGTTATTTGCATATGGAGCCAAAATGCAAGCTAACAGTAAAGCACAGTAGTTTGAGATAGGGGGTTCAGTCAGTGTCTGTTTTAACACCTGAGGTGGGAAAGCTAAATGAGGAGCTAAATGAAGCATCTTACATTCCAGTTATTCAGTGTCTGAAGTGTGTTATGTGCTTCTGACAGCGTCAAAAATAACAGTAGTTGCTCTGAAAAACTTTGCTGTCGATCCATGAGGTTGGTTTCTAGAAATTTTACAGTTTTATATGCCTGCTTCAACAAGTCTACACACATATACAGAGTTAAAAAATAAGTTGTTTTTTTTCTGGAAACTGCATAAGGCTATGTCTTTTTCCTAAACATTATGTAGATTCTTTTAGAGCTTGTCCTAGAGCTGTTTTGTGTTGTGCATGTGATATCTTCCATTTACAACATTCTCTTACTGTGTTTGTTTTGCCTCTACAGTTTGTCCTGGTTTTGTCTGTAGGTTAGATCTTTATGTAGCCCTTCTGTTGCTGTTTGTGTCTCCTTTTTAACCGGTTGGACACCTTAGTTTTTCTGGATATGCTGAATAAATGTACTATAAGAGGGCTTGGTGTAGTATTCTGGAATGTCACAGCTCTTCTGCTCTCTGAATTGTGCCACTTGGGAGTATTAAATCCTCATCTTAGTTTGATACGGTCAAAGTGCTTATCAAGAGAATAATCAGGACTAGGAAAGAGGTGGGAGGAAGAATGGCTGGGTAGCACGCTGCAAGGGAATCGAGTGTTTCTTTTAGAGAACTCTTCTTAAATTGGTAACCCTAGGATTTTAGATTGCATAGCAAAGCTTTGTGGAGTGTGGGCATTTGGAAGTTGCTCTGAGAGGTTTGGGATTTTCAAACTTACATAAGTTGCCTAAAGCTTTAGCTCTTCTAGTTTGGAAAAACAATATGTTTATGTTATAGACTGTGCTTTTTACAAAATCTATACAGAGAGAACATAAATAATTGTAGATTATAGATTCTGCATTAGGTATAAGAGCTTGAAGATTGGGTCTAGTAGTAAGTTATTAGAAATGCAGAGCTCATTACTCTTACTTACTATAGTGTCAAAGATGCTGCTCTGTACGTTGAGTAGGAACCAACACAAATAACTTGTTTGAAGACTGTGGCAGAGCCGTGATGCAGGAGCTGTAGGTTCTGATAGACTGTGTTCCCCTTCAGCTCGGAGATCAATTTGTATCTTTTTTGCACGTGGTCCTCTTCTTGCATCCCGTTTTTCCTCCTCTTAGAGGGAGGTTTTGCCCCAGCCAGAAACAAGCAAGCTCCCATAGCTAGGTCAGTGGTATGTAAGGGGGCTATGAATAGACTAGTATGTGTGGTAAGTTACTAAATTTGAACTTAACCCTGACTTCCAGGGCAAGGTTGAAAGGCATCTATATAGACATGTGGGCCTGCAGAATCGATAGCGGGAGGCTGCGGTGTTTGACCGGCTGTTCACTGTAACAGGAGGGTTGTGTTCACCACATGAACAGAGGATGTGTGTATCCGACCCGGAGCGATGGGCACAGAGTACTTCTTAATTTGTAAAGTAGTGACTCGAGGCACAGTGTGCATGGTTCTGTCCTGGTGTATGAAAAGGATAACAAGGCCAAGTATCTTCTTACACCTGAGGATGACAGACATGGTATGGTTACAGAGTGTGTCTAGTTTTCCATATTTTTTATAATTAGAAAGGTTCTGACTAGAAACCTCTACTGGTGCAGCATTTAATCAGTTAGATGTGGCTGTTAACAATATACTGTTAAGATGGTCAGCAAACTGGCTATGAATCCTTCTTTTTTTCTTTTTTTTCTTTTTTTTTTTCTGGTGTATTTGGAGACAGCTGTGATTCTGTTCCCGACCCCATCACTGACATGCCATGTAACTTTGGGTAGACCAGTTGTTCTCTTCCCTCTAGAAAATTATGATATCGGTCCCTTTTCTTTAGGTTTTTGAGATCTATGAATGAAGTGACATGTGTTTAAATGTAAGAGGAAGGGCTGTTATTTTTCTTAAGAATTTTCTCTTAACTAATGGTGTTTGGGTTTAAAGGAATCTGCACTTGTTTGTGAGGCATAGCTTTTTCTTAGTTTCCAGTTCCCAAATTGGACTCGGTCTGCTTTCAGAAAGTTAAAACTTCCAATAAAAACAATTACAACATAACAGTGTATGCAAAAAACCCAACCAAACAACGACCAACCCCAAACCAAAACAAACCTGCAAACTCATAACCTCCCTCATTTATAGTTAGTATTCTGGCTCAGAGCATGAGACCAGTGGGGAGACTCTGTTGGTTCCCCATGCAGAGCTGTCTTAACTGGTGAAGCGACTCTCTGAGAGTGTAGATCTGCTCTGGAAACCTTGGGAGGGATGTTTGTAGTACTTATTTTTTCTTGGAAGTGTAGCATTTGGATTTGATCAGTGCAGAGCTTTAGTATAACCTTCTTATAAATGCTGCTGGTTGGAGTTGTTCCATATGGATGTGGGGGATTTGTCTCTTAAAGCGCTGTTGTATGTTAACACTGATAGAGGGATGACTCGGAACTAATGAACTGTTCTTTTGTGTAGACTTGCCATAAACCCAAATAAAGATGTAAATTCAGCTCGTAGTTCTGTTTCTTAAGTATATGCTTCAAATAGTGCATCTGCCTGAATCTCATATTAATCTATGTGCTTTGTGGTCATGCTCCATTTTGATTTTAATATATTATTAGCCTTGTTGCTGGATGAAAGATCCGTATGTGTGGGAAAGTAACTTGTGCTGGCAGCTTTTGAGCCATATAGAGGATGCAGTGCAGTGACTTCTTCTAAGCACTGCCCAATACAATACGCAAAACCGCCTTGTTTTTTCCTTGTCCGCTTATTCTTTGTCCCTTTCTTCTTGGTAACATATATAATACGAAGATAGGATGTTAGGTATAAATACAATTCTAGATTGAAATATTGGCCCAATGTCCCAAATCTTTTTGCCCTGCAAATGAGATAAATGGAACTTTTTTGGTCCCCCAATAGCAAATACTTATTTTCCAGAACTCAAATGAGTGAGCGGTAGCCTTAAAAGCAGAGTGATTGAGTTAGATCTACCCCCCTGTGATGGGAAACAACGTGCGCCTGGGACAGAATTTGTTAGTGTATTGTGTCAAGGCGTATCAGCGGAGGAAGTGGCCTGTAATGAGGGAGCGGGCTCTCCCACTACGATCTTAATTGTGAGTGAATTATTTCTAGATCTGTGGCCAGGGTAGAAAGAGGCTCTGTTAATTCCAGGCACGTGGGCTGTGACTACGCTTTTGCATGACCCCAGACATTGTCCAGGAAGAAGTAAATAGAACCGTTTGTCCAGAGCATTCATTTTGCATTGATCTGTGCCTAAAATAAAGCAGACTGTGCTTACTTTTAAAGTGTCCAAGCATTCTTTTCACTCTTATCTTGTGTGTCGAACCATTTATGGGGAAGATTGTTCCTACTTGGTTTTGAACTAGCTGTCATTCACCAAAAATGACTGCTAAGCCTTCTAAATTTTGGTGGAAAGGTGCATTTGCCTGCCAAGCAGCCCGCTTTTATCAATGCTGTTATAAGTATCAGAGAGTAAACAAGTTCCGCCTGCCCTTCAGAGGTGTTTGTTTTAAATGGCGTTGGCAAACTGCTTGTGCAAGGGTGGTTTTAAAGCAGCTCTCAGAGATTCGCTGAATTCAATTTAAGGTGGCTTGAGTCAAAGCCACAGGGCAGGACTCAAATATGGGAGTCCTGTTGTAGGTCAGGTCTTGAAAGACATTTCTTTTGGAGCTGTAGTACGTGGGGAGGGAGAAGAATGAAGGGTAAGCAAGGTAGATCTTCAGTTCAATTTGAAGGATTATGTCAGCTTTCTCCTTTCAAAATGCAATTTGTTCTGTGCCCTGCATGGTTGAAATTTGGGTCAGCTGCGACCCAAGGAATCCAGCTAATGAAAATATGTCTAGTCAGGGGTCTGGAAAGCTAGTATAAAAGGAGCTGGTGGGGAGGTGTGTGATGGAACTGAAAAAGGCCATGAATGAAAAGATACCATGAAAGGGTTGGTATGGCAACACACACAAAAAGAAATGGAAAAATCTGAAAAAGATCAGTTAGAGTTTTAGCCTGGAGAAAAGGAGCTTCAGGGGAGACATTATCACTCTCAACTCCCTGAAAGGAGGTTGTAGAGAGGTGAGGGTCGGTCTCTTCTCCCAAGTAACAAGTGATAGGACAAGTGATCTAGGACAAGAGGAAACGGCCTCAAGTTGCGCCAGGGGAGGTTTAGGATGGGTATTAGGAAAAATTTCTTCCCTGAAAGGGTTGTCAAACATTGGAACAGGCTGCCCAAGGAAGTGGTTGAGTCACTCTCCCCGGGAGTATTTAAAAGACCTTTAGGACATGGTTTAGTGGTGGACCTGACAGTGCTGGGTTAATGGTTGGGCTTGATGATCCTGAAGGCCTTTTCCAACCTAAATGATTCTATGATTCTACAGAACAGCTTAATGAGTAATACTTTGAACTTAATCTAGTGCTGGTTTATTGCCATGGAACAAGTGTGCTGAATACCTAATCATCTGTATCTTGTTTGTGGTGTTTATTATTTTCATTTAAAACTGTTGCCACACTCGCTCTGATAGTGTGGGTGGCTGTAACGCTGTTTCCAGGGTTATAGTCCTTGTTTAGATACAACCAAGATAACGGTGTTTGTGATGATGGATAATAGAAAGGGGGGGAAGGCATAGAGACTGTTTATGTTTCCTTTGCAAGTGTGATACTGGGGCTGGACAAGTAGTAAGGCTGATATTTTTCTGCTTTCGTCTTCTTTGAAAGAAAAGTTGAAGATAAAGAAGGAAGCTAAAACTATCTAGAGATCTGAGAGGGGGAATATGGGCTACTGTAAAACTGGTGGGTGGTTGTTTGTGGGTTTTTTTTGTTTTGTTTTGCTTTTGTTTTTTTAATTATTCAACAGTAGATAGGCTTCTTTCCTGTGTGGATAGCAAACGGTTGATGGTAGAAGTAATTCGCTTACATTGAAAGAGGTTGTGTTGTCATGCACAGAAAACTTAAAAAAAAAAAAAATTCTGGTATTTTTCTGTATGATTAGAAGTCTCCTTATGTTTAAACTTGGTCAGTTATATATATGTATGTGTGTGTATACACACGTGTATGTGTATATATGAGTAAGGTTTTTGGCTGTACAAGCATCTGGAAAAAAGCACCTGGAGTCAGAAGCTGGTCTGTGTGTCTGCAGGAGCACGTGCTACCATATGAAAAAGAGGAGGAATGAATGGAAGGTTGTGTTGTGAAAAGAGTACAAATATAAGAATTTATCTGCTGCCTGTTGTGAGGGTTTGTGTTTCTGTCATTGGCCTCTGATCCACTGAGTGTCTCGTTGTACTTGCTTAAACCTTCATTCCGGTGGCCTGATATGTTGAAGCGAGGAAACACACTGCAGTTAGTCACCTGGGGACAGTGGCATGTGAGGTAGGTGGTCGTTGCACGTAGGAGCACCTCAGGCATTGGTTTAGTTTTGTCATTACAACAGGGTTCAAAATCTGGTGCAATGTCAGGCGGTGGTTTACCCACCACTGTGGCATCTAACTTGTGGACCTCGTCCAGTGGCAGTGGATAACTTGGCTCTAGTCTCCTCATGCTAGACGGTGTGGGTGTTTTCCAGAGATTCATGCAACTGTGGAAAGTTTACTAAAAAGCAAAAGCTGTGACCCTCCCTATTCTTGGAGAATACCTTGTGATTGACACTTGTCAACCCTCTCAGTCCACATTAGCAGACACTCCGACAGCTTGTGTAGACACAACCGACTTGTCCATACTCTGTGTAGGAAGTGCCCTACTTTGCCAGCACTAGATAACAAGTCCTCAGGAGACAAGTCAAGTGTGATACGGACTTTGTACAGTCTGTTTGGAACCACTCCTTAAATCTGTTTTCGATAGTTTGCTTTCAGTTTTCATGTCTCTTGTCCTTGCTTGTGCTTATTGCTTTTTCTATGGAGAAAAGGGTAATTCTACTAATTTTTAGTTATTTTTTGTGTGTAATCTTTTCCCTTCATGATTATCTAGCATGTAGTTTCTTCATGCTTTCCCCTTCTGCTTGTGATAACCTTGTTAGTCTCTGCTTTCCATGTCCTCTCCAGGGTAATTAACCAACGTGTCCTGCTAAATGTAGGGTCTATAAAACTAGACAACCTGGGATTTTTTCCACTTGAGGAAAATGCCTCTAGTCTTCAGTTCAGTTCTCATTGCCCTTATTAGCTCCCACCTTCATATTGCTTGATGGTGGGTACAGACATTACCTGAATGTTTTCTTGCTCCTGATGTCTGTTGACAAAGGATTAATCATTATAGTATAGTTAGTTTTGTTTCCTTTGCTTTTTCCTGACTGTGCTTTGTTAGAGGCTAGGGGTTGGTGTACAAAAGATGAAGAACTGGATAGAATTCTGTTAAAATGCAGGAGTATGGTCTTATTTCTGAAAATACGTTCTTCCTTCTCAGGCTTTATTTGTTGGTGACTCTCATTGGGTTTATTGGTCTCATTGGGGGCGACAGTGTGGAAGTCATAAGGATATTGGCAGCAGCGTGCCCGGTGCTGTCTTTTATAGCCAACTTTTATAGTCAGGGGCAATTGGTCCTCTTTGCTTGTTGATGTGTTTAGCAATGGGAGGTTGAGCGTGCATTGTGCAATGTATGTTTTCCATTTGTGGTTGCATTAGCTTCTCTGAAATTTTGTTGGAAGATTTATCTTATTTATTTTTGTTAAATGCACATTTAGTGTATAATAACTGCCTCTTCGAGACAAATCCTTCAGCTGTTTTTGGGGTGAAGGGAGGATATGGTTTTGGTATCATTGGTTAGAAAGAATCCATGTTAAAAGTGGGTGTTTGTGTGTGTTGTCCAAGTGTATACTGATCTTATATTATAGCATTATCTTCTGTTGCCCTTCTTGGGAGGGAGGGAAAAAACCTTCTGCATTCAAGCTTTCCTGTGCTTCTAATACTTGAGACTAAAAAAAATGACTTATTTCTTAGTAGTGGCAACCTTTGCATGGTCTTATTTCAGCTGGGACAGTACCATGTTGTTGATGGGTTTCTTTGCCCAGCTCTGAATTGCAGGGACTGCCTGCAAGTGCTTTGAGTGGGATCCACATGGAAATTTCCAGTGTGAAGATCTGTGGGGGGGAAAAACACCTTCTGTTTGCAGAGTCCACTTCCTTACCTGACAGGCAGCTTTCAAGTTTAATGGTGCATTACACAATGTTAAAACCAACCCTAGTTGTTAAAACCTGGAAAGATTCAG
The DNA here is from genome assembly GCA_028565335.1 of Limnodromus scolopaceus. Taxonomy (NCBI): domain Eukaryota; kingdom Metazoa; phylum Chordata; class Aves; order Charadriiformes; family Scolopacidae; genus Limnodromus; species Limnodromus scolopaceus. The sequence continues at coordinate 12,744,787 of JAOXNO010000024.1, read as the reverse complement.
ATGCAACACATGTAACAGGTCTGAAGCATATGGATAGGTCTTGTAAAGATAACTGCAGAGTAATGACCTGAGGAGGGATGATTTTTATTTTTACGGCCAACCCATTAACCTCAGATCCGTTGCGAACACTTGACTGTCCTTCTAATAACCGCACTTAAAGCATGTAATGTATAGTACTCACTTTCTGGCTACAGTGGTTGTTCCTGATTCTGATCAGAGATTAGCAGTAGCTGAACAAATACTCCAGTAATTGGGGTTTATCCTGCATTTGCATAATAAGGTGTTTCAGAAATTCAGCTGCAGTAATCCATGCATCTCCTGTGTGACTGCAGAAAAATTGTGTACTTATCCAGAACTTTGGCTATAGGAGTCCATCCTCCTCCTGACTGATGGGGCAGACGTGTTTGTGAGACAGGCTTTGTGTTTTCTGAGGAGGTGACTGGATCCAGTTGCCTGTGGTCTGCAGCAGGGTGTAATGCTGTGTGTGCTGTTGACTCCAGATCATCAGAACAGAGGATGTTCTGTGGTTAAGGTCAAACCTTAGGCAGCATCTTGTGCCAACTGCATGCCTCTATCTTCTGAGTCAGTAAAGGTGGAAGGACATGCAACTCAGCCAGCCCTGGAACTGTGACCTTGACTGTGCTTTAAAGATGTGGGAGATGTGTGAAATAAACAGGTGAAAATCTCCCCTGCAGAATAGTTTTGGCACCCCAGCTGTTCCTGATTTTCTTTTACATGAACCCCAGTGATGTAGGAAAGCCAGTGTCCCAAGCCTGAGCTTCGTTCTAGGCTGAGACAAAGGAGTTGGTGGAATTTGTTCTTCTGAGACACACTCCATCTTGCACCCTGCAGTGCCCGGTTTGTATTTGAAGACACTGAAATAGCACAAGTTGTTATGAAGCTGACATGGGGTGCCTCTTGAACAGGAAGGGGGAACTGAGTCCAAAATTTAGCACTGTAGTACAGTATTGTGCAAATGCTGTGGTAGGTGGGTGTTCTGAGTGTACTTAAGTTTCCAATTAAAAGGAGCAGTGAGGTAGAAGCTGGGGGCTGAGTCGACTGCCCTTGGAGGACAGGCAAAGCTTCCTTGTTGGTGGGGGAGTGAAGAAATTTGGCTATGTAAAATGAGCGGGCATAGCTCCAGGACAGGAATGGGATGTGACAGTTGTCAGTGCGCTTCATCCATGCTATCAGGCACTGAGAATATGTTCTAGGACCTGATAATAATTAAAGGTCAAATGATAATGCCTTTAATCCTTTTTAAACATTTGGAAGGAATTGAGACCATCTTTGCAGTGTTACTGACATTTACCTGTCTTTGCTTCCCCTGGTCAATGGTAACTCAAATATTGTGTGGAGTCCTGGGACATTATCCTAACTCATGAACGGTCAGAAGGAGAGTTCTTGCTTTGAGTTTCAGCTAGCTGGCTGTCATTCCAGCTGGCCTGTGTGCTATCTGAGCTGCAGACAACTTCCCACGGTGGCTGGTTGCCAAAGCGGAAGGAGATTGCCTGGGATAGCCACTGGCTCTTAGGTGACATGAAACTGGTTGCAAACTTGTTCCTTGACCTCTTTTTTTTGTTTGTTTGTTTTTCTTTCTTTTTTCTCTTTCAGCACGGAAACAGATCAGTCATGGCGGGCGATGCCATCATGGTCATGAGAGGCTTGACAAAGCTTAGTAAAGCAGTCCTAGAAACTCAAGCAGGACAGCTTCGGCAGGTTCTCCTTGGGGGCGATGCAGTTACCATTGCAAGGACTCTCCAGGCCACTGCTGAAGAACAGTTCAGTTCTGCCTTGGGGAAAATGCAGGTAAGAAAAGCTCTTTGTGCACAGTCTGGTCTGATGTTTTGCTTTTGCTCCAGATGAGATTTGGTTTTGGTTTGAGGGTGGCCAGGAACTTCCATTGTGAACTAGAACCAAGCCCTGAGGTGCTGGGTTGATAATGTAGATGTTGCAATACTCTGGGAATTCTCCAGGATTTCTGTGGTGTGCAGTAGGTGCTTTGACAGGAAAGGGAGGGAATGGTACTGCAGAGTGTTGCTGTTTCCATTACTGAGTGTTTAAGACATGCTGAAAATAAAGTGAGCTATCCTTGCCTCATATTGTCAAAGACCAAGCTCTTGCTAAGCTTGGCCAGCAGCTTTGTTATTTAAAGTCTCCTTCAAACTTCAGTCATTGATTCCCTCTCCTTTGATGAAGTGAACGAACTCTTTTAGAGTGAATTGGATTTATCTCGGTTCTTCTTCCTTTCTTTACAGAATTGGTGCATGAGAGATTTTTCAGAGTAGGTCAGGTGTTTGCAGGTTCATCACTTACGGTCCAGGCTGGATTTTCAGAACTGGCTTTCAAATGAGGAACATAAGGAAATCCAGAATACCAGAATATTTTTTTTAGTTTTTTTTTTTAAAGCAACAGCTTGACATGGGGATGGATCTATAAAAGCTTTGCATTTGCAGTGTTGCCATTTCTTGAAAACATGGGGCTTGTCTGAGGAAAAGAACTTCTCTAAATCAAAACAAGTAATTCTCAGATTGTGTAGCTCAGATCACGTTTTTGAAGCAGAAACTTACGAGTGAGGCTTTGACATTTTTTATGCAATAAGCTTAGACCATCACAGCAGTCTCCTATAGCTTCAGTCCTAGAATCTGGGCCCGTGTTTCCCTGAGCTTGCCATAGAAATACCCTCAGTGTGTCTGCTTAGGGAGATAGTGCTTTGTCTTGCCTTTACGTCCCAGGAGAGAGAGAGAGAGAGATGATGTTCTCCTGTTTCTGCGCACGTTTCTCTGCCCAGGAGGGTCCCACAAACACACCTGCAGGACACTGGCATGAGAAGCTGCTGCTAAAGCAGGGCACTGTAAGAAATCTGCAGTTTGACACTATGACACTTTTCTATTTTGAAGAGAGGAAAGCTTTTATGTTAAGTGACTACATTTCACTTCTTTTGGTGGTGTGGCACTGTTCTGGCTGTCCGACGTGCTTTTTAAAACTTAAGTATGGAAGTAGAGGGACCTTGTTGCTTAAAATCATCAGTCAGGATTGTGGCCACAGTCCACATCTGTAAACAGACCTTCCCCCCACCCTGATGTTGAGGTTCAGAATAGCATGAGATCTGCTGAATAACAGGAAAGACCATGTTCTGTTTTTTTCTGTAAGGAGGGGAAATGTAATTAGTGTTTAGGAAAGAGCCTAAAATACGCTGCCTGCTTGCCTGACCACAGCAGGATTCAAAGTCCTGTTGATTGGCTATTATAGTCATCAGTTCTTCCATGGTATTGCTGCTATTTAGATAGGTAACTAGAATATGTCGAGTAGTAAGTAAATAAGAGATAATGCTCTGCTGCTGACTTTTTCTTCTTTTTTTTTTTTTTCCCTACATCAAAAAGTGGTGGGAAATATCTGGAATTAGTGGGGCAACTCTTGCAGGTCAGGACAGGCAGAAAAGACTTGCTTTGAGTATTGCTGTGTCTGATGCTGCTATCCGTGCTTCAAGAACAGAATTTTACGTACTTTGGGGTGACAGCAAACCTTGCCATAGGTATCTGGTATTGCTTTGGGTAACTTTGGCTTGAATGTGCTAACACTGCACAATTAGGGACAGCATGGGAGGAGGGAGCAGGGTAGGGGTAAGAACTGAACAGTATGAGGTTTAGCTTTTTGTTGCCCCTCCTACGTATATCTTGGGTGATATTGTAGCTCCCATCACCTGTTATTTTGAGCAGTGTATTGCTTCTAGCAAAATCCACAATTGGTGATGCTTCGTGGCAGTGTGTGGAGAACAAGGCCTCTTTGGTTACAGGTATTTGAGAAGCTGTTAATGAATTTGTCCCATCAGCGGGGTTGAAAGACCGCCAGGGATCCCATCCCTGGTGTCCTCAGTATATCTTCCTTTTTTCTGTCTCTTACTGTGAATGTCTGCAGTGCCAGAGTCTCCAGAAATTACTTACTGTGGAGACAGGACAGCCTAGCTATGTGTCCATCCCTGAGGACCATGGGTGGGTAGGGAGCAGGTTTTAAGTCCTTTTCCTAAAAGTATTTCTATTATTGTTTGCAGGAACTAGGCAAACAGCAGGAGAACTTAACTGATCTCAGCGAGGATTTTGGAAAAGACTATGACTTCTCAGCCCGAGAGCAATCAGATGCTGCAATGGACTTCTCCACTGGCCCTGGCAAGCCTCACGAACACAGCGGTGAAGGCCCTGCTTACTCTTACACCACAAATGGACCTTTTAAAAGTGTTGGTGAGACTGGTGATTCCGGCCTGGGTCAGAAGCCTTTCCCTCCCAAAATGGATGCAAGGTTATTCGGAGGATTTAGGGACCCTGGAAATCCTTTTGCTGCTGCTTTTGGACAAAATAGGGCTTTTCACCAAGACCATTCCTCTGTTGGTGGATTAACAGCGGAAGATATTGATAAAGCCAGACAGGCTAAAACTGGTTCAGAGCAGAAACCCTACAAACAGATGGTATGTTTGGTTTTTTTTAATTAAGGGTTCTTAGTGGTATGATTTCTATACTGGATTATCCTTACTCACCTTCTCCTGTGTTTCTCATTTCTTCCTCTTCTGCTATTCCCTTTTCTGGAGGCAAAAGAGGGAAGTGTCTGCGTTCCCTAACTGATCTCTGTGATATTTCTGTCAATAGCTTTTCAGGTTCTCCTTTTACGCCCGCCCCTTCTGTATCAGATATTCCGATAAGAGAGAATGTTTAAAAAGTATACATAGGGTTAGACGTCAGTCTTATATTATCAGGAGTTCTTTCATTCACTGGACTATGAGGATTCAGTGTACTTATGGTGTATGTGACATTAATGAAGGGTCTGTATTTCACCCCAGTTTTTGGGGTGAAATGTTGAGGAGGTGTGGACAGCTGTATGATACAAAGGTTTGAAGAGTCTGGCTTCTCCTTAAGGGCCCTGTTCCCTTTAGCGAGTTGTTTTGGTATTTTCTATCTTTCCCACCTTCTTGTCCACTCCTCTGCTTAGTGTACATTTCAGTTCATGTTGTGTCTGTTCTGCGGTGTGTTCACTTGTAAATATCTCAACATATATGAGGCTCAGTGTTCAAGAAAAGCTTTCTTTAGCACAGAGCTGAAGTGCTTTCAGAGTTGCGCTCTGAATTTGCAAGTATCTGTGACCATATGCCCAGTTCACTTGTGGATTTCTTTTTGTTTTGTTTTCCTTTTCACCTCTTTCTGCTGCAGCTCAGCGAGCGGGCCCGGGAGAGGAAGGTTCCCGTCACAAGGATCGGACGGCTCGCCAACTTTGGAGGTGAGTTTGTACCCCCACATTTGCCAAGTCACAATACTTGCACGTACAGATTAATGCCTTGCCGTGGCAGAGCTCCTGCTGAAGCATCAGTTGGTTCTATTTTCTGGTTAAGCTTATTAATAGGAAAGTGCTTTCCTGCATACAGCTGCTTAGCTCAGAGCTTGATTTGGGCTTTTCATTACAATTATGGATCTTGACCTTGAGTCAGAATGAAGTTATACTTTGAATCCTGTCTTCTGTCACCCTTTTATCTTATCTAACTGCTGCTGTGATAGTATGGCAAAGAAAAAAAGCTTCTTAAACAGACCTTTCAGATCCATTCAGCAAATTACCATTAAACAAGAACCATGGAGCTGGCATGGGTTTTCATTTGCCTTGAGACAGCAGTCTGATCAATTCCTGGAGCTTAGTTTTCATGTACCTGTTCTGAAATAGGTGGGAAAAAAAGAAAGCCACTCTTAAGAGGGTAGGGAAGATGATTTGGGAGTGCACAGTAGAACTGCAGATCCTCATGGTAACACGTACTGAACAGGGCTGTTTTAATGAGGGAGAGAGTAGGGTGCAGGTTCTTCTCCAGTCTGTACAAATACCCTGGTCCTGCACGTGGCATTTCACTTTACTGAGGAAACTCTCCTTCTGGTTATTACAGCATGCTGTTACGTCAAGCATAGACATCTGGAGCAGCTGTGATATTAAGTACTTTTTTCCCAAACTTACCCTTGCTCCTTCTCTGAACAGTGGTTAAATATAAAACATATCCGTCTAGTATTGATTGTTGAGGGTGGGGAGATGATAATAGTCAAGGTTTGATTTACTTAACCATTGCTTATAAACCATTTTCTCCCAGGAAGGATGTAAAGTCTGAGCTTGTAAGATCAAGCAAACTGAAACCAATGTGAATTTTATTTGCAGAATGGGACTTACTATGTTAAAAAGCAGCTAAATATCTTCAGTAGTATTAACAGATGGTGCTTATCTAATGTCTTACAGACAAAGCCATTAAAGGACTTTTTTGTGTGTGTGTGACTGTAGTGTTTTGAGATGCCAGTAGCTTATCTCAGTGGTGAACAATCTCTCCCAAGTAGCATATTAGGCCCTTGTGGCTCTCGTGCCCCTCTTCCACAGAATTTGATAGAGAATCACACGTGCAAAGTAGACATCATTCTGTTACAGATCTCAGAAGAAAGAAAAATAGCCTGTCAAATATAATTCACATCAACTATTATATTAAAAAACCCCCAATTATTCTTCCTCTGCGTGTCTCTCTGTCAGAATAATATGCACACTAGGAGGAGTTGAGAGGCAGAGATTGATTCTATGCAATGCAGGAATAAGCAGTAAGGGAGTTTTGTGATATCAAAAGGTTTTAATGCTAGTCACTTCTCTTTAACCCTGTAGTTCATCGCAGGCACTCTGGCTTCTCAGCATGCTTAGCATTGCTGAAAGGGAAGCAGGATTCATGATGTTTTTTGGAGTAACAAGGCACCACTGTAAAACTAACTGGACTTCTTTATTTTTAAGCCCTAGCAGCACACAGATCTCTGTTGTAATCCAGCCTTGGTTTTTATGGAAAGTGTCACAGCACTTTTAGCTGTCATCTTCCGAATTTATCTGAAGCTGCTTGCCGACAGCTGGTGGATGTGAAGTGGCAGATGACCAAATTTTCTGTGAACTTTAAGTTCCAGTATTGTCGCTGGATGCTCTAGCTCTTGGCACTCCAGGCTGTTGCATGAAGAAAGGCTGACTCATGCTTCAATGCAAAATATAACTAACTACCTGTCTTCTCCTAACCTCAGGTTAAAAAGCAAAACAAAAAATCCCCACCAAACCAAAACCACAAAGGGAGAGTAAGAAAGAAACATTTGTTTATAAGCAGCATCTCCAGGCATATCTGTGTATCATCTATTTTTTTTTGTCTCACCCTTCTCCTCCAGTTGTCTGGTTTTTATGATTTTAAATTGCTGGTAAGACAGAGCTCTTGCTTTCAGACTGATTTTTGCAAAATCAGTTGCAAAAATGGTGTTCAGATTCTCCAGTATCTTGTTTTGCATCCATTGCTTACCTTTCCCTCTGGAATTTTCCTTACAACAGCAAAGAGAAATACCACTGTCAGTGTGTTGGCTAACAAACAACACACGTGCCCTATAGGTAGGGTTTTTTCAGTTTTAAGAAATCCCTTGGTCATGTTTTGATAGGGTGGGTGATGCTTGAAGCAAGATTTCTGGGGGTGTGGTGAGTCTATAAAGTAGTGTGGGCAGTGCCACATCGGAAGGACTATCCATAAGGGATACTTCTTCATGGTTAGATCTTCATCCAGACCCATACGTGCTTTTAAAGAGCCTCCAGAAATGCATGGAAAGAGGGTCCCTGTTTATAGCAAGGAAGCAGCTCCTACTTGCTATTTGTTCCAAGTTTTTGGAACCAGCCTGCACATGGCCGTGAGAGAGCTAGTGCAATTGTAAAGCACCATCAGCTAACTCTAGCATGGCTTTTCCTGACAGGCTCTTACCTGATGAGAAATGGTCTTAAATTGTGTCTTTATGAATCATTTTAAGTGCTTAAACCAGAAAACATTGGCTGATTTTGAGTGCTGGGGTTCACCATTGACTTCTGCCTGTTTTTGATTGCTCTGCAGTTGTTGGTGAGCTTTGGCTCGTGGTTGACCGTTTTCCTCTTAGATTGTGAGCAGGGAAAGGTAGTACTTGTGCATCTCTCTTAGCTACTTATTGTTCCTAACTGTCCATCCTTTCTGGGCATTAATCTCAGGAGTGATGGGAGACGTAATATGTACAATTTTTAACACCCCCTGCAAGCTGAGTGAGGCTGATTGAGGGAGTCTCATGAGCACACAGGAGGCAGTTTCCAAAGATCCAACCTAACTTTATTATTTTGGTTTTTTAGAGAAGGCAAGATAAGCTTGAAGTAAACTAAGAGTTTCAAAGCTCAATGATAGGTCAGTTGGAAGTTCCCTGTGCCTGCACAGTGTGGTCTCTCTCATGCACTTCCTCGTCTTGCCTTTTCAGAAACAAGATGTGGGATGATTTAATGAGAGTCTTCAATTACATTATTGGTTTTTGGGAGCCCCTAACAGCTGGAAGGAGTCCTTTTGCCAATGATGTCACTGTTAACCTGTGGAATAGTAGTGACCCAGCTCTGTCCTTGCTTCCTAGGACATTCCAATGATTAGAATTAAGTAGGGGATAGCGGGATAGGGATGTGATTATTTCCTGCTCTACCAGCTGCCTCTTCACATTGCCCTTAAAATAATTAATAATAATTGAGGGTGCTCCATATCCCTGAGGGAGTAAAGTTTAGAGCAGGTAAGCTTTATGTGCACGATTTGTTTCTTCTGTGCGTTGGGGTGCCATCTTCATTTGAAGACCCCAGGAAGTCACTGTGGGAAATACAATGGTTGAGGTGGATACTTCCCCTACCACCTCCACACCAATCAAACTAGCATTTTACTCTGACTCTTCTTGGTGGTATAAAACCCACTTTTTTTTTCTTTATTTCCATATTAGAAGGTCATTTTAGACTTGAAGAAGATGGAAAGATGTTGAGTAGGTCAAAAACAGAGTTTATGTAACTATTCCTGGTGTTCAGATAGCTGAATTCCCATGCTATTGACATGATCCCATTCACACTTGAATCATTCCTCCTCCTGCCTTGGTGTCTTTTTTGTTGTCCCCCCAGTGTTATAGGGAATGTTGATCTCTCAGCTGTGGTGTCAGGACACTCTGATGTCAGGGGGGTGATGGACAAATTAGTAACAGCAAGCAGAAACACTTGGCCTGCAGAGTTTTCCTGGCTTCTCACCTCTTGCTGGAAAGATTGGAGATTACTTTCTCCAATGCTTGCATGTAATACTGAGCTAATGTTTCTCTGTAATCAGCACAAGATCCTCTACTGAGCTTTTTTGTCCTTCGTATGTATTTTTGTTTGCCTCTTGCAGCAGCTGGAGTGACTGCTTGTAGCTGTATTTATAGTACTAAATATCATCCTTGATTTTTTTTTTATTTTTTTCTTCCCAAGGTTGGAATTGGTAAACCAGATTTTTTTTGCAGTTTTTTGTTCCATGCTTGTTTTGTAGCCTGATTGGGTCATCAGTTCCACCCACACAGTTTTTTTGATCTTTTCTTTATTTCCATTCTCTCTTCCTTGCATCATTTGAGTTTTCTAAGCAGTTTCTGTCTCCCTTAATTATATTCCTGGTTTGTAAGTTTATTATTTTAATGATATAATAAGGTCCTTTTGCAATAAAGAAAATTCAGGAAGCTTCTAGTGAAGTCTAGATCTAATATGATTGTAGCAATTTTGCAAAGAAAATAAAGCTAACCTCTTTGAGGTATCTTATTAAGGTATCTACAGGACTGCTAACGTATCTACAGCCACAGGATTCAGATTATCACGTTGAGTTACAAGTGAGTGTGGGTTTCTTCTGGTGAGCATTTAAGGCTCAGAAAGTTAGTGGAAATCGATGCCCAACTGTCTGCAGTTTGCAACGTGTTCTGGGTGGTGTTTGACATGACCAAAACCAGGGCCCAAGTTGCTCCAGGAGAGAGTCTCACCCACCCCTGTGCTTGTCAGGCCGAGCAGAGCCCATTCAGTCTCCTCTTTGTTTTGTTGTGCCAGTTGCTGAGCAAGAGGATTCTTCCTGAAGAAAACTGAGTCCAGATCATCTCTTGATGGGCTTGGTTTGAAGTGTAACGGGTGCTGGAGATGTCTGGAAAATGTCTGAAGAGACACTCTGCTGGTATAAAACAAAGTGGTATTTTGCAGGCCTGAAATAATCCACCTGCATGAAGTGCAAAACGCAGGAGTGTGTCTTTCTAGAGGTGCTTGGGGATGTTATTTTCTGAGGTGCTGAACCGTGGCTGTTCAGTGATGCTGAAAATTGTCCCCAAGTGATTAATCTTGGAAGAAATGCTCATCTTGCAGATGAGGAAAAGGAAGGACGTCAGGAGTGACTTGTGCAAGGTTGGTAGACTTCGTGGCTCAGAGGAGGAGAGGGTTTTTCTGCAGCCTGCAGGCCCTTTGGAGGGATGACTCTTTCCTGGGAACAGGTGAAATAAGTGTTGTGGCTCGGAACCCTCCTGTCTAGTACTTGCTTTCTGAACCCTGGAGTGTTGGTCTGGTCTGGAAGGTGAGGAAGGGTGGTTTTCCATGCTGGTTTTTGTCAGGTGAGTTGTGTGTGCTACAAATGCCACAATGAATGAAATAGAAGTTAATAAAGGAGAAGGTAATATGTTCCTGAAGTTCAGGATCCAAATGGTCCCTAGTACTGCTGTTAGTGGGTGGAGTTATAGCCATGAGGAATATAGGCCATTATTTAATTTCTTCATTTCATAGTTCTTTTAATAATAGCTTGGTAGCAACAAAGGAGTGAAGTGAGCAACTGAGACTTCTGAGAAGTGACAGCTTTTTCTAAGCCCTGGATGTTAAGGTAAAAGACCAAGTTTTGGCTTTGCTGTCCCAAAGTGCCTCAAGAAGGGCTTGGGGGTGCTTGGAAAATGTGCCTCGAGTACTGTTGGCAGTGTGGGAGCAAGGCACGGAGGAATGCACTGTCGCCGAGGAGATACGAAGGAGCGCCAGCTGTTCTGGTTGCCCATGTTGTTTATTGTCCAGAAAAAAACCACCTTGAAACTGGGAAGGCAGCGAGACCTTTGGTAGTACAGATTACTGCATGATTAGATCCAAGTCTCATTTAATCTTTGGTGGCTTTGGTCAGGTTAGTGGAGGCAGATAACGTTTCTTTTGTAGTTGTGGCTTCATCTGTGGCCCTGAGACAATGCCCCAGAACTCACTGCTTGTGAGGAAGATAGTGCACCTGGAGTGCTGGGGTTTGGTCTCCTGGTCCTGCTGTTGCTGTGTGGGGTTAGTCTCCAGCACAGCTCCTTGGAACTGCAGGTTACAACACTGCTTGCATAAGGTGGGCCTTGGGAAAAACATGTTTTGGTTCATGATAGTAAAGGAGTACGTGGAAGTCAGACAGCGAATAAGCAGAAATAAGCCCAAATGCTTAGACGGTGGGGTCACAGAGCCTTGATCTCCACTGGCAGTGCCTTCATCTAAATACAGTTTTACTTCACCCTACTGTGGTGGGGATGAGGAGGATTCTGCTTTTTCCTGAGAATTGTACTTTGAGAACCAAGTTTGTGAGGTTATTATTTTTTTTTCTTCTAAAATCCATGATATGAGTCTACAGCAGGACCTCAGCCAGAGCACAGAGCTCTGAGTAGCACTCGGTGACATGCTTTATAAAAGCCAGCCATCCCAGTGGCACCCGGCTGGCATGCTGGGCTGAAGGACAGGAGAAAACTGTTCCGTGTCAAACTTGAAGATGACTCCATTGCAAAAGCCAGGGTGTTCTCATCAAGCTGTCTTGCTGCTGTGCATTTGACTGTGTGGCTTAAGGTCAATTACAAAAAATGCCTCTATATGTGGCTCAGAAGGTTTTTTAATTCTTTTTCTTCTTATTTTAAAGGTCTAGCTGTTGGTCTTGGCATTGGGGCATTGGCAGAAGTTGCGAAGAAGAGTCTTAGACCTGAGGAACGCAGTGGTAAGTCCTTTCTTCATTCTTATTCTTTTTTTTTTCTCTTATTTTTTTTTCCCCAGACAGAGTTTACCTGCATTTGCAAGATTTTGTCTTTTGAAAGCTGAGACAGTGAGGCAGTCAGAATAATGGGGGGATATGGGTAGTTCTTTTCTTTAACACAATCCTTCTCTACCTCCAAGGATGTCCTGCCTAGGAGGAACTTGGAGGATGGCTGCTCTCTTTTAAGAGAGACCAAACTCTTTGTGTACATGTTAAATGGCAATTATCTGCTTCACTGAATTTCACTGAATTTCACTGATTTTTAGAGTTGGAAGGGACCATAGAGATCATCTAGTCCAACTCTCCT
>JAOXNO010000024.1:12690090-12732507 GCA_028565335.1 Limnodromus scolopaceus | reverse complement strand
ATGTCTTCCACTACAAGGGTGCCCACCTCATTCATCAGTGGACCCACATTATCCCTAATCTTTCTTTTACTGTTTACTAATCTTACTTTTACTGTTTACTTCCACTATCTATATTTTTGCTGCCTCCTAAAGTATTCTCATAATAGGTCAAAAGGCTGTGCTGTGCAAATAGACCTGATCCTGTTTTCTTCGCAGCTTGTTTGAAGCTGGAGGTAAAATGTTCTTAAGTTGTACCTGGCCGTGTCATGGTAGCTTTCTCCTAAGCTTGTGTGTTGGTAAAATACAGTGATACTGAGTGGTTGTGTGTGGGTGAATGGCTTAGGGCATAGAAAGTACATGGTATTGTTTCCTAGAAAATACGAGATAACTCTAAAGCTTAGGACTCCATTCACTTGTTTCTTCTCTAGGAAAAGCTTTGGTGGGAAACTGCAAAATATAAAGTCCTTTGTTACAGTTACTGCAGGCTGTTTGGTCTTCAGCTGGTCTCTCTGGTTTGGCTGGTATGTTGGTGTGTTTAGATTATTTCCAGTGGCTGGAGGGAACTGAGGAAAGGCTTAAGCACTTGCAGCTAGAATTAATAAATGGAGTCAAATCGTTCCTGGTTCAGAAGCATTGCTTTGAGATAATGACAACTGCTGTGTCCTTGTAATTTTACTCTGTGGCCAGTAGTATTCTACTACAAGGCCAGTTTGTGTCTTCCCCCTGTCCTTTAGGGGACAGGGAAGTATTGAGACTGAGATAGTATGAACCTCTATTCCAGGAGGTACTGGAGTGGCTGAAAACTGAAGAAATTTGGAGGGATGGGAACCCTAAAAAAAAAAAAATATCAACCAACCAAAAAAAACCCCAGCAGCTGAAACACATTCCCTGTGGTGGGGGGACAGGGTGAAGGCAGGGGTTGTGTGCCACCCAGGGCACTGCTTTTTAATACTTGCATCTTTGTATTCCCTGTACAACGGGGCAACGCAGGGCAGCCCAGCAGAGAGAAAGGATCCTTGGCAAAGGGTGGTTGTTTCTCTCTATGAGCTGAGGTGTTTGAGGCTGGGAGGGTTTCTTTGCTTTGAATTAAAAGCATGCATTCAGGCAAACACGGCCCATCCTGTAGAGAATCCTTGAAGGCTTTTGCTTTCAGTGCTTGTGATGGTTGACAAGTTGTTCATACCTGTTGGAAGCTGATGATTTGGTTTGCTTTAAATGGAGTTGCGCAACTGTTGATATTTCTCTGCTTGCCAGATTATTTTTCTAATTGGGCACACCCCAAAGTGAAAACATGAGCTTGTAGAGCTATGGAATTGGAGGGAATAACATGAGCTTTGTTTCTATTTCTTACAGTGTGAGAAAGGATTTGATTTTTTTTTGATGTTTTTGTTCGTTTGTTTTGTTTTTCTTTAGAGGGCAACAGATACTTTTTCCTTGTAATAAAGCATTTGCACCTTTAGGCTTTTTTTTCTTGCTAGGAAAACTGTTTTCCCCTGTAACTATAACTTGGTGCCAGCAGCCTGCTCTGCAGTCTGGATCATGCTTTGAGAAGAATAATTTTCTTGAACAAATATTAATTAAAGAATAAGGCAAGCAATGAGAACTGCCAACTTTGATGCTAGGCAAGGGAGTTAGAAAATGACCTGGCTTTTATTTTTAGCTGTCTTGCTTGTGTTCTTGGTTCCCCTCTTTGCCATCGCAGATGCTTAGAATAACAGCTTGGAGCGGCGGTTACTCTGTAAAGGAGAAGGACAGTGGGACTGAGCATGAGCAAAGAGCAGCAAGTATTGAGTAGAGGCAGAAGTAAAAGACTTCATACTCTCTTGAAGCTTCTCAGGCCAAGTTCACAGGAAGGTCTCTGGGTGAATCGGTTACAGCCTCTAGCTACTGTCCTTGGATGTGTTTTCCACAGGATTTTATGGTGGTGGGAAAGGCTGTGTGGATGAGAACTCCCCTGTGTGGGCTCTGCTCCCACAGGAATGTGCGGCAGAGGATATGTGCGCAGTTTTGAGTCCAAGATCCCGTTTTCTTACTGTTCTTCTGGCAGTACCAGTCTTAGCTGTTCTTGGGGGAAATCTATTTACATGGGTACCTCTGTATTTCTTTAAAAATACTTCTGCACCCCTTTCGTGATTTCAGCTTGAGGCATTTGTGTCTCAGTTTTCTGGCTGCCAGCACCATAAACTTGGGCTCAGACCTGTCTCTGAGAATGACATATTGGCCTGTTCTCTGAAAGCTGGTTGAGGATGTCTTTTCTCTCCCCACTGCTGCAACATTAATAGTAACTTCTTGGCACTTCAAACTTAAACAAGTGGGATGTGTATATGCCCAAAGGCACGCCTAAGAATTTCATGCTCTCACTGGCATCCAGGAGTGGCAAGAAAGAGCCTTTTCTTGGCTACCCTCCTCTTTTCCAGTCCAAAAAGTGCCTTGACACCTCAAAAATGGAGCTTGAAACACTGGTCCTTTAGTTGCAAAACCACAAACCAAAAACTCCTGAGCTACAAGTGATCCTGGTGTCAACTCTCCTGCGTGTTCTGTAGTGACTGCACTAGTGCTGATCTGTCTTTTCCTGCTCCATTTCCCTATCCTTGTTTAGTAGCCACAGGGCCCTTCTCTCTGTGCCTTGGATTATCTCTGTTTCTGTAAACAATTCACTACTTAAAGGATTTATCCTAGAACAAAAAAGGCTGGTGCAAGAGTTTGTGAATTTTTCCCTTCTCCATCCAAGCCGGATGTCCTGGACATAAATTCTACTGCTGAATTCCTGTGACAAGGTGCAGGGGTTTTGGTGTTTGGGGTTTTTTTTGTTTTGTTTTTTAAGGGCTTGGGGGCCTAATGCTGCTCTCTTTAAGTTCTTTAAGTTGTTTGGTTCATCATATTTTTTTTAAAAAAAGGATGGCTGTACTTGATTTCCAGTGGGACTTTTCTTGGCTGATGTAGCCAATTAAAAATAACCTCCTTGGTCACTGGTGACCTTGATGGCAGTCTCAGTATTTGGAGTGCGTATCTAAAGTGCAAGGCTGACATGGGGTGAGAATAGGAGGGTAGAATAAATTTCCAGGAATAAAAGTGAAAGAGTGCCCAGATAAATAGCTGCCATTACTAGTAAAGAGATTCTGGGTTCAAGGTCAATTTTGTAACTTATTAAAGACCTGTACTGGGCCGTTTTACTGGGCCCTCTGCAAATGCCAGGCTGGGCAGAGCCCTGAAGGGCTGGCGGCTGGCCTAGGTTTGAATGTAAAGTTGTTTCCTTATGAAAAGGAATAATGCAATCTCCTTGAGTTTTCAGTCCTAAGTGCATTCAGTGTTCTTGTCTCTTCCCTTGCCCCCAAGTTTGTGTGGCGAATAGTCCTAAAAACAGAGGCAAAGCCTGGTGGCTGGTTCTCCATTTGACAGTAGCCAAGGAGCTGGAAAAGCAACACCACAGCAGTGAGATGCTCACAGGTTTGGGAAGGGTTCACACTGATTCTCTATTTGGAAAGGAAGGCATCTGCCTCTGCTGGGGACAAGCTGACGGTCTCCAGGCACCGTGGCTGCAGGAGCATTTGTTTCTGAAATCTCCTTGTTGCTGTAACTTGTTTAGATGTGACTTCTATTTGCCTTTTTTTTCTTTCCCTGATGAAGCAGGTAAACAACCCCAACTTTGATCTTAAGATGGGGAGGACATTGTTTGTAGCATCAAACCTGCAGTCTTTGGGAAAAACACTTAAAGAATATTAGCATATTTTTTCATGAACTTGTGCTGGATTTCATCCCTGCTTTCTTTCCATGTAGCCTTGGAAGCCGCTGTTTTCTTTTTTTTTTTTTGCCTCTTCACTTTCCATTTACATAAACCTGCTTTTGGCTCTTGTTTTCAGGTCACCTTCTTGTTCATGCCCACTTTTAGCAAAGTACATAAACAAGGAACAGCTCATCACGTGCTTGGGGGCTGGATCATCTGGTGCTCAGGTAGTGCCCCCTGAAGTGGGCTTGGCTTCAGTGAGAAGCACACCAGGAGAAGAGGATGGGGAGTGCCTGTGTTTGGCTCTTTCTCTGATAAGACTTCTCTAAAATTGTCAGGGTTCATTGGCTTCTGGAGGTGACTTTAATCATTAACTAACCCCTTTATCGTGCTGCAGACTCAAAGGAGGATGTTTTTGTGTGGAGGAAGGTAGGGCTTTGACTTGGGACTTTCCCTAGCTCCTGTGTGTCTGATGGAGCTCGTAGGAGGGATTATTTGCCTCATCACTGCTAAGGACAGTTTTTTTTGGTGAGATTGAGAGCCAGAGCTCTGTTAGATGGCTCTAAGCACTCTGCTCTCCACAGCTAGCTTTTCAAGTGGGCAAAGCCACATCCTTCTGCCCTGAGATTCAGCTCTTCAAGGCCAGGCTGGATGGGGCTTTGAGCAACCTGGTCTAGTGGGAGGTGTCCCTGCCTGTGGCAGGGGGGTTGGAACTGGATGATCTTTAAGGTCCCTTCCAACCCAAACCATTCTATGATTCTATATCCCTGCTCATGGCAGGGGGTTGGAACTCAGTGATCTTTAAGGTCTCTTCCAATCCAAACCATTCTATGGGCAGCTCTACATATTCAGTCTCTCAGACTCCTTACATTCAGGATCCAGAGCAAAATGTGCTCTGGGAACTGCTGTGTGTGATGCAGATGGTGACTTCTGGGTCTCTCCTGCTTCTCTGCGTCCCGCTGTCAAGAGCGGGATGGTTGTCTTGTGTACCCCCACCTGGTGCTTTTGTTCCTCTGTCCTTTCCATGTATGTTCTTTACTTAGGACAGGAATTTGTGTAGATAGATGTCCCACGTGCAGTGCCATCTTGCTGCCCTCCCACAAAACAGGTAAAGGAAAGAGGTGGGGGCTGAAGGAGAGGGGAGGGCAGTGCTTGTCATCTCTGTGTGCTGCCAGTGGTATTGCTTCTCTAGGGAAGGCTTTGTACGCAAGGGCAGGAGGGCGTCTGTCAGATCAGTAATGCTTAGCACCTCAAGGAAGTGCTACCAAGTTGTGTGATGACCAGAGTTTAGACAGCAGCTACTTCAGACTTTTTCCTGTCCCCTGGCCGGTCTGAGCCCCCTCTGCACCTTCCCAAGAGTCAGCTGGAGACAAAGAGGATCTCTTGCTTCTGGAGTCCCTGTATGACACACCAGTAACTTCCATCTGCTTGAGATTTTCAGGGCTGTTGCAGCTGTTGTGCCTTTTAGGCCCTGCTTGTTGTATACAGGGGCTTCAGCTGTTCTGTCCTTAGTACCCTTTGCTCTGAAGTGTCGAGGGAAAAAAAATGTAGCTCCAAGTTCAGCATACCAGCCATGGGGCCTGCAGCCTGGCTGCAAGACCTGACCTTCCTCCTGCTTGGCTCTCCATCAGCAGGAGTTGATCTGTAGCCCCAGGAGAAGTGGTTGGCGGGTGCCTGCCTGCCTCCTCTGTCCCCCCTCTACTGGGAATTGCCCTGGAGAAGGAGTTCTGGGGTTTCTTCTCCCAAAGGGGCCACAAAATGGAATCAGGGTCTCCTTCCCTCTACTTCTTAAAAAAAAAAAAGTGATGGGGAAGAGCCTCTTATGCCATATAAAAACTTGTTGCATACTTGGAACTGGTGTGTAGGTGGTTGCAATGACCACCTACTGAGCCTGTCAGACATCAGGCTTTACCCATTCTTGTGAACAGGAATGTGTATGTTTGAGTATGTATATTTTGGGCCTTGTTCTGTGTGAGCTGATGAGAATAAAGATAGAAGGGTTTGGTCTTCTCCCTGCGTGGCCTCTAGGTGACTGGTA
The DNA here is from genome assembly GCA_028565335.1 of Limnodromus scolopaceus. Taxonomy (NCBI): domain Eukaryota; kingdom Metazoa; phylum Chordata; class Aves; order Charadriiformes; family Scolopacidae; genus Limnodromus; species Limnodromus scolopaceus. The sequence continues at coordinate 12,726,766 of JAOXNO010000024.1, read as the reverse complement.
GACTAGCACAAATGACTACTAAACTAGAAAAAGTGACTGAGATGTTCTTCTGTCTAAAGGCAGCATCTTTCGCAGTAGGAAGCTGCCCATAAGAACATGGCAAGGAACGTCACGCACATGTGAGGATGAGAAAGGGGAAAAGGTTGGCAATCTTTTGGCAATCCTGACAACAGGAATTAATTTCCTTTCCAGCACACTTATCCAAGAAGAACATAGTATCACAGCTGGACTCCTCCTGTGAGGACTCTCTCCAGCCTCCCTGGATTTGACTAGCTTGATTAACCTCACAAATTTACAATCTGCTGGTTTTTCATAATCCAATATGCAGCCATGGTGTTTTGGGGTGATGGTGTCAGGAGAATTTGTTTTGCCTGTGCATTGGGAGACAGTAAATTTCAGTTTGATTAAAAAAGAATGTTATTGTGGACTTGGAGATGTGAAAGTTGCATCTGCTCTCTACAGGTGCCTAGTGCATACTCTGGATGTGCAATTGGACAGCAATATATGTTTATGTATTATGAATTTATGTGTTTTGGGCAAGAATTATGAGGTATGAGAAAGGAGGTTTTGTCCTGGTGTGAATCCCTGCTCCTACCTAAGAAGTACCAGTGCGTTCTCAGTCGATCCCACTGTACTGTCAAAGCTTTTGACCGTTCCTCCTTGCTGTGGCTCACCCTTACTGCTCCTCGAAGCTATGGCGATGCTGCAGCCTGTGCTGTGGAACTTGGGAGACCTTCATGTAGTGTTTTAGGCTGAGCAAGTAAGTTCAAGCACCAGCATCCACTCAGGATCCTAGAGAGTTTGCACAGCCTCCATGGATGTCAGTGCTGCTGGGACTTGCTGCTGCTGGCCCTTGAGCCAGCAATGTCAAAGTCAGGACAAGACATGTGTGTCCAAGTGGGTTGCAGTGAAGGCACTGAGTGTAGTCCCAGTTTGATTTCTCTGGGATAGGACAAATGTGGACTAATGCAATGAATTGAGCTCACGGAGGTGAGGGTGCTCTTCACCCATACACTTTCTCTCCTCAGGAAAGAAGGCAGTGATGGATTCCAGCCCGTTCCTGTCAGAGGCCAATGCAGAAAGAATCGTGAGAACCTTGTGCAAGGTCCGGGGAGCGGCACTGAAGCTGGGACAGATGTTAAGCATCCAGGGTAAGTGGTAGCACAGGTCCTCAGACCTATTCTCCTTAGTGTTGCCAGGTGGGGCAACTGATTTCTTGTGAGAAGTAGTCAGCTCTCTGGCATCAGTGTCAAGTGAATGTGGATAGCCTAGACAAGTGGCTCCCTCATGTGAGGGCAGTGATGGAGATGTGTTTGATTCAGTTCAGTTTAATTCCAGTACAAAATAACTAGGTATGTGCACTATAGTATCACTTTCCCAATGTCCCTGTTGTGTCAGGCACAGAAGTGAAATTGCTTGAAAAGAAGGTGAATTTTAATCCCTGTGTTAAAAGCAATTGTGGAGAAGCAGAGCCACATCACACTCTGTACACAGGTGTCCTGCTATAAAGGAGGAGAACAATGACAAGAACACTATCCTGTTCTTTGTTCACCAAAAGCGGTCAAGGTTATATCCATAACGCTCTCCCACTGCAGCATGTTTATGGTTTACGTGCTTGTTGGCCCTGAAGCTTTGCTGGAAAGGCCAGTACAACTGATAAGATTATCAGGTATAAAACACTTGTTTTCATCTCGAGGAGACTTCAAACTGGCACTTCACTGGGCTCTGAAGTCAGTGATCACAGGTGAAGGCATGAGTGGCATCAGGGTCTGCACTCAACTGTCAGGTTACTCCTGGGAGATAGCAGGTGTGCTGAATTCAACCCTTATCTGGACCTCTCTGCTTTGCCTTCCTACCCAACTTGATGGGGAAGGAAAGAATCAACCAAAAATAGCTGTTATGGTTGTCTGGAAATAGCTTTCAAGATGTCACTGAAAGTGAGTCAGTGTCTGAGTGTTTGAAGTACTCGGCTTGCTTGGCTTGTGCTTCTACTTGAATTTTTGTAGGTGTTGACTGATGAGGCCGGATCTGGTATTGTTTTAAATACCTTGGACTACCCAATACAGCGAGACCAGCTTGCTGTTCCTGAGAGTCCTGGTTGTGGCATTTTGTTGTTCTTCATTTGCTAATCACTTGGTTTAGTTGCGTGCCAGGCTGATGGCAATGCTAACAAAGCCGGGGGGAGGCAGTGGCTGCTTTGTCAAAGGCTGCCACCCAGATGCTGTTTTCTTACCCTCTAGAAACTGCCAGGTGCCAGTGACTAGTGGTTCCCAGTGCAGGTCCAGGAGGAGCTCCTGTGCTCCTGGCTTTCTGTGGCCAGTGCTTCTGGTACGTGGGGTGAGCGAGCTATATCTGGAAATCACCTCTGAAGTCAACTTGTCTACCACAGGTGGAGATTTATTTAAAATTCTTTGGATGTTATTGAGTTGCACCTGACGTGTGCACGGAGACTGGTCACGGCTGCCCAAGGCTTGGATGGGAGTGAAGATGGAATAGCTGTGAAAGGCCAGCTCTGAGGAGCAGAAATGCTCTGGATTTTTGATGCTTGCCTGCTGTCTCCTAATGTTACTGAGGTCTGGCAGGAGTGTCCAACACTTGCCAGTTGACTTCACTTGGGTGTCAAGAACAGACAGGCCTTCACCAACCTTCGTGGCGCTGCCCAGCCCTCGTTTGACTCTGGTGATGAGTGCGTGGGGTGCTGCGAAGGCTGGCAAGGACACAGGCCTCTGGTAACCTTGCCGAGGGGCAGTTGTGGTGAAATGGGTTAGACACTTCCAGCAGTGCCGAGTATTTGGTTCTTGGGAGGGCTTCACACATTTACTGCCACTTCATGGGCTTCTCTGTGACCTGCTGAGTCTGAATTGTCATCTTCTATTAACAGGGATGTGTGCTAATTGAATGGGTCTCTGTGTTGCTTGGTCCAGGTGCAGCTGAGCAGCTGGGAGCTAAACCACCGAGAAGTTACAAAGCAGTGTCCTTAAAAACCTTGATGTCTGCTTCTGGGGGTGGGTAGAATTTCTGGGGACCCACACCCCTGAAGGTGATGCACAAAAAGGATGCCAAGGGCCCAAAACCACCCTGTGTCTCAGTGCGTAGCTCTGGAAGGTGTTGGAAAGGCAGCTGTGTTTGCCAGTTGAGAGAGACCTGCCTTGACTCTTGCTTTGTGTTTTCATCCAGTAAGTTCTCATCAGTTCACCACAAAGACATACAACCTTGTTCATCAGCATGTTGTAGGCCTTGTTTTGTCAGAGCTGCCTCTGCAGCACGACTGATTTTTAACATCGCTGCTGAGTTTCTGTACAATCGGTCTGGACTTGCAAGGTTCTTGGCTATTTGGTGTTGTGCTAATGACCAAAGTAGTGGTGGTCACACAGCCCCAGTTAAGAATGCCTTCTCAGACTAAGGGCTGAAATACCTTGTGAGGTTTTCAGATGTCAGCAATAAGAAAAATAACAGAAGTAGATCCCAAATGCCTGTGGCAGACCCTGATACCTTGATGCGAATGGCTTCTTGGGAGCGTGAGTCATTTTTAGTGAGCCTGTTCTCTCTCTGCACAGTCATCCTAGGAGGCGCAGGTTATCGTGTTACAGCAGGATGGCTGATACTTTCATGGACCCTTGAGAATAGTTTTTATAATGCTCAGAGGCTTGGCAGTGATATACCACCAATGATAGAGCAGAAGTTTGTTTTGGTGTCTGGAATGCAGATGCAAATGCGATGTCGAGCCTTCTTGCAGGGTTAGAACGTCCCAACGGGAGTTTTACTCCCTGCTCCTGCAAAGCCTGTTAATCTCTGACTTGCAGTGACGGAACGGGAGCTCCTCTTAAAAGCTCTTGGTGATTCCACAGTGGGGTTTTGTTAGTCCTTTTACATGCTGCTCATGGTTTCAGTGGGAATTTCTAAACAACGCTGAGTATTAATGTCATGTCTCTGCATTATGTATCTTTCTCTTGCCGTTCCTTTCCACCCCTCTTCCCAGCATTCTTAAGGGAGCTGTTTGTTTCTTGTTTCCTGGGATAGCCTTATGGTTGCTCATGCATCTGTAAATGCAGAGGAATGATGGATTTTTATTTGAATATCACAAGCACACATGCAGATTGAGTTTTCAGGATTAAGGCTGGTAGCCTAGACTTTTTTCCAGTGTTGGGAGAGCAGCTGATAAATTTAGGTTCTCCATAAGCCTTTATGAAATGAAAAGTTTGCCAGAACTGGTGTTTTTTCTCTGGGCTGTTGTAGAAGCCTTTGCTCAAAGGAGAGGACTAATCTTTCAAAATACCCTTCCCCCTCAGCTTTCTTATGAGTGTAAATATTTGCTTGCTAAATCCTTCTGACTCTTAAAATAACTTACTTTTGGCTCAGCTGTGTTTTCTTCTGCCCACTTGTAGCTGCTTTGCATTTAGGTAGTTGTTTACTGTAGCAGATGCTAAATCTTGATTCCTCTAAGAGTTGGATACTTGTGTAAGTGACGTTTTAAACCACGCTATGAACCTGGGAGAGGAGTGATGGCTCTCCATGGCGTTCCTTCTGTGACCTGTCCTTCCGTGACACGGTGGCCTCTCCTGGAGAGGAAAGCCTCTGTGCGGTGTCCGGAGCTGCCCCCTGCTCTCTGCGATGCTGCCAGGGAGCACTGTGACAACTGATGCTTAATTCTAAAGTATAAAAAGCTTCTCAGCATGCTTTCTAGTGAGTTTGTACTTCCTCTTTCCCTTGGTAATTGGGAGGGGGAGCACAGAAGCTTTCTCCAGCTGCAGCAGGAAGATAGCTTAGGAGGGGTCTGGGTAAGGCACAGCTTTTTTGCAAGAGTGAAAAGGAAGGAGCAGCTTTTTCCCTTTATTTTGCTACTTGTGCACAGGACTTCTGTTTGTCTCCTTTCTAAAGCCTCAGGAAGTGTGCCTCGGGGGCTGCTGCTGGGTATGAAGATTTTCTGAACTAGAATTATTTCCAAAACCTTCACCGGGGTGTGCGTTGGGGGCAGGACAACCCGGCTTGTCTGAGTGCAGGTGTTTCCTTGTGTGCTGAAGAACCGGAGAATGCAGTGCCCATGCTGACTGCCGTGTGCTTTTCCCTTGGCAGATGATGCCTTCATCAACCCCCATCTCCAGAGGATTTTTGAGCGCGTCCGTCAGAGTGCTGATTTCATGCCGATAAAGCAGATGACGGTGAGGAATGTTCCTTTCTGCTTATCAGGGGAGGAGGGAAAATAACAGAATAATTGTCACTTGTGACATACCCCAGTAAGGGAGGTGGCTGGGGAACTTAAAGAGTATTCTTTCAATAAATGTTGCATATTTTCAATTGTTCATGACATCTGATTCCTTATCTCAACATTGTGCTGCTTTTTCTCTCCAAAACATTGAAGCTCAGCTCTAGACAGAGGGGAAAAATGTGGGGTTTTTAATGTCCTGAGACTGTGCTGATGGAACAGGATGTTGCATACAAATATGATTATAGGGTCTTGTTGAATGTAAGCTCCTCTTCTTTTTCCTCTCTATTAGATGTTAAACCAGTGTCTAGAAGTGCCTACATCCCATTTTAGAAATAGATTTGCAAGCCTTAGCCTGATGGAAAATTAACAGCAACTTTGTCCTTACCTTTTTGGTTAAATTTAACCCACCATCAAGAAGAACCAGAACGAAGCAAACTAAGTTTTCTTTCCCCAATGTACATGTTCTCTCTTTCTCTCTATTTCCCTCTGTAAATTAAGATGTGAAGGGTGATGCAAAAGGAACTGCCAGCACCACTTATCTTCTGAGAGACACTGAGCAGAGCCAAGACTTAAATATGTCAGTCTGGCAACGTAGCAAATAAGCTGTTAAAGCAGACTGGGATGTTTAATTGTCAATATTGCCTTAAAGAGAGTCACTCTTGCATGCCTGGATTGCTTCTGCTCAGCTTGGCAGTACGATGAAAGAGGAGAAATAACAAACTCCTTGCACGTTTGTCTGGAAGACAACAAGTGGCATCCAAAAGGGGATGTTTGTATTACTAAGGCTAAGGCAGTGGTGTTTGTGCCTGAGATCTCTGTCGTTTAGGCCAGAGCAGCAGAGCCTCACACAGATCTGATCACCATCTGATCAGTGCTGGGAGAGCACTGCTGGTTGGACCACTCCTTGTGATGGCATGCGACAATAAGGAGCAGAATACAGTCTAGAAATCAGGGTGTAGGTACTTGGAACTGCTATAGGCTGTGTGAGTCACCTTAGAGGAACGTGATTTCCAATAGTCAAAGCATTAAATCTTTAATTCCTATGCCCTGATGCTTTCTTTTTATTTGTAGAAAACTCTGAACAATGATCTTGGCCCCAACTGGAGGGATAAACTGGAGTCCTTTGAAGAACGCCCCTTTGCTGCTGCTTCAATTGGTCAGGTTCACCTGGCACGCTTGAAAAATGGGAAAGAAGTTGCCATGAAAATCCAGGTGGGCTTTATGTACCAGCCTTGTCGCTTGTCTGTGCCCTGTAGAAGGGCAGGGGAGCTGTACAGTATGTTCACTGTGAGACAGATAAGAAACATTTTAATGCAAGTGAAAATTTGGGCCTAGTGGTATCTTACCTAGTGCAAGCAGAAAGGAGGGACAGAAAACGTCCTGCAACTTGAGCCAGAATAACCACTGCAGCGTGGGGATGATGGTGGTGAGGGGCTGCTTGTACCTGTAGGGCTGTGTCTGAGGGTCCTGTCTGCTCCATAGGTCAGATCCCTGTCTGGGCTGGTCACGTGCCTCTTCCTGGCCACAGCTCAAAGGTTAAAGAGGACAGGCTGAGGGAGTTGGGGTTGTTCAGCCTGGAGAAGATAAGGCTCCGGTGAGACCTTCTAGCAGCCTTCAAGTACCTAAAGGGGCTACAGGAGAGATGGGGAGGGACTCTTGATCAAGGAGGGGAGCCATAGGACAAGGGGGAACGGTTTTAAACTGAAAGAAGGAAGATTTAGATTAGATATTGGAAAGAAATTCTTTCCTGTGAGGGTGGTGAGACACTGGAACAGGTTGCCCAGAGAAGCTGTGGATGCCCCAGCCCAGAAGGTGCTCAAGGCCGGGCTGGATGGGGCTTTGAGCAACCTGGTCTGTTGGGAGGTGTCCCTGCCCATGGCACGGGGTTGGCACTCAGTGATCTCTAAGGTCCCTTCCAACCCAACCCATTTTATGATTCTGTGACTGAGCAGTGGCAGTCTTAACACCCAGGAGGGTATTCACCAACTCACACTAAAGCTGCCAGCAACTTTGAGCAGGTATTTCTAACAGAATTGAGTTCTGGAGCTGAAGCCCCTTGTACAGCACTGTTCATAATCCAAAGGAGTGCAGTCCCTTTCTGACTGAGCTGGTCCCAGCAAAATAGGTCATGTGGTTGGTGGTTTTTGTAAAGTAGGGAAACTTTAGAAGCAGTATGGATGGGTACTGGGGTCTTAAGCCATTTGTGTCCAAAGTACTCCCTGAAGTTAGGCCAATGTAAAAGCAATGGGGGGTTAACCTGTAGCATCAGCACATGTTCTGTTCCACAGCAGTAGAGGCTTGATGGGCAAGGTGAAAAAGAACAGGAGGAGGCACCTTTTGCTAGGACAGAACTGGGGCCTCCCTGCTTGCCCTGCTGCTGTAGATGAGACACTCTGGGGCTGTCAGTGGCATGTGCTTTCAGCTGTGCTGGGGACATGACCAACTGCCATCTCTGTGTGTGTTGAGATTTGTGTGTCTGAAAACCTTTCACGTGTTGCAAGAGTCCCTGTCAGATGACCTGAAGAGGCCATTCTGGTTGCAAGGAGCTGCCTCTCAGCCTATTTCTCTGTCCCCAGTTTTAGATGCTGGGCTTTAAATAAGCTTTTAGAGGGGCGTGTGGCTTGCGTATGCCCTGGTCCTTTGCCAGGCAGTAGGTGCCTGTGTTGTGGGGGTCAGCGCCTGTTGAGCTGCAAAGTGTTTGTTTTATCTTACTCTGTACAACCAGCTCATCTAATCTCAACACTGCCTTCTCCCATTCTGTCCTGCAGTACCCTGGAGTCGCCCAGAGCATCAACAGTGATGTGAACAACCTGATGACTGTCCTGAGCATGAGCAATATTCTCCCTGAAGGTAAAAAAGACAGAGACCCTTGGCAGGCCCTGTGTTCCCGCTGGCACGTGTTGAGTTCTGCTAGACCCTTTCAAGCAGGGCATTGCCTGCTTCTCTCCGTAGACTGGGGGGAGGAAACAACCTCAAGGAAACAGTGAAAACGACTTAAGAATTGCTAAGGCTGCCCAGGAGATCTCCTGCAGAAAGCAGGAGGGGCAGTGGGGGCAAGGCCAACTTGAGGAGCCATACTGTGCTCCCCTCTCCCGCTACAGAGCTGCCACTGCCTTTGCTGGGCATGTGCCTGCTCCAGTATCCGCTCAGGTGCATTTCCCACCATTTTTTTTCTGGCCATGAGTAATGTGCACTTGCCTCTGAGTGCTCTTTATCGTGACAGACCCATAGGGACCCTTGGCAAAGTATGAAGTGTTGGGATATACTCACTTTTGATGGCTTTCTAGGCAGTGTTCAGGCGAGGTACTCCTGCTTGGTCCCTGTTACTTTCTGGTACGTTTGGCAGAACTCATTCTTCTCCATGGTTCCTGTAGCCCTCCATGCCTGCCATTCACTGCTCTTCCCAGTTGGTGTCTGTTCTTCCAGTCAGAGTTGTGAAGAGGTGGAGAACTGTCAGACGTGGAGCCTGCTCAGCTCAGTGTCTTAGCACAGGGATACGTCCCTTTTTCCCACAGGGAATGTAGGACTTAATACTCCTTTTTCCAATTATCTGCCTGCAGCAGCTGTAAATCTTAGTGGGATTGTACAAATACTGTTTTAAAATCAGGCTGGGTGCTGAAAAAACTGGGACTGTTCTCTGTGGTCGCTGGACAGGGCCCTGCAGAGGCTGCTGTGGTCCCAGCTGTGTGTGGCCCAAGAAGTAGATTGATTTTCCAGCTCAGAACTGAGAAGACTGGACTTGGCAACTCAGGCCCTGCCTATGTGCTGCTGCAGGTCACTTAGCCATGGGGACTGTTTCTGCTTGGCAGTGGCTGCTCCCAGTTGGAAGCAGATATGGTTTGGAGCCTTTTTTTTTTTTTAACTGCTTTTGCCCGGGGTGGTGTTTGGGTCCTTCTGCTCCTTGGTGTGTGTGTGTGTGTGTGTGTGTCTGCACAGCCAGCAATGGCAGCTTGGGCTGTGGGGTGGGAGCTGGGGGAGGATGGAGCCCTGCTGTAGAACTGTGTGGTTGTACCTTGATTTAGGAGCAGCTGCAGAACCTGTATCTAACTGGAAATATGCTTTGGCTCTCTGGGGCCTCTTGTATTCTTCAGCTCGGAGTTGGCTGGATGAGCAGGTTGCTCCTCAGCTGCAGTTCTGGAAAACTTAGCCTGAGGGGCTCCTTTTTTTTTTTTTTTTCCCCTAAGCCTCCTCTCCTCTGCTGTTTGACTTTCAGGTTTGTTCCCTGAGCACTTGATTGAAGTCCTGAGCAGAGAGCTGGCCCTGGAGTGTGACTACCAGAGAGAAGCTGACTGTGCAAGGAAATTCCAGTATGTTTAGACAATTGCCTTCAACCCCTCCCATCTGTGTGTGTGTGTGTGTGTGTGAAACACAGGAGGGGTTGCTTCACTTCAGGGATGATGGGGAGCTCTGGGATGTAGCACAGGGGAAAGGTGTGTGTTTGTGGCCTGAGCTGTCCCCTAGAATTGCCACCCTGTCTCAGTCAGGTTTGTTTTCAGTCAGCTGGAATATCGACAGTGTATCCTCTCTCCTTCTGCATCAGCCTGGCCGTTTTGCCACGTGTGAAGGTACTGCAGATTGAGACTACTGAGAGAGAAAACGTCTCTCAGAACTACTGAGACCAGGTTGCAGTGCTGTTCTGGGCAGCAGAACAACAGGCTTATCTCAGCCTGTTGTAAGCATCTCTCATCCTTTAGTCTGAGAGGTTCTTCAGCAGCTTTCATACAGTAATTAACACCACTGGCACTGCCTGCTCCTGGCTTGCTTTAGCAGCGGGGTCCAGATTGGTTTTACATGAAGGTTGGACCAGGGAAAGCTGCTTGGAGGCTGGATGTCCCTCCTGTCCCTCTGCAGAACTGCCCCTGTGGCATTGTTCACCTTGGAAAAGGCCCTGAAGTGGGGTGAGCAGAGGAACCCCTTAATGTACCCCTCCTAATGTCACTGCTCTGGCCGGAGACGTCACCTCAGGAGCTGGCAGCCGCTGCGAGCTGCGTGGTTTCTGGTGACTTGATCCCTACTGTAACTGCTGAGGGAAACAGCTCCTGGCAGCCACAGCCAGGGTGTGGGGAAAGGAAGTGTGAAGGGGCTGTGTGAGGTGTTGCAGAGGGGCCTGGCTGTTCTTGGGGTTCCTAACCTTTTCCTCTCCTTTCTCCATCCCCTAGGGAGCTGCTGAAAGACCACCCCTTCTTTTACGTCCCAAGAGTAGTGGATGAGCTGTGCAGCAAGCACGTCCTGACCACAGAGCTGGTGTCTGGCTTCCCCTTGGATCAAGCTGTCGAGCTGAGTCAGGAGATTCGAAATGAGGTACCATGGGGTGGTCTTGCTTCTCCCCTTGCTCGGCGCAGTGCGCTTGGCCTGCCTGATGGCTGGTAGACCAGGGGTTGGTTTGTGGAAGGGCAAACCCCAAGCAGTGTGATGTGGGGCTGGAGTTGGGGGTTGCCTGGAACCTCTCGGAAGATGTCCGTGTAGGGCATTTGGCAGTGATGTTGGAATCTCCCAGGTTGGTCTATCATAGAATGGTTTGGGTTGGAAGGGACCTTAAAGATCATCTAGTTCCAAACCCCTGCCATGGGCAGGGACACCTCCCACTAGACCAGGTTGCTCAAAGCCCCATCCAGCCTGGCCTTGAACACCTCCAGGGATGGAGCAGCCACAGCTTTTCTGGGCAACCTGGGCCAGTGTCTCACCCCCCTCACAGGAAAGAATTTCTTCCTGAGATCTGATCTAAATTTCCCCTCTTTTCGTTTAAAACCGTTCCCCCTTGTCCTATGGCTCCCCTCCCTGATCAAGAGTCCCTCCCCATCTCTCCTGTAGCCCCCTTTAGGAACTGGAAGGGGCTCTTAAGGTCTCCCTGGAGCATTCTCTTCTCTAGGCTGAACAACCCCAACTCTCTCAGCCTGTCTTCATAGGAGAGGTGCTCCAGCCCTCTGAGCATCTTTGTGGCCTCCTCTGGACCCGTTCCAACAGGTCCATGTCTAGACCTTGTAGGTGCCAGCATTCAGCAGGGAGGGGGTGAATGGCAAGGGCAGCTGAAGGGCAGGTAGCCCAGCTTGCATAATTCCTAGATGCCCTCTTTCTGATGACCTGAAGTTTGGGAGATACTGTCAGCTGGGGGGGGAGAGGGGTCTTGTTTTGCAGCTGCTCTTTCGGACAGGAGCACAGAATCATCTCGGTGTGAGTAGTTGAGTGTCATCTCCTGCTGTGGGACTGACCTGTGCTCTGGGTAAACAGGAGAAGGGGGTGTGGGGACTGGGAGGTGTTGGTGCTGAATATAGCGAGGGATTGGAGTGCTGTGGTGGGACAAGCAGCTGCTGTGGCAGCAGAAATAACTGTCCTGGTATTTGGATTTGTTGTTGCCTTGGTGTGAGCTGTCAGCTGTTAGCAGGTCAGTGGGGAAGAGGGCAGAATATGTTCCTCTAGATAAACAGATCTTGGCATCACATTGGACTTGAAGCTATGGCAGAGCTGGCTGCCTGTCACCCCTGAGCTGCCTGTTCTTAGGGCTCAGCCCCTCCAATGAGCTGCTCTATCATCAGGTCTGCTTTAAAAAGGCTGTGAGGTGGGGTGTTGCTGCAGGAACAGCCTTTCTTTCCTTTAAGTAAGTGGCTGGCCCGGCTGACCCCCAGCCTTCTGACCCAGCTGGCAGTGTCCTCTAGCAGGGTCTGGCTTGTGTTTGGTGCTCCCCTCCTTCTTTGATATGATGTTTCACTCGGCTTTGCAGAAGATGAAGAGGGGCAGAAGGAGGCTGGCAGTTCTGTTGAACAGGCTCCAGCTTCAATATCCTCACAGAAAAGCCCTGCTGCAGTATGTAATTCAGCAACGGGCTCTCCAGGGACTCCTGCTCTAACTTTCCCTGTGCCTGTTGGTCCCAAGGTGTGGGTCTGCTCCTCCTCCATCGAGCTGGGTCAGCTCTGAGCCCAGCAGAAGACTTGGCTGAGGAGTACATGGGAGGGATGTGTGTGTCTCTAGTGAAGACCCCTTTCAGTGATGGTTTGGTCCTAGCTCTATATGTTGTTTGGCAGCTTTACAGGAAGAGATTCTCCTCTTCGCTTTCTTTGGGCCTTTAACTTAAGGGCCTTCAAATGCACTGGGACATCGTCTAATTTCCCCTGAGTCACATTGGCTTCATTTTGGCCAGGGTTCTGCAGGACTTTCCACCAGGGTAGGCTGTAATGCTGGATGTGAAGACGTTCCTTTGCTCTCAAAGCAACAACAAGTGCGTAGTCAAAGCTGGGAAGGAGAAAGGCAGGACCAGGATACGGGTACCACCTGCAGCATCGCTGGAGGCACATCCAGGGCTGATGTGGATGATGTTCAGCTCAGGCTGAACTCGCAGTGTCTTGTGCTGTCTGCTAAGGATGTCCCATGGCAGGTGTGGGCTGGGAGTTGCTGAGAGGTGCTCCCTCACCTCTTGAGGAGTTTTGCAGCATGGGGCAGACAGTTCCTGCCAGTGCGGTGATGTGTTCCCTGCTTGCTAATGCCTGCTTTAAATTACAGGTGTGAGTAGGGCTCTCTGCCCTCCTGACTTGCTGCTTTCTCTTCTTGCTTTTCAAGATCTGTCACAACATCCTGGTCCTGTGTCTGCGGGAGCTGTTTGAGTTCAGGTACATGCAGACTGACCCAAACTGGTCGAACTTCTTCTACGACCCACAGTTGCACAAGGTAAGCCCAAGCAGCCGCTATTCTGCCTGTACGAGAGCTGGTTTTCACCAGCTTTTGATTATTCCCCACTCCTAGAGGGTAAAGAATCCTTACTGAGATTCTCCTGGACTGCTGTCCTTGAGCCTCAGGCAGGTAGGACAGTGAAACCTGTCCGTTTGCCACCTGTCCCTGCTTGGTCTGGGTGGTAGAGCACGGCTCCCGTAGCGTTGGTTGCCTGTCCTTGGCCTTAAATCCAGTCACAGGTGGTTCCTTACCCTCGGGGTCTGCTTTGAGGCTGGTCAGTGGGAAGTTGGAGCTTGCAGTGCTCTACCAGAGTGCTCCTGAGCCAAGGACTCTGTAGCTGAATGCTCTTGTTTAGTGCTGTGCTGAAGATAAAGGCAGCGATTGCAGATGTCCCGCTTGTCGGTTTGGCTGCTCGCTTGTGCCCTGCAGGTTGGATGGAATCACTTGTTCATCCCTGAGGTCTGTGTTGGGAAGTGCTGGGAAAAGGTTCTGTGCTGCTCTGTCCCCACACAGAAAGCCTGAGCAGAGGTGTGACAACGTAAGCACAGGCCATACCTCCTCTGCCACATACCAGTGTGAATGTCTGTGTGGCCATCAGGTGGGGGATAAGCCGCAGTGGAAAGGCTCTCCAGCCAACTGAGCTTCCTGAAGGCATGGGGGAGTCTTCTTAAGGTCAGGCTGTGCTTGAGTGGTTGACACTAATACAGATGGGCATGTCCATTTTCAGGTGGCCCTGCTGGACTTCGGAGCAACACGAGGGTTTGATGAGAAGTTCACAGATGTCTACATAGAGGTGAGGACTTGCATCGTATCCTAGAGTGCTGGACTGGGGGAGTCTTATATTTGCCAAATTATGCTTATCTCTTAGCTCTATAACTTTGAATCCACTTTGGGCATGGAGAGAAGCAGGGCTGGAGGCAAGAGAGAGATCTCTGTTCCTGTTTGGCCCCTTACCGTAGCCTCCTGCGTGTCTGCTGCAAGCCTCTGGCTGGCTGAGTTTGGATGGCATGACGAGCGTGGAGAACCGTAACACTGCTCACTTGGGATTCAGTGATTCTTATACAAGGGGATGCAGGGATCGCTTGTCCTGTTCACTGTCTCTTCCCGAGATTTCTAGCTTGCTCACAGACCCATAAATTTACGTGCTTCCTTTGTTATCACCATGTTCTGCACTTGATAAATTGAGCTGCGGGGGCCAGCAGATGTCACCTGAAGCTTCTCCTGCTTGGCTCTGCTATTTTGTTGGGGGAGGAGGTGACTTGTGAAGCATTTTTGATGTTTCTTACGTTCCCTGGGCTATGTGTAGCCCTATTGGGAAAAGCTTTGGAGAGCCAGAAGCTGTCTCTTTTTGCCAGTAGCTCTTAAACTGGCCAAGCTGCAGACCCCTGGAGGAGGGCAGAGGTGGGGAAGCGAGTAGGCAGTAGTATGAAGTAGTCCTGTATGTTTTTCAGTCATCCCCAACCCTCCTGAAAGTGTTCCTCCTGTTCAGGTAATCAAGGCTGCTGCTGACATGGACAGAGAGAGAGTACTGAAGAAGTCCATTGAGATGAAATTCCTCACTGGTTATGAAGTCAAGGTACGGACGGAGCAGAAGGGTCTGCTTTTAGTGCTGGTGGACTGCTGACACTTGATGACGGGGCCGATGGCCTTCTGGAAGGTTTAGTTGCTCAAAACTGTTATTAACCAAATGTTCATCAGTGTTACTGGGGGCTGGAGGTGACCTTTGTGGTGGGGACAGCTCGGTATTTCTCCTGAGCTGCTGCTGTTAGCGCTTGCATTTCTCCTTTCCCTCCTGGGTGGTTAAAATGGCTACTGATGTGATTGATGCCTCTTTCCTTTTGGGCAGGAAATGGAAGATGCCCACTTAAATGCTGTCCTCATCCTGGGAGAGGCTTTTGCATCTGACGAACCTTTTGATTTCGGCAACCAAAGCACCACCGAAAAGATCCACGGTTTAATCCCGGTCATGCTGAAGCATCGGCTTGTCCCTCCGCCAGAGGAGACCTACTCTCTTCATCGGAAGATGGGGGGTTCTTTCCTTATCTGCACCAAACTGAAGGCCAAAATTCCCTGCAAAAACATGTTCCAAGAGGCCTATAGCAAATATTGGAGCAGCAGGGGCAAGAAGCCAGAGGAGTAGTAAGAATGAACTAAGATGTCTCGTTCTGAGGGCGCAGTTCCCCTGGGCCTCCCACGTTGTTGCACCCCAGCTCTCCATCCTCTTGAGATGCAGCAGCCTGTGCCCTGGAAGCCGAGTGTGCGTTTCGCAAGGACAAAGCTGTTCTTTCATGCTGTTGTCTGTCCTACACTGACTGCCAGTACAGCCGCAGCTTGCAGGAAACTCCTCTCGAGTGCTTCTGTACCATTTCAAGGCACCAGCCAACGACCTTGAATGCGTTTTTATCGTTGTGATGGTGGCTGCGTATTGATTGGGTTTTTTAACAAGTAGGGGAAGGAGGACAAGAGCAGAATTTAATATTGAAACCTGTTTGTAATTCTCCAGAAATTGTTTTGTTTTTAAAAAAAACC
Source organism: Limnodromus scolopaceus (assembly GCA_028565335.1). NCBI lineage: Eukaryota > Metazoa > Chordata > Aves > Charadriiformes > Scolopacidae > Limnodromus > Limnodromus scolopaceus. The sequence continues at coordinate 12,711,369 of JAOXNO010000024.1, read as the reverse complement.
TTCCCTCTTTTCCTGCTAAGGTGGATTTCAAGTAGTTTTCATACTGTGAACTATAGAAGGAAATACTAAGGTGTACCCTCCCACAGACACACTCGGCACCTCCCTCCTGGTTTTGTAAGTCACGTGGTGGCAGTCTAAGTATCCTCCTGGATTTTACTGACATGGATTTCATGCAAGGGCTGTGTTTGTGTGTGTGTGTGTACATAGGATGAAGTTTTATGCTTTCTGCCTCTTTTTTTGGCTTGCAAGCTAAACATAGGAAATATTTTAAAGAATTGAGTGCCAGTCTCTTTTAAACACACACGTACGCTCACACAACCTATCTCGGTTCTGGGAGTCAAATATGTAACCAAACAACAGAGCTATATCTGAGCACAAACAGCGGGATTCTTCACTGTCTGGTAGGTATCAGCTTTCCCGAGGGCGATTTAGATGATAAGCTACAACCCTGTCACCAATTGCTTGCTGGACTCCTAACCAAGAACCTTGTCTGTCTGTCCCTCCCTCTGTTTTCCTGTAACGCAGAACCCAGGGCAAGGCAGACAAACACGTCATGTCTCTCCTGAGCATTTCAAGCTTTTTGCTGAAATGTCACACGTTTAAAACCAGACGCACAGTTTGAAACTATAGGAGTTCAAGCTAGGAAAGTTACTTTCTTAGGGGGTTTTTTGTACAAAGCCTGTTACCTGTACAACTTCCTGATTGCAATAAAAAAGTGCTTGTGCGGTGGGCCTTCTGCCTGCAGTTTTTTCATCTTCTGGGGTGGTACTGAGTAGCCAAGAGAACCGTGTCTTGTTCTATGGGATGAACAGAAGTTGAGCAGAAGGAGATGCTTCCAAATTTCCTCTTGTTGCAGTTGTTTGCTCAAAGAATCACTATTACCCTTGTAAAGCCCTCTATCTGTGGCCTGTTTATTCCTTCACCTTTCTGTGTCACCAGTGCTAACAGTGATGGAGGTAGGACATCAGACCGAACATCTGTCTGGCCACGAAAATTCCTGGTAATTGCCTTGTTTTGTTGTCTTCCTTTGTTTTAATCACTGTTACCAGTCTCCTGGATGCAGGTCTTTTTGCCTTTTCTCCACTTGTGAAGAAAGAGCGACTGGAGTTGGTGCTTACCTGGTACTGGTCAGGCAGGTGTCCTTGTCTGGTGAGTGCCAGGTGTTTAGGAGAGGCTCAGCTGGTCCTACTCAATTATCACAGCCCAGAAATGACCTTAATGTATGTTCTTAAACTTCAGTACATAAGAAACCAAACAGGTAAGTGAATAAACGGTCTCTCTCAGGAAGGACCTCTAAGAAAAAGGTAATACAATAACCTGTTTTCTCTACTACCTTTAAGATCATAAACACATAAACTGGTTTAAGACTTGGTTGAGAAAGATCCAGTGCTGTTTAGTTCAAGTAAAAGTACTGGTCAGGTTATTCCTGACTCTTTGAGAAGAGTGAACTCTGCTGTTCAGTGAAGTAAGTGTTTGGCATTAAGCTGTTTAACTTTGTACACCCGGAGAGTAACTTTCCTTATTGTTTTGGGTTCTGCTAGACGTTGTTTAGTTTTTCTCCTTTGGATCTAGACCTTGCAGCTGTGGAATTGTTTGAGATGTTAAATGTTATGTTGAAGGTTAAAAAGCAAAGTATAAAAAGCTGACAAGGGAATTGGATTAGGTGAGCTTCCCAGCGAAGTTTCTGAAGCTGAAGATTCAGAGGCAAGTTCAGGGAACTTGCAAATAAAGCAAAATACCACGAAGGGCATTACTGTTTGCTTTTCCAGTGAGCACAATGAGGTGGGAGTGGTGGGGGCTTCTTCATGTGAGCACAGATGTTCTGTATACCCTGCCGGACTCTCAGCAAAGGTTTCCCTTCCCTTGAGAGAGAGCGTGTTTCAGACTAACATCAAGCTGAACAACGGAGTTGTTTTGCATCTGCCTAAAGGGTAGCAACTAGCAGGAGGTAAGATGTTTCTTTATTAGGAGAGCTAATTAGAGCTCTCGGTCCCTAATTCTCCTGGCCTTCTGCGTACGTTCTAAAAGCATTAATAATTTCTGTAGTTTTGTCCAGAGAGATTTGTGATGGGAGGAAGCGCAGGTCAGTGAAACGGCTGCGGAGACAAGGTGAGCCAGGAACACTGTGCTCTGGCTTCGAGTCAAAGAAGTCATGACATTTTACAGTGAGCAAAACCACTGCTTGCTCTGAACTACACGCAGAGGCTGAGGCTGTGAACGTTTCTCTGCCGCAACAAGCTTCTAAGTTCTAGAAAAATCCTCTTGCAGAAAACAGCTCTTTGTTCCAGGGGGCAAGCTGGAGGTTAAATCTCTGAAAACGGATTTTTCCGTTCTAAAGAATCAAGATTCAGGCTACATGTGGTAGCAGTGATTTTTTTTTTTTTTTTTCCCCCTACCTCCCTTCTTTCGTCAATCTGGCGGCTGCATCAAAAGAGAAAATAAATGCTGAGGAGCCGAACAGGAAGCCTAAGATGCAGTTCAGTGTCTGCTTTTCTCATGTCCAAATCCCTTGACAACAGAAAGCCCATTTCTCAAGACCTTTGCAGCTGTGGAACCCTGGGAAATCAGAAATACAGCAGTGATTGTAAAAAAAAAAAAATATCAGAGCACAGGAAACCAGATGGTATTTCACCGAGCTACAGCAGGTAGGGGAGACTCGCAGTGGCCTCCGTGGGATGAACCCACAGCTTAAAATAAGCTAGAGCTGAGAAAATAGTAATTTTGACTGAAGGAGAGGGATGGGATAATGAAGAATAAAGGAAGAGGAAGAAAGTCCCAGGCTGAATTGTGATGATCTGGTGGAGAGCATGCAAAACTTCACAGGTATTTTGAGATGCACCTTAAAAGAAGCACGAAAGTCAACTTGCTGCTGGTAGCTCAGAAATAATTAAGAATCCAGGCTCTAACACTCAGACAGCTGAAACATTTGGTGTGTAACTAGATGACGGAGGAACAGCAGGAACGATGACTGCAACTATTGTCACAGGACCTAAGGTCAGGAAAACCGTACTTGCTGAAGTTCAATATACTACAGTAAAAGGTGGCTTAACTTTTGAATTTTCAAAAGGCTCTGGTAAATTTTTCTGAAAGCTGTTAGAGCTAAATCCATTTTCCTCATCGATTCCTTTTCTTCTCCCTGTGTGCTGGTGCAGATGTTACAACACGCCGGCTTTATCTCCAAGATCACTACTCTTCCCCTTTCCTCCTCAAAGCTTAACGTGGGAAGGTAGGAAAAAAAAGACAGAACCTCTGCGTTTCTAACAGTTCCCTGTTTTATTGCAGTACATCAAAGTAGGTTAATATTAAGTGTGTTACCAACATAAAATATTGGTGGGAAGTCATTTTTACATTGTTGACTTCTCCACCTTAAATATTTCTGTGCAAAAGAATCTACATCATTGTTCTGTAGCAGAGAATCTCTTACAATGTCCCCTACAACATTGAGGGCATTAAACAAAAGAGTGAGAAGAGGCAAAAAGCAGAATCTTTCCCCCACACGCACACTTGTCAGCTTTTATACTCTAAAACAAAAAAAAAAAGTGATTACATCTATGCCATGCAAAACTGTACAATAATATTACAATGAAAAAAACCTAAAAAAACCTTATTTTAAAAATAAATGATATGAAACTGTCATACATAAAAAGGCAGGTATAATTGCTCTGAAATACCAACACTGGTTTGTTTGTGGATTTCTTCCCTGTGGATGAGACTTTCTTAAATGCAGAATGAAAACAGGTTGTACTGAGCTGCGGCCGGAATGAAAAGACAAAGTAGAGTTAGAATTTAGACGGGAAAGGCTGCAGCAGAGCAGGTTTTCAGGGTGTTTATCAAATACAGGGTGAACACAAAGCCCGTGGAAGGGTGCAACTTGTGTTAGTGCAGAAAGCTGTCCCGTTTCCTCCATGGAACTGACTCTTATTAGCAAAAAAACCCACTAAGAAGCTACTTGTGCCGCTCTGACTCTCAGCCTAAGGCTCAGGAGGTGTGGGGTCCTTGCACTGCAATAGATTTTACCCTTAATGTATTCATTTAAAATTAAACAGCCTGTATAAAATGGAAAAAAGAAAACCAAAACCACCTTTCTACCCAAGAGCATGTTTGTCCTGTCGTTCGGGGTCTGGCCAGGCAAGGCCATGTGGTGCCAGGGTCTGCTTCTGGGTTAATATTCCAACTGTTCTGGTGTGAAAGGCTGACCTTTCTATAAATACACTATGCGTTTTGGAGCTTTTTGGTACGACAAGACCCTTGACTTCCCTCTGCCCCATACCTGAGAACAACACACCTGGCTTGTAACTCTATCACAATCAAATCAAAGCAGTAACATTCCTGACTCAGTTTTGAAACCCAGGAAAATGGGCAAAACGCAGGTTCCTAACAAGCCACAGCAACTAACTGAGAGGAAAAGAAGCAACTTAACTTCACCGCAGCTTCAGGAATGTTTCTTTAGAAGCCAGCAGCTGCCTTCTACAGGTCAAAGGCAAAGAAAGTACTAGAACCCTGCTTTTGGGTTTATGAAATGTGGAAGGAAGCCATGTATCTGTGTGCGCACACGTGCAGGGGAAACCTATTTACCCAACCTTTGTCATTCCATAACCCGGGATCCTTAGTAGCTGCCTGAATCTGTTCAGATCCTTTGTTGCCATCAAAAGAGACCCAAAAAAAAATTGCAGAAAAAAAACCCAACCCCAACAACCCATATGTTTAAGCAGCGTCAAAAATGCAAACACCTTCAGTCTCAGCCAAAAGGAGAAAAAAAAAAAATCAAGCTAGATCCATCCTGTGTACAGAGAACATACGCTACGGGCAGAAACGCGCCGGGAGGCTGTAAAGCTCCCAGAACAAACCGCAGCCCTCGAACCGGGACGCTGAAGCAATGAGGCTACAGTGCAAAGCAGCAAACGCCAAACCTTAAGAGACAACTGTCTGGGAGATACCAGTCAAGAGTCTGACAGTTCAAATGACCAAGTTCCTTTTCCTAGCCCAACGAGTAATTAAAAAGCTCAGCTGCAGTCTGCGAATGTTTTCAGTGTTCATACCAACAACAACAAAAAAGATGAGTGCGGTTTAAAAATTGAGCGTATGATCAAATGGTCCCCCAATATAGGAAACTATTCAAGTCCTAGGACAATTTTCCTCTTTTTAAATAAGCGCTGTGGTCATTTGCTTTTCAACTGAGAGAACAGTTGCTGTTTCTCTTTCGGACAGATGCGTGTAACGATGCGCGGTACCAAACTAGCGATTAAATCCAGGCATCCTACAGGAGACGGCCACGGCTCAGAAACTGCGTTGGACAAACAGCATCAGCCGGCGGAGCTCTCACCCTCTGGAGCTTAAGTTCTGTGGCGCAGCTGACCCTACGCTCCGCCTGAGAACCTCGGGTTGGGGTATCAATTGATTGGAGGCACCGTAACAGAGTAAACACAGGGTTTTACTCGACTTACTTAATCACGTGCCGTATCGTGGCTCTTTGGGTTCCATTTTCAGATAGAGCATTAGCTCAACTGCAAAAAAAAAGAAAAACTCCACAAGAAAAGATCCCGTGGCCCTCGCTCAGGGGGCTGTCCCGCAGGCCGCTCTGTCTTCAACGACTGCTGGTTAAATGCCTTCTCTCAACATCAAAATAAGATTAACGTTTAACTACAACGTACAGTAAATACAAAACTAGTCTGCAAAGGCGTTGAAAAGTGTGTGGACATGCTTCACCAAAAAGAAGGGAATTGTGGGGAAAAAGCCATACTCGAAGAAATAACACAGCCTTTAAAAAGAAGCTGATGGGGAATTTTAATAACACCAATAACGCCCGGCCTTTCTGTCCCCCAGAAAGACTGCAAACTTTTTCAGGAGGAATTAATTTCAAGTGCTTAGCTGTTTGCTAAAGCTTTTAATATTAAATGCCAGGCTTGCAAGAGTAGTAGCTTTGAAGTGAAAACAAACAGCTTCTACTCTGAAAAAAACCCAAACAGGGAAGAGACAGGCTTGTGATATGATAGGTTCTAAAAAAGAATCTCTTGAATTCCTGTCCCAAAATAACATTGAATGAGCTTAAACTCGGACAAGCCTCTTGATGCGGTGTAAAAGAGAAAACTTACCTAGGAGATTTAATGGATTGGATGATCCGTGTCTCATTCCCTATTTCGCATTTAGATCATACCTGGAAATCACTGCACGTGGTTTGAACTTGCCCGTAACTTCTGTTAGGGAAGACGGAAACTGGAAACCCCCAAATAGAGTCTCTCTGTGGGTGAAACACTAGATACTGCTGACCACCAGAACATGGAACGGTTTAATGAGAGCCGTAACAAGCTTCCGAAACCCACAAACCCCAGTATTCTAAATACAAAAAGCCCTTAGATGTTTGAGTATGGTCGTAGTATAAAGCCAGCAACAACACTACTGAGAAGAGAGGCTCGTTTGAACACACTCCCACCGAACAAAGACCGCATCTGCCTCGCTAACTACAGAGAAGAGACGTCTCCCTCTTACCACCCGTCTGTACACCAGTCTCTCGCTTTATTCTGTGGACTGCGTGACCAGCTTCAGCTTTTTATTTAGCTTTTGCAGCTCCGGTGGGGCTCTGTCTTCCACCGCAACGCCTTCTGCCCTCCAACCCGCCCTGCTGTCGGAACCAAAGGGGGGGTGAGCACAGGGAAACGACTGCAAATCGCACACACCCACAGCGAGGGTAGGGAGGGAGAGGAAAACCAACCGTGGCAGCCGTGGGCGACGAGGGCATCTTCCACTACCACAGTGTGAGGTCAGTCTTCAAGGTTCTTTGTTGCTACAGTGACAGCAGAGCCAGCCAGGGCCGGCTTCGGGCTAAGGGCACTCGTTTGGCTGATGTGGCCACCAGGATTTGGTAACAAGAGTGACAGTTTTCTGGTGAGGGATGGTCAAGGAGATGTGGAAGACTGCTCCCTGCAGAGTCCAACCTGGTCAACGGCTGAGCCAGGGGAACAGTTTTCCTGCTGAATCCTGCTGCGTTGGACTCCCTTTGCTGCCCTGAGGACCTCTCCTGGAGCGTGCCCTAAGGTTCCTCAGCAAGCGCATGAGAAACCGGGGCAGCCACTGGGCTGCCTGGTGCCCTCGGTTGTCGAGGCAGGGGGTTGCTTTCCAATCATTGTCATTTTTGCAAAGGAGGGGGATTAACACGAAAGGAGGAATTACAGCTTCAGTTACACTACTGCCAGAAGTAAAGCCACGTTGTGAGAGCACTGCAGGGACCTCTCCTGGCAGTGCAGCGAGCGCTACGCAAAAGGAATATCTGTCCTGCAAAAGGAGTGTCATCTGTCCTGCAAAAGGAATACGTATCTGTCCTTCAAAAGGTTTTAGGCCAGGCCTCCAAGTCTGTATATTACCAAGCATGAAAACAGGGACAACACAAATCTTAAATTAAAGGCTCTCTTAAATAAGCATCCATCTTCTGCTGCATACACAATGCTTTTTTTTTTTTTCTTTGAATATATACATACGTATTTTACTCTAACATCTGCGTATTTATTTAAACTCTGTACTGTAGTAAAATATGCATCATTTTAATCAATAAGGATTTGCTGGCGACAATCAGATTGACATTCAAACGTGGTGGCTGAAAGCTTTTATGTGCCTCTGACATACCGATCGTTCCCCGAGCAGGGGAAGGAGTCTCTGTGCTACTTTTGTACAGTACAACGAGCTATTGTATGAAAACAAAATCCCTCGGAATTTTCTCTTGTTGATACTGCTCTGGTCTACTTAAGCTATTTTTTGGGAAGTGGAAGGGGGTGGGGTGGGATAAATATGTCTTTAAAAAGGAAGCAGCTGTAACCACAAAAATGAAACCAATACTAATACAAATCTACAGCATCTGATATTTACCAACATCCTATCTTTGCTCCTTTGCTGCTGTCAAATCTGGGGAAGGGAGGGTGAGGCAGTGCCAAACGGCGCTGAAGACGACCAGCTTCTACCTTCCTCTGCACCCCACTCCCAGATCGCTTTCAGACGGGGAACAGGGAGGGTTAGGATGATGAAGGTGAGAACTGGAACAAGTGAAGGGGACAGCCATGGGGACAGCAAGCTGCTGTGACGTCAAATCTGAATGCTGAAGCAGTTCATGAGTCCCAACTCACGTGGTCAGAGCTCTCCAGGGAGAGGCTCTTGGTCTTGTGAGGAGAAACCGGGCTGGGAGGGCTGCTGAGGTTGGAGCTGTTGGATGCAGTAGAGTGTCTCGGAGAGTCGGAGTCCTACAGCCCAAAGACACAGAAGAACACCAGTAAGTAGCAGGACAGCAAGTCTGGCCATGACCAAGGGTGCCAGAGCAACAGGTGACTGCATTCAAAGGCCTCCATGTATTTTGCTTGTGTCCAAAAACACTGAGGTTTTTTTTTTTTTTTAATCCCAGAATTTTCTGGTCTGGGGAGCCTTAGAGTAAGTGGCCAGACCACTGTATTTCAGGAAGAGCTGACGCTGACATAAGGATTCTGTGGGATTCTTGCAGCCTGCACTTTGCTGAGGGCCTCTTGGGCAGCAGAGTGTGCAACTTCAGGTTGCCTGGGCAGCTACAATGGCTCCTGCCTTTTCACAGATGACGATCTGAGATGCTCTTGCACTAAACTGAGGAATCTTTGTGGTACAGGCTTCATCACGGCTACCTCTTCTATGTCACTCCCAGGATATTAATTCAAATCATCCTAATTAAGTCATTCCAGTTGGATCTTCCAGAGCACAGCAGAATGGAACTATGTCTCAACTTGAGTTTGGGTTGCTCTCCAGCTTCAACTGAAAGGATTTGTTCAGTACCATGAGAAGCCTCTGTCATCTCTAATTTTCTCATTCCTTGCTAAGAAAATGGGCTGGGGGAATTTTACTGGCCAACTTCGGATTGAACCCTCCCACCTCTTGGTTGGGGGGACCGAGTTTAGCACTGGGCAGGACTGCAGTTCTATCGTAACGATAGTCTTGTTCCACACAGAATATAAATTGCTAAATCCAGTTCCTGCTCCAAATGAAATGATTATAATTCTTAAATTACCTTGTTAACCTCAGGCACTCAGAGTACAAAATGTTTCCTGTGCAATGGCTGCTAAAATAGCTTAAGAGTCTTTGCAAATAAAGGGCAGAAGGAATATCACCACTTCGAGCTGTGATGGGTCACTATCAAGCTGTTCCTCTACTGGGCCAGTATTTTTGGAAGCCTCACTACCCACGTATCTCCAGGTAAGGAGCACAGAGAGAGTTTTCTCCACATTAAACACCACTACCAAATCCGACACAGTTTGACCACAGTCTTTTGTCAGAATAGCTTAGAAATCCAGGAAATCCAAATTTTCATCGTCAATGACTCCCAAACTCGTAGCCAAACCCACGACAGAATTTAACTTCCTCACCTTTATCAACACACTTCAATTTTCTCCTCTTTCTCCTGTCACTCACCTCTCGCTCGTAGTCCCTTGTTGGTGCGTCGCTGCCTTGGTCCAGGCCACCAGAGGATAAGGAACCATCTGAGGGCGATGCCATCGGCTGGCGCTTTGCTCCGTAGCTCCCTCCTGAGAATTCCCTCCGCAAAGCACTGCCGTTTTGTGCAGACGATCCTAAGACGTGAGGAGGAATTAATTAAACCGTGTTACAGACGCCCGCTCAAGATACTAGAAATTTGTTAAGATATTTCTCTGGTTAGTTCTGCTTCCCTCCACCAGGTCCCAAGATGCTCCCACGTGCAGGTTTTTATCTTGGCTGCTGCCGGCTGCAGTTCTTCCTAGGGAAAAATCCCTCCCTTGGCGTGTCAGCATCAGCACAGACACAGTCAGTGTGTTCCCACAAGGACAGCAGTTGTAGAAGTGCTGTGGTGACAGCCTAGTTCCAGTGGAGTTGGTGGGTTGTACCGGCAGGTACAGACCACGGCGGCCACAGGCTTTCTGCAAGCTGTTGGCGATGTGCCACAACCATGGCATGTGCCACAGGAAGGGAAAAAAAAACCACCCTAGAAAAGTCAGGACACCAGTCCTGCCTCTGTTTTCACACGGTCTGTTATTTTGTCACTCGCCTGGTGTGAGCACAGGTCACTGCCCTGATTCTGGCACACAAAGGCAGCAGCAGGAAAGGTGCTTCCAACACAATGACACTCTTCTGTACCAGCAGCCAGCTCTCTATTGCTTCCTTTTTGCACTAGTACCAAGAGAGGCATCAAGAGCTCTATGCAGTTCGGCAACAAATTTGATAAACGTGGAGCTTGTGAGCAACTTGCCACTGATTTAAAAACATGCCAGCAGCAGCAAAGTAGTCCCAAGGGTCAGAATGTAATTTTAATTCTAACATCAGTTTTAAAAATTTGACAAATTACAAAACGTGGGACTCTCAAAAGTGCTGGCTGCCTTTTCATGTGCTCCTTTGAAAGCAAGATTAAAATACTGTGCTTGCCCTCACTGGGAACAGTCAGCCATCGCTTCAGAACAGCCTCTCCAGTGGCAGGACGAATAAAAGCAAAGGCAGGCAGCCGTTTCCCTAAAAAACCACTGGTGCACAGACCCCAGAGCAACCCAGTTCTGTTTGCTTACGTGCTGCTAAGCCGCTGCTCGCGCTCATCGATCGTCCTGGTTCCGTGCGGGATTTCGTGATGGATGGGATACTGACAGAGCCACTGAAGACGGTCCGACTTTCCTGAGGCCGAAGATTCTGCAACGCAGACACACACACAGCGACGCCGTTACTTATCGACTGCCGGCTCAACCTTGGGCGTTACGAAGGAAGGCCCCAAAATACATTAAAACCCCAGCCTTACCAGAGCTGAATTATCTGGGCAGCAAGTCAGCAAAATGTGCAAAATAATATTCTGCAGTTTAGTGCAGAGCCTGGCAGCACACGCAATGCCACAGTGAAGTGCTGAATTACATGGACATATGCAGTGAAAGAGTATCTCTAATAATTCCAGAATTTCCTTGACAGGGCGGTTTGCAAGCCTAATTAAGCTGCTATCAATATACTGAAGTTACAGAGCATATTGCATTCTTTCTGAACACAAGCTTCCACCAAGGATCTTATTAAAATTTCTCTCTTTGATGCCATCATTTGTGCCGTGCGTGTGTAACTTTATACAATAACCACGTTAATCCCCAGTGCCTGAAGAGTTAGGAACACATAGTGGATCAATCTGCATTTCAATTTCGTATGTACTTCCAAAGGTATTAACAGCATTACTCCAGACCTACACCAGTTGAGCCAAAGTGAGAATCAGCCTCCTGTTTTCAGCCTGCTCAGAGAGGACGACCCAGAGCACGTGCCACTGGTTTTCTAGGTATTCTGATTATCGCTCCTGTTTTGCACCCTGAGAGTTCCAGGGTTATTGTCTAAATCGTAAGTTACTGGACTGGAGTGGTCCTTTGCTGAGGGAAGAGACAAAACACAATTTCTCCACTTGGAAACTGTAGTTCCTTAAACGTAAGTTGTCTTTAAAAGAAGGGGAAAGGGTACTTTCAAATAAGTTCTGGGAGATTTTTTTTTTCCTGCTTCTGTTAACTCGCAGCCGACCCTTAGGGGAAAAGGCTTCTCGGCTTATTTAGCCCATCTCTCTGGATACGAGCTGCCTTCTTAGCCCAGAGGCACTTTCTAGTGCCCACGTGCATCACTTCATCTCTGGCTAAACATGAGACCTCATTCTGCTCCTAACGAGGTTTGCAAGCTTTATAGATGGAGAAGTGAAAAAAACTGCAGGTAGCTCTGAGCATTGCTTTATTTTCCCTTTAGGAAACAGCCCCTGCAATAACTGTTAATTTCTTCCTATTTATATTTAAATATTTCTCCATCCTCACTCTGAGATAAAGGAGCCACACATAAAACAACAGTTGCAAATGCAATGCTTTTTTAAGCTAAGATGTTATGGAAATTTCCAACAAGAACAAAGATTCCACCCCCCAACAGGAGTATTCTCAGAGAACCTCAGATACTGCCCATTTCTCTATCTGGAAAATTAAATAGAGGCTTTGTAACGAACAAATTTTATGCAATTCAGACTTTATCAGGTAATTTTTACCAACCTGCTGTCAATCCAGTCTTACAATGATCCTTAAAATCACAGCTATAACAGACCCCTCTGCTCTTACAGTCAACCTTTTGCTTCTCATTCTCCCGGTGGGATAGAAGTGGCTGATTTTTAACATGCAACAAACAAGAAAGAATTAAAACCTCTCCTCTTGTTCAGAGATCTCTCTCAGACACCAAGGAAAGAGAACCAGAGACCTTACGAATGAAAAAGCCCTGTTTAATTCTCCCCCATTGCTGCGCTATTCTCAGTGAGGGTTTATACCTGCAGGCTTTAAAAAGTCTCTTAAATCATTTAGGGACCATACCACTGTCTCTTGTTTACCTTCCCCCGCCCTGTGTTTTTTAAATATGAACAACCAACCTACTTTGGAGTACAAAATACTAAATTTCTGCTCCCGCGTCCTTCGTCACCCAATAACCAATGTGAGTTACAGGTCAGAGTACCAGCATCCCGGCTGTACACACACGAGGGGGTCTCTCCTGAGCACACAACGTACAGGCATCAGGGGAAGGAGGGAACGAGTGGGTGCGTGAAAAAGACTCATTTATTTTAACAGTGTATTCTAATGGTGTTTATTTTTCATGACCTCAGTTTGCAAAGTCCATGTAATTCCTTGTAGAAAGGTTCTCCACAAAGCAAATCTTTCATCGTTCTTTGTTCTAAAAATAAAATAAGCAACACACCAGAGACCCTGGCGTCTTGGACCAAAACCCCTGGAAGTGATATGCACATGATGCAGAAAGGGGATTCAAAGAAAAAGAAACGGCGGTTATTAGCGGTAGTTATAAAGCAGCAAAATGCAGCAAGTTAAAAACAAATTAAAGAAAAAAAAAAAAGAGAGAAACCTGAGCTTGCTTTACTTAAAGAGACAAAAACCCCTCATTTAGAGCAACAATTCAAATCCTAGCAGGAAAATTCATTCCCACTGCTGAACCAGGTGGAGAAAGGTGAGGGGAGAGACCACAAATCCCTGTGAAATAGGGTGAAAGACCCGACTAACTGTGGTGCCTCCCATTCCCAGGCAGAGAAGGGAGGTGCTGGGGGTTACGGAGGTGCAGTCACCGCCACGCTCAGGGCTGGGCAGCCTCTCCGAGCCCCAGCACTTGCACCCAGACGAGCTGCTCCCACGCTGCCTTCTCAGGGCACTGGGGCAAAAATGTACATACAGGGTCCGCCTGAACAGCCAGCCACAGACAACAGCCACAGGGAATTGTTGGCCTTTTTTTTTCTGTCCGTCATGCTGCTTCCTCTTGTTTTGTTAGTGTTCTGTTCATCACATTATAACCCTGAGCTTTTAATTCTTCCATGAAATATCATAACAGACTCTTAAAGCCTACTTTAACTGGTTGTTATTTTTTCAACTCCCCTATGGATTCCATGCTGGTTTAGTTCCGATATCCCATCCGTACACCTCAGACTATGGTCACCTCAGAGGGAATGCTCCTCTTCTTACAGTAAAACCTCTAAACACGAAAGGAGGATGGACAGACACAAACCCCAGACTCACAAGCCTTGCTTTCCACACGGCTTACAGCATCTCTACCCTCGAGCCACCACGGAGACAAACGCTTTTCTTCATACAAGACAACCTCTAGTGCTCTAAGGAGCCAACGGGGACAACATCTCCACACTCCAGGTTGCCCACTTCACCTTTTATTCCCCTCCAATTTCTGCTCATAGGCTGTAACATTAGGATGAAGGATGCTCCTAAAGGAAAAATTACGAGTTATTGTTCCAAATACCAGGGGTCATTCCTTACTGATCCTGGGGAGACTACTCACACGAGAAGGGGAAGGTAGAGGGTGGGTCACAGTCTGGTGATACCTCATGGCACATTAAACATAGAACATTTTATAGTACAGTTGGATTAAAAAACACCTATTAAAACTAGAACAGAAATACAGCTTCAGTGACCCTCTAATGACCCTCTAAGAGAGAAACAAATTTCAATTTGGCTTCACGGCATTATTTATTTATTTATTTCAATACAGCATCGCTCTTGTGTATTTGCATCTCTCCTCCTACCAGAAAAGCCGGGATGGATGCAGACCTGTCAGCACCAGGCACGTCTTCCAAAATGTTGCAACTTCATTTTTGAATATTATTGGTTGTGATAATTGGGACTTCGCAACAGTGACACATGACCACGCACACGACCAGTCAAAAGAGCCATATGGAAGAGATTTTCCTCCCACAATTTTAAATTCTCTCTAGTGTCGTATTCAGGAATGTACCCAAAAACCTTCCCGGATCTAGAACAGCAACCGAAAGGCACTCAGAGCAATTGGACAGTGAAGGACTTGCCATGTCTAAAGGCTGTCCAAAGGCCACAGGAACCACCAGCAGCGCTTTCATCACAGCAATGACCATGGCTCGGACCCATACAGACCCTGAGCAATCAACTTCCACCGCATACATCTACCTCTCACAGACTATTCCCACGTATCTGTGAATCTGTCCCCAGCAGAACCGCAGGCCACAGCAGGGTCCACCACTACAACACACAGCATGGACCTGGGTGTCTGGTTTAATGTGGTTTGTGTTTCTACCGGATCCAGCAACCCCCATGGAGTCAGACCAGGATGCACAAAATTCAAGAAAAAAAGAGAAGACCACTTCCATTGCCCCAGCTGACATTTCAACTGGAAAGATATCTACAGAACAGTATCTTACCTCAGCCCCTGCTTAAAACTACCAGAAATAAGAGGTTCTACCTCAGCAAGCTGCCACTCTCTTTAATTTTTGATCTTGCTTGTACAAGTTCTAACATCACCTATTTAATCTAGAAACTCCCTGAGCCACCAAGTCTCTCTCTCAACCTGTGGACAGTTCGGTGTAAAAATTCTTGCCCTCCACATGATTTCATCACAAACCAACCATTTGAAAGTTTGGTCCAACAAAGATCCAGAACCTTTTCTTAATGCAACCTGATACTGCTTAACGATGAGCCCTGTGGAACAGATAACTTATCACTCAAAATTCCCCCATCCTTCCTTGCGATTTAAAATGCCGTTCTCATAGCAAAGGGTTCAGCCCAGTTGTTACACACTTCTTTTCCTTTTTTAAAGCCATGAAATATCTGTTTCTTGGCATGTCAGAGCTGTGGAAAGACCACAGCTGATAGCAGAAAATAAATCAGCTGGGACAAAAAAGAAAGTTAAGGGGTGAAGGAAACCGCTTACGAGGGTTTTTCTCCCGTGTTAATCAGCCAGGCAAAAGGAAAACCACACAGTGTTAGTAGAGTGAACACCTGACTCGGCCGTTCATACCCTCAGAGCCATAAAGTCTGGAGTACCGAGGACAGAGCGTGGAGGCGGGGAAAATGCAGGGTGTATGGAATCGTAAGAGAGGAATTTTTCGGCTGAATTAACAGTCATGTGGTAGATGTGCTCAAAGTTGCTCGGAGAGGAGATCAGGCGGGAGTGATGATGAGGGAATTGGTAAGGGGAACGCTGCTATCAAAGACAACAGAGAGAGAAAAGCAATGAAGGATGGTTGTACAGGTTACACCGGCAACAGCAGTCGAACGCCGAGGGACAGCCAAAGAGCAGCCCTGCTCGCCCACCAACACACAGGTTGTCACATCGTCACCCCCAGTCCCCTCAGCACCTTCCTTACACGGCGTCATACGGGCCTGCCACCCTCGCTGTTGCTAAAACATTAAAAACAAATAAAACTTTTAACTCATTGGGAATCGATTCTAATATTTATTATTATTCGATATTTCAAAGAGCACCACAGTTGGAAAAGGTGCTTTACAGACAGTTGAGAAGCATCAGTTCCCTGCCTTGAGGAGCTTACAATCTAAAATCGAGATAACACAAACAAAGGAAGGTGAACACAGGTGAGATGGTGTGGGGAGAAGAAAAGATGAGAATACACAACAGTTAAAGGTCGTAAGAGATTTCCTTCTGTTATTCATGCATTTCAGCGATTCCATTAAAATTAATGTATCACCCGTACAACAAACACAGAGTATTTCTAACAGGAGGGCACAGTGTTTTGACAGGAGAGGGACACAGGTCAGGTGGGAAGGTGAACTGGTTAGTGTGGGACAACGGGGACGATTGACTCTGCTGCAGACAGACGACACAAGGCCTATGTCCTCCCGCACAATCACTGCAGCCTTACTTTCGTGACGGACAGACTTTGTGCTGCTGAGGCCCTTGGCAGATAAGGTGGCAAAAGCACTGGGAAATTCAAAACGTTTTTAATAGGTCAACCGAGCAACGTGCTCCCAAAATATGACGTAAAGAAAGAGAGGGGAGAAATAATCCTGCACATTAAAACAGAAACAGTTTCTAATTCATCTCTACAGAATGCGCTGACGTTAAGTGCTCGTGTAGTTTAAAGTCACCTAAATCCAGATTTAATGGGGGAGTGTTTCAAGGCTGGGTCTCCCTCTCTGTGCCATCTGTACATGTTCAGCGGGTCAGCCTGCGAGGGGATGGGTTACCCAACGGCCAACAGCAAACCAGAACAGCTTTTCTAATGTCTAACTTCTAAAGTTCCTCTTCCCCTTATCCAACTGATTTCATTACTTTAAAACAAACAGATCTGAGCAACATTAGAAATGTTAAGACTTAAAAAAATAAAATATGGTAAAAATACAGATTACCCCTCCACTAAACCTAAGGCACTACTTTTTGTATGTGGAACGTATTAAAGTCTGGAAGAACGTTAAGTCACATCCCAATACATATTATCAAACATTATTATTATTATTGTTCTCTTCATTTCAGCTGGTAAAATCCAACTTTTTTTTTTTTTTTTTAAAACACACGGTTATTATGAGGCTTTGCATGTTAACCAAAACATCAATTACCACACTATGGTATATAAGACATAATATACATTAAATCGTTATTCGTAAGTTTAGCAGCATCTAAGTATCAGTACAAGAAGCCACCATTCCAAGAATGGTCCCGGAAAGCAGACTTTGCTGAGTTATCTGCTCACAACAGCAGATACAGTTCTAAAAGCCAATATGGGAGAAAAGGGAGTGTCTAAAATCACAAGCTAAAAAGCAGAGGGTAGGCCAGCTGCAGGCCATGAAAATATTTAGCCAGCATTCATGAACGTGAGAAAGCCACGATATGGCAACATTTTTAAAGCAATCCTCCATGGAACTTTTTCCATGGACTCCACCATTAGATGCATGCACGGGGTTCCCACTTTCTTTAAAGAATATCAAATACGGGTAAGTATTCATTGACTCTAGAAGTTTCTCATTTGAAACAAGCAAAGCTTCACACATCACCTGGAATGGAAGTATAATGGCTCATGTATAATGAGGTCAAACTGAAGCATAATGTTCAAATATAATGGCAGTCAAGACTAGCTTGTGTATGTAAAATACTTAGGCATGCAGAATATGAAAGCAAAATCAATCCTGTACATCTGATGTACACAGAGAGGTGGTCTGTGCTGCAGTAAGTGCAGTTCCAGATTTCAGATCTTCACTACAAAGGAGCATCCACGATAAAGTGGCTTCAGGGGACAAGAGGGCAGAAGGGAGGCCAGACTGTACGGCCAGTTAATTGGTGACAGGCTGCTAGGGAAGAAAAACATGTCAATAAATAAATTTGGGGATATACTAACAGGAACGATTCTAAATTGTACAAAACAAGACAATGACCCAGATCTAGTATCCACATCAATATAATACAAATATGTATCGGCAATGGCTCTGTTAACGGCAAACAAGAACTCCTGGTTTCTGTTGTGTTGTAGCCCACAAACTTGCTTGTCAAAGCCAGACCCCTGAGTAACTGCTCGCCATGAAGAAAAGAAGGATGCAAATTTACAGCTGCCTGATAACCTCTAATATTTTCTCTCTTAAATCTGATCTCACTCTGAGCCTTGGACACATTTGCTTCTGCCCAAACATACGGCCATACGGAAGTCAAGAGTGTCCACTGATGGAAAGGACAATGTGGTACTAGGTTAATAGACCTCAATTGCCCATAAACATATCTCAGTGTTCATGTTGTGTGTCTACTCCACAGAAACCTTAGAAACAACGCACAGAGACAGCATCTTTCCCCCTCGTGTGGCTGCATCAGCAAGGGCCATCACATGCAGACAGGTATGTTGGACACATGGAGGCATCTGGTACAACGTATCAAAGAGCCTGAAAAAGTTTAAAAGATTCCATTCACCCAATTTTCATTTTGTATATTTACAATACAAATTAAACTCTTTGAAGTTGGGCTTTTAAAAGATATTATTTAAGAACAGTAGTGGGCAGAGAGCAAGCAAGCTCCTGTTGGCTCGGCATCACCGGGCAGTTACACCACGGGTAAAGACAGCACAAACGGATGTCCCCTCCTGCCCACCAACATCAGCCACACAAGGACCAGCACCACCACCTCTAATTCTGTGCTTTGCTCAATTTTTTTTGCATTTCCCCTGAAAAAGGCAGCAGAGGCAGGTTAGTGGGACTGCAGAGATAAGTTCTAATTGGATTCGCATTGCATATATAAAGTTAATATGTACGTATTCATAAATGCATAAAAATACATACATATACATAAAAAACTGTCATTTGCTTTATAAAGTTCATCCATAGATGCTAGATAAAAGCTTGGCCGAGCTGGCTGTTTAGCCTGTGACAATCTCATCCAACACAGAGATTAAAATATCTATTCCCTATTAAAACCTATTTATTGCTAAGGACCCTTCTGCCTCCACAGCAGTATATGGACTTCAGTGAAAGGTCCTGCAGGATGAAGGAATTTGTATTGGTAGATCCAGCCAAATTTGAAATTGCTCAAATAAGTCGAAAGAAACTGCATTCTTCCATAGGCTTTCTGCATTCCTGTTTCTTATAAAAAAAAAAGAGAAGCTCTATCACTTAAAATAGTTGGATAAAGAGAATGAGGGAAAACTATCAGCCTTGCACCACTTGTTCCACCTAGTGGTAGCCCTCTTTAAATGCCAAAATGTATTTTATCATTCACTTTCATAAACAGAAACAGGCATTAGCAAAGTAAAATGCTGTGATCTCTCCCACAGTCTTTAAATACTTTTTCTTCAGAAACATACAGATCTATTTAAAAATACAAAGATGATCTTCCAGCTGCAAAATCATCACACATACTAAGAAGAAGAACAACAACAAAAAATCTATTCACATTTTTGGACAAGGTATGAATCTGGTGAAATAATTCCATGTCCTTATAAAGAAACCCTCCCACAGACGAACTGTACGTGGGGTTAGAAGGGTATTCTTTACTTTGTGTACTGATTCTCCATGGACTGTCCTCTATTTCTATCCTCTCTTTTAGTTCTAAATTTATTTTTCAAATAAAACATTATACTCAATACGTAACATCACATGCACGCACAATTCTTTTTCTTATATTTTTGCTCCTGAGGAACAAAGCACGTAGTTTGGAAACGACTAAACGAAAACTTATTTCAGCCAAAAACCTTACAGGAAGCTGTTGGAAAAGAAAAAGCTGCCTGGACCCAAGTAGCTCTTGATAGAACATTTACTTCCTAACCTCAAGTTATTAACATTCACACACTTTCAAGTCCCATGATTCTGTATCCCTTATGTCTGAAATACAAATATAGTATGATACTGCAATGAGTTGCTGGAAAAACACACATCAAATCTGCTTTATCTGCAGTGACACCTCCTAGCATTAAGATTGATACCTACTTGCCAAAATGAGTTTTTTAATAGTAACTTTAAAAAGAATCTGCAGCAGTGGAACCAGCAGAGAAATCAATTTTCTATTGTACACATTTCTAATGTCTTTTCATCACATTTAAGTGTGGAAAGCAAATCATGAAAGTCTTTCGAAACATCATATTGATTGGTAAGAAGCAAAGTACCAGTACAAGCTTCAAATATGACCTCTGAGCTAATACAAGGCTTGCGTAACTAGAATGACTTTAAACTAAAAGCCATTTAGTGATGACAAAGTTGAAGAAATATTAATCCCTATAAGTCTAGAAAATCCCCTTCTACAGATAAAATTATTCTTGATTTTACATTTGTCAGATTTGAGGCTTGATTAAGTGTCCTCGCAACTTTTGATTCCCATGAACTTTCAGCTATTGATGGTGTGGAAGGGGATGTCTTTTCCCCTACCTTTAGCAGTATCAAATTGTTTTCTCAGCTTGAGAAGACCCAGAAATATTTTAAAAGAACACTCTAGAAATGGAAAGATGAAAAGAGGTTCTGATCTACATCCTGCCCTGCACCAAATTATCATTCTTTAACATTAGACATACCTGTACTCACATCCAGGTAAGCAAAACACTCCATGTCAACCTCCCTTGGATTTGTAAGGTGTTTTCTAGAACCAGCTCCTTCATTATTTATTCACTTATAAACATACACACAATGTTGTTTGTTGCTCAACTGCACTGAGTATATTTCTTATTGAGTGTTTTCTCAGAGTGTCTCTCGTACGAGATTTAAAGTAAATCCTGTCCTTTCCTTGCATGTTCTCATCTAAGGAGAACAGTGCCAGAAGGGCTCATGTACAATGTGCAGACTTTACGGTAAAGTGTAACATAAAAGTACCATTTGCTGCAAAAGTGAGGAAAAATGAGTATCTGGAGACCAGACGTTACACTCCTAAGCTCCTAAACTAGTGCAGGTGCATGACACGCTTTATTTTCCAGTCTTACTGTTGTTTCCTTTGGGCTTTTCAGCATCTGAAGATCCCAATTTCAGCATCTACCTGCTGCTTTCTGCACAAACTCCAAGTAATAACAACGATCGTTTTAGACAGGACTTCTGTAGCGATGCCTTTGTCTTATGGTGGTAACTCATATCATCTGTTTGATATCATATAATTTCATCTTTCTTACAGTGCTAATTAGCATCTTCCAAATCACATCTGTGTCATCGCGGACAAGTTTAGAAAACAATACAGAACACACAAACAAGATGCTCAAGGCAGCTTGAAGCAAGCACTGTGACACCCTCCTACGAACAAACTATTAATTGGTCCTTAGCTTATTAAACAATTCAGTAACTTCCATGTGAGTATTTCCTACATAAGGTTTCATGGAAACGAACACATGTGCTGTTACATGTTTTCTCTTTCCGTTTTTCAACTTAAAATGTTAGTTTTTATGCAAGAAGTTCCGTTTCATTGAGACTAGTTAATTTGGAGAGAAAATAAAAAATAGGATCTTTGGGATGGAAAGAAATGTGGGAATGTGGGCACTACACACTGTTGAACTGTGACAGTTCCACTGTCTGTGGAAAAGAGGCTGTGAAGAGAGAGGCTAAG
>JAOXNO010000024.1:12638620-12682601 GCA_028565335.1 Limnodromus scolopaceus | reverse complement strand
GGATGGGGCAGCCACAGCTTCTCTGGGCAACCTGTTCCAGTGTCTCACCACCCTCACAGGAAAGAATTTCTTCCTGAAAAACTGCAGAGGAAAGAATGAAGAAGGAAAGAAAATAAAAATCCAGTAAGTAGGAATAAATACCATTAGAGAAAAGGAAGTCAAAAGTACCAGATCCTGATGACTGAACATCAAGAAAGCTTGAATCACAATGCTGAACCAAATCAAATGAAATTTTAAGATTTTAAAGAACAACCGTCCAGCATCAGTGGATGTGAATACACAAAAGTTCCAGGACCTGACACTTTTGGCTGTGACCTTGCCGTGTGTTTAGCAATGGGACATCAGTGTTAGAAATCCTGACCCACGACTCCTCTTCGTGCTACACAGTGTTCGATCACATTTACTCTAGTTTTGAGTTTACCTGTCAGGTTATTATTCTCAAACTTCCCTTCCTGTGGATATTAAAACTAGCAGACATTGCTATAACAGCAAGTGCCCTGGAACACACGGCAACTTACAGCAAGACGATGGAGTTGCGGGCCACATCAGTTCCTGCTGGCGAGATCTTCGGCCCTGGCAGTCAACGTAAACCCCTACGCTGCTAAAACACAGCAGGTATTCTTTACTTGAGATTTCGACTGCACAGATGGCATCGGTTGGCTGCTGTGCGATGAACGAGAGCGTGTGGTCGTCTGGATGGAGGAGACTGTACGGGGCACCCTCTCCGTGAAGCGGGTATTTTAAGAAACCCGACTGGTAGCCCACACAGAGACGGTCACTGAAGATCGACATCCACTGGACGTTCCCCTGGACTTGGATCTCCTTGATCTTTTTGTGACGTGTCTTACTCTGATTTAGTTCGTAACAGAGGACCTGCCTTTTCATGGCTACGCACAGGCACGTCAGAGCTCCGTGGCGCACGTGTCCGGAAACGATTGACTGGCAGCCTTTTGTCTCTGCCAGTTTATAAAACTCTGTCTCCCTTCCATCCAGGGCAGCCATGGGGAAAAGCCGCACGTGACGGTTTCGTCCTGAGATTACGGCAATGAGCTGTTCGTTTGGGATAAGCTCGATTTGATGAACCTTCTTATTGTCACCCACACGGATAATCTCTAAAAAAACAAAACCAAACCCCCCCAAATCTATGTAAATCATGTGGAAGTACGAATTGATGAAAACATATCTATTTGTAAAGATAAACCATGAAGTAAACGCAAGAAATTCCCTTTGTTGCTTCCCTGAAATATTTGAAAGTACAGAATCAAAGCTTGTATTTTCATAATACCAGATGTGGCAATGCTGGATATACCTTTTCCTCACTAGAAAAAGGGAGGAGCAGACCCGATGCAGTAGCAAGCACTGTATTATTTCCGTACCCATTTAAAAAAACAGATTATAGCCACAAAACTACTGAATAAAGGAAAACCCTCAAAGAACTGAAACATACAATTAAACATGTTGCTTGCTGTATTAGCTTGGGCATCTGTCATTATATCTATTTACAATATGGAACATAAATTTTAGTTTCTAATACCAAGAAGGAAGTTACAAAAAAGATTGAACCAGGCTCCTTACTGAGGTGCACAGCAGGAGAAGAGGATAAACTGGTAACAAACCAAAATGGGGGAGGTTCCAACTGAATATACAAAGAAAATGTTAAATTGAGAGAATAATTACACTTCGCAACAGGCAGCCCAGAGAGATTGTGGAACCTCCATCCTTGGGGGTTTTCAAAACCAAACCGGACAAAGTCCTGAACAACCCAGTCTAAACTGAGTATTAACCCTGCTCCAAATCAGGGAACAAAACTTGCAACATCTGGATTGCAGCTGTGAATCTTTTTTACTAGAAATGACACCCAAACCAGAAAGCACACAGAGCACATTCTTGATTATCAGCTCTCACATGGGGCTGTGCAGCTGATAATGTACTAAAGTGAGAAAAATTAAACCAGAGGATATTGAACAAGAAAAAAAGGTTTCAAAGTCACTTTGTGATTATTTAATATTAAGGAAATTATTACCAGTTCCCAATCTCTTACCGTCTTTGGTGACATGCACAACAAATAACCCTTCTTCATTCCCCAAAGCTATTCTTTCGTGGTCTAGGATATTAAGGAAAAAGAAGGTTATTTTTCTTTGGAAATACTTCTTCAACAACAGTGATAATTCTGATTAACAGAGACAATTTTTTAGTATCTTGAAATAAACAGATATAAAGCCAAATCAAACATATTCATGTGACAAAAAACCATTGGTAACCTCCCAATATTCAAATTTCTGAAAAAATAAGTCTTTTCTACTGATTGTAGAAATAATACCAAGTGCACTTAAGTGCACTACCGACTTTGGAATAACCATAATATCACATTTAAATAATTTAAATAATCCAATTTTAATATATTTTACGCAGCAGCATTTCAAATGACTACATTTATTCTCTGCTTTTACATTTTCTCTCTGGTCCTACAACCAGATTTTGTGAAGTCAGTGATTTACTATATAATCTATCCCATAGTGCTAATTTTGCCCAGTTAAGGAATGATGTTTACAGAATACAAAAGAGTAATGTCCAATCCTCAGTCAAATTATTCATAATTATGAACAAGTGTAAATATGTCCTGGTTTGAGGACAAATCTGACAAAAGTACTGGGTGGTGAATTGCACTTCTGCTAAATCCATATACATTTCCATCCAGGATAAAAACACTACGTATTACCCTATTCAGTAGATAACACCATCTAACACAAGAGCATGTTTTTAGGATACCTATTTTTCTTACAGTTACCTTCTTATTCATTCCATACCTATGATTGCTGCTGACTGTGTGGTTTTGATGAGGGGTAAGGTGCTGTCATAAGCTTCTTTGGGAACATAGACTGAGCGGTCTTTGAGTTTGTTCTTCTTCAAGATCCTGTGCAGTTCGTTCAGCACTCCCACCCACTTGCTTTTTTCATTCTCACCGTCTGCTAGAATCAGGATCGAACACTTATTACTGGACGCAGAGAGCTGGGATGCTGTGACCTGGAAAATTTTGAAACACATATTTTAAGTCATAAACGATATAAAATTTAATCCTGAGAATTTTTACAAGGATATCAGATGCCTGTAAGTGTCCTTTTAATTAGCTGTCTGAACTAAGAATGCAAAAAATTTAGCCTTAGTTAGTAGAAAACACTCTATTCTCAATCAAGACCCACAGCAGAAAAACCTGTAGATGTGATTCACTCAGCAAAGAACAGAGAAAACTTTGGATTTATTCTAAATGCTTTTGTATTTATTCTATTATTTGGAAATGCCTGTCCTTAATAAGGTAGTCATCTGTTTCTCACAGCAATTTTATAATGAAAAGCATTTATTACAAAGTCTTCTGTTGGTTCTTTTTTAGACTGTTTTCATTAATAATTTCATGAAATAGGAATAGTCTTTAGTAAAGAATGATCTCTGAACCTTTTAATGCATTTGGTAGAGTTATATAGATAAAAACGAAAGCCCCTTTTGTAGGTTTATCTCCTCTTGGCTTGAAGAGTGATGCACAGTCTGAAAGCCAGAAAAACAAGGAGTGAAATACAGTGGTGTAGTAAAGAAATGACAGGGGAACTAATAAGACACCAAAGATATTTAATTGAGGTCAAAGCTTCAACAGAGTATCTCAAAAAATAAGATGAATATTAGAAAAAGCCAACGATGGCCAATGATAATATCAGGTAATAGACATAAATTCTGAGGACCATTTTACACTAGATTTCTATACTGACTACCTGATGAATGAGAGTTTTCAGAGACCCAATGCTTGTATACAAAGAAAATACAGAAAATAAAGGCTTCAGGAAAAACACCACAAATTAAATTGTAAAGCAGAAGGCAAGAAGAACAAAAGAATTTCAAATGACTAACAGGAGGCTGAGAAAAGTACATCTTATCATGAAGTCTAAAAAGCCAAAACCTATGTAAATGGGAGATGAGAACTGGTCTAAATGTGCCAGTGCTATTTTTACCACAAAAATGATATATGTACAGATCCTTACGCATTGCTGCTGCTGCCATGGATACTGCATAGCCAGGACTTGCCACGGAAATAAAATAAGAGCAAGCTGTGAGTGAACACACACCATATATCACACTGTGAAACCCTGTACTGCTGGGTTACTGGGTTAAAGACATAATACTTACCCTAAAGATACAGGGGATATCTTTTCGATTTGCATGGATGACATCTGAGGCCAAGACAGAACTCACTGAGAATTCTTCATCCCTTATGGAGACCACAAACATAATTGGAAAAGAGTTAAAGAATAAAAACTGCCTGGTTGGGTTTATATTTCCATAGTACCAATAGCCCTCTTTTGTGAAGGACACAACAGGACAGTACTGAGGGCTAGTTTTTAAAATTATTCTTTCATCTGCAGATGAAACTCACAATTGCAATGTTGCATAATTAATTACTGGTAAATGTTGATGAAGATAAATCTATTCAGAGTATCTGGATTTTGTCGGTTTAAATTAAAACCTTTTTTTAAAAAAAATAAACAAACATAATCAAACTTAAGTGTGGACCAAGAACACCTCTCCAACTCTTTCATAAAAATCCAAACTCACCAGAAGCCATAAACTACAGCTGTTTGAGGCTTCCTGCATAAACTAACCTAGTTCAGAGATGAGCTGTACTTAGCTGGTATGTTAAATGTCCTCAACCTTCAGTAAAGTTGGTATTATTTCAGTAATACTGGGAACAGACTATTTAGCCCTTCTGAACCAAAAACTGAATTAGTTTTATCCTGTAACAGTTTTAGCTATCTTTCAAAACTCCATTCAACCCCAGAAGAATGCATTTTTCCTTCTCTATTCATTCCCGATCTTTACACAGCTGAACAGATGCATTTTGGCACGATGTAGTAACGGGAGTTTAAATTGCCACATATGAACACACAAGTGGAGTTCAGGCTAATGGCAAACACTGCTTTTTTTCCAGAAAATTAGAGGCTCTCAATATGGATTACAGTGTTTCATAAAAGCTCCGGATTTTGCTTACTGATTTCACAAAAAGAAAAAGCAGAAAAAACCTCCCCGTGCCTCTGAAAGCCTCCCACACGGCACCGAACAGCTTACCTCATGTCTATGACCTGACTCACTACCACGCTGGGCTGGGATGCTTTGCCTTCTGCTACATCGTATAGGAAGAGTTTAAAATCACAGATGACTGCCAGGGCTCTCTGCCAACCTTTCTTTACTCCAGCTGGTTTGGGTACCTTTAGCAAGATAAAATCTGATCAACTCTGTGTGTTTTATATGTAATCAAAAATCGAGGCTACTCAAGACCAACTCAAAGCACAACGGCCAACAGAGATGGAGAGCGAATTACAGTTGAAAATATTGAGGTGCTTTGTGAAAATGTAGGTCTTAGTTTCCAAACCGTTACTTTAAGGTATAATTGAATCCATCCCACCCCAACACCCCAATTAGAGTTTAATTCCACCTCCGAAAAACAATAAATTTAATCTAAGTGCCCCAAATGCAGGTACCTGATACTTACTCGGACATGGCCTTCATAAGCTGTTCCTATGCCTTTCTGTGGATCTATTCCCAAAGGTCCCTTCGTCTGTTCGGGAGGGATTGGACACACTGCAGGAGCCTTGTCTGCACAGGTCACGTGGCAAGAGAATCCACACACTTGTGAGGAGGAGAAGAAACGAAAAGATTTGATGGTTATTTCTTGTGCAACGCAAAAGCTATGATAGCAACGGTGACATTTATAAAGGAATCTTCTCCTTTTTTTGACCAACAATTGAATAGTTTCACTGAACTTTTCTACACCAAAACAGAAATACAACTGTGCACAGCAGCAGTTTGTGCTTTTATCTGCTTTGAATTCGGATTCTCTCATTTCCAGAGGTGTATGGATACACAGTCTGGTTTCATCCAGGTAAGAAAGACCCTAATCAGAAGCTCATACTGAGATAATCTCTATGATTTCCTCTAGGCCCAATTCCACTAGTAAACAAAAAGCTCCTCTAAATGATGAGTGTCATTCTATGTACATACAAACCTACAATAAATTACTTCTGGAAACCAGCAAAACTGGTACTGAATGGCAAAGCCATACATCTTGCTCTGAGTCAGAATACAAAGGTGTTGACCACTGACTGTGGCCCTACTTGCTATTTTAAGCAAACTGAACTAAGCTCTTCTACCACCAACTGGAAGAAGTGTGTCTCCAGGTAACCTGTTACATGAGATGTTCAGAGTGTTTGGCTTCTTCTGCTAAAAGACTTAAGCATGAGAATATATTCTGTTATTCAAAATATAAATATAAGACTCCTGCACTATTATTCCACACCATTCACTGTACAATTTACATCTCTAAGAACTTCTGTTCACATTTCCTGCTTTCACAAGTGCTTACCTTCACAAGTACAGCCCTGTCGTATTAAACCCACCATCAGAGAGGTGCACTGATTGCATTTTGTTGGGGTATTAAATGATTTCACTACAAACTGGTGGGCTTTAGGCTGTGAAACAAGCAGACAAAGATGTTAATAGCTGTAACACTTCTGAAGAACAGTTATTTTTTTCACACATATAAGAGCAAATAAAGTAGCTTATTTGTTTTTGCTGAAATGAGACATGAGCTCCTAACACACGGACTGAAAAAAATTCCTTATCGGTGCTTGTTATTGATAATTAAAGCCATTCTCTGTAAATGAAACCATGGAAACCAGATCTTGCCTCAGAATATGAGTTTGCTTCCATTGCAGATAGGAAAGTTGCCAAAATTATTCCATTAGACTCTAGAAGTTGAATGTGTGTATGTACGTGCTTGGTGGGCACCTGGGGGCCAGCCAAGGTAAATCTACCACAGTAGTTCCTCAGCTGCAAATTCAATGCTCCTCTGTAAGGAGTGTTGTCTTCATTTAAAGAAAAATATCAGGCTTTTTCCAAAATTCTAATTTTTATGCCGGAAAGCATGACAGAGTTCAGTTTTATGGTGTCAGGCACATGCAATTTCAAAAAACCCATTTTAAAAGCAAGAGTATAGATGATGTTGATTTTGAAAGGGCCTCTCTTCTTGTTAGTTCTTGGGAACACAGACCACATGAGTTAAGTGTTTTAGTTCTCTCTCGCCCCTCAAGGATGGCAGTGCTGATACTACGATAGCAAGGCTAAAGGACTATGTCGTGTGGTCATATGATATGATTCATGGAAGGCCTTGTATAAAATCCAAGAAGCTGCTTTGCTTTTCTAAAAAACTCCCAGTGAAATATCACTAAAGCCCATCTAAATCCACTGGTAGGTGGAGAAAGGAATACAGCACAGGGTAAGCACAAAGGCTCTCCAAAAACCCTGGATAATGTATGTGATCTCAAATAAGAGAATTCTGCAAACTACTTCAGTGAGTGGGTATATTAAAATTTTACTCACTTTCCTGCTTTTCACAGCATAAGGTGTCACACCTAAGGACTCAAACTTCATCCATATTTAATGACAGTTTTACTGTTACAATGGAAGCTTTCTGTCTATAGATGGTTGTCGTGCTTTGAAACAACACTGAGCTTTAAAAACTGGTGCAGTCATAAAGTAAGAAAGTTCTTTAGGGAACATAATAAATTAGAAATCAAATATTCATGACTTACCGAGCAAAATATTTGCAAAAATGAAATGATGTGCACAGTAAAATGTTTCGTGTGATTCCAAGTGCTCTCACAGCATTTTTTAAATTGATCTACTAAGATGTTGCAACAGAACAGTCTGCTCAAAGTTTATGGCCTTCCTTTACATAAATGAAGTTTTTGGCTATTTTGCAATTTATTGAAGCAGAGAAACAGATTTATTAGAAAAACTTACTTCCTTCATTGATCAGTTGCAGAAAAACTGCCATTTTAAAAAAACTACAGAAGATTCCTAAGGCACTTCTGATACTTCTATGAGAAGATTTTCCTTTAATAGCTTGCATTTTATTCCTCATTTGCTTGAATATACACAATTCATTGAATTAGCCAGCAGCAAAATAATTTCAACAGCTGATGTAAAATCAGTATTTATGCAAATAAAAAGCCAAAAGACAGAAAAACTGGAATTCCTTCTCCCAGCCCAGTGCTGCAGTGCTGGCTTTAGTGCTCACTCTATGTTACTTATAAAAATGTATTTGTAAAAATATAAATCTACAGGTTCATTTTAGGCTTACTGTTTGCCTTTTCTGAAAAATAAGCATCTAGATAGCGCAGAGATGTGCCGATCCGAGACTGGCCCACAGCAACACCAGTTTTATCGCACACAGGGAATAGAGGCAGGTTGGTCAGACACATGCCAGAAAACACTCTCTCAAGTCTCTTTTCCTTTTTTCATGTTCTGGTTAATTTACCTCTTTCTAATGTCCAAACCACCATTTTTCCAATAATCAAATCCCTTTTCACACCACATAATTTAAGAATGAAGGGTTTTACGTTTCAGAAAGCAACCAGCTTGCACATAAACAACTCTTCTAGGCAGTTCTGGTAAAGATTACTGGGATAAACAGTTCTCCTGAAGCTGTTGCCCAGGAGTGGTATTTTCCCCCTTACTATATGGAAGTCATGAATGTTTGACTGAATACCTTTGGTGCAGAGAGTCCCGATCCAATATATGGTGTCCTCATGGTTGGTGTGTGAAGCGAACGGGGAGGATGATCTGTAACCTGAACACAATCCCCAGAGGATCAATAAGACATCAAATACATACTATCAAAGAGAGCTCGAATAAAGTAAAAAGACTACAATGTCCCACCCATCCCAGCCCCAAACTTACAAGCGATGGAACCAAACTGACTAAGGTAGGAAAGGACTCAAAAAAACAAATCTTATTTCTCAACAAAATTATGTGCACGATTCATCTTCTAAACGTCAAAAATAACTTTGTATTATCTTAAACATTTGACTGAATCTTTTCTAATGTAAAATAATCAAGAGTTAAATTTTTTAACAGGGAAAGGGGATACACTATTGTAGTTTCAGAGCCTGGCTAATATTTTGTATTGACAAGCCTTTCAGCAGGACTCCAAAGTGCACTCTTACAGACTATGGTGTAACTTTAACTTTGTGCCAACATTTCTTAAATATTCATGAGCGAAGATAGGTTTTGAAGAGAGACATATCTAATAATTGATTCAACATAGTTCCCATTCCTAATCAATTAACCGTATGTGAAAGCAAATACAACATTCCCCAAAATACAGTTCACCACTAGCGCAGAAGGCTATTACAAGGTCCTAAATAGTCTCGCTGCAGAGAAGTGAGCTTCATTCTAAACAAAAGGATTTGCAATAGCAATTTTTAGACAAGGGAAACTGTTACCCCTAAATAAAAAAAGACAAAAATTTGTCACTGACTGAAGTACCTCGATTGGTTCAATCTCACTGGCTGTAGAAGGAGACCTTGATCTTGAATGGAGGTGAGACTTGCTATCTTCATCCCGTGATGGAGTATTAGACAATGTAAAATTCTCAACTGAATCAATCTAGGAGAAGAATTCAGGAGGAAAAAAAAAAAAAAAACAACCAAAAAAATAAATAACAGACATCATTAAAAAAGAATTCTCAACTCTTACCAAAATAAGATAAGGGAGCAGTAGGATTCCTAAGAGAGAACTGAGAGGATAAAAATTCAGTTTTAAGCATCTTCCTAATTAATGTACAAAAATGCAATGAAAATTATTGAATATGAACACGCCAAGGCTTCTGCTGAGAGGAGAGCACATGCATAAAAGCTGCTAGTTCAGGGGCCTGATAAACACTTGAGGAGACTTGTAATTCAGCGTTTTTAAAGGGTGAATATTTTCTAAACACTTTTGGGTTTTGCCCACTGGTAGTAAAGATTTGTTAGAAGTGAATTCCCATACAGCCCATCTAAATCAGTGCAAACATATTTAGGAGAAAATAAGGAGAAAAGGCAGAGCAAATAACATATTTCCTGAGGTTAGAGTTAATTATTTTCACAGAGAATTGAGGTTTTTTTCTGTACCCCATTTGAACTACCAAAAACATTCTTACCAGGAATATGGTATCTTATGGGGAATATTTTCCTAGTCCTTGATATACGATGAAACTAAGCCCAACACAGAACTACACTGCACAACAAAGCATATAAGTACAATCAGGTATCTTGGATAACAAGCTATCTTTTGTCAGTGCAGCTGAAAAATCAGAGAATGCAGGATTCTCTGGAGCAATGCTATCCATCATCAGCCCCCCATTACTAAGGATTTGGTTTGCACGCCATCTAAAATACGCAGCAGAAAGCATTTGAACATTCCAGTGCTTTTTCATCTTCTTTGCCATTGACATCATACTAAGAATTCCACAAACTTTGCTACTTTTTAGGGAATAAAATATATTGCCAAGCCAATCTTGCACATGCATATACAGTCCTGTTCCCCAGAAACTCAGTCATGGTAGCGAACAGGTGCAGTTGTTGGTTTTTTTCTTTTTCTCCCTGTTTTTTCCCCCCCCCCCCTCCATAGTGAGGGGGAATAGTAGTGAGTTAAGTTTGATGGCTTCTAGTTTTATCATAGCCTTCAAAGAAACCTTATCTGGTGGAGAATGCTCATCACTTTAATCAACTTAGGCATATTAAGATGCCTGCAAGTATTTCTATAATGAAAATGGGAAAATCTCACACTGGATACACCTGTTTTCTACACATTAGATCACGTGTTTCAAGCATTGAGGCAAAAATTAGCAGTAAAGCAAACATTTTGTGCTCAAATTTATCAAAATAATAACAATTGGAAGCCTCATCCAGTATTACTGCCTTTAAGTAGTAAATCCCCAGACACGCAACATTGTTTCAATTACTTTAAACTTATCTATGGAGTCTAAACATGTGATAACTTGGGAGACCACTCAAAGACTGTTTAACCTTGAACAATTCTACCTTCTTCTTAAACGCACTATTAAAAATAAGCCAAATGAGTAACTACAGGCAAATTTTTCATTGCGAGAAACAGACATTCCTTTTCTTCTGCAAGTTAAACTCAAGAGATCTAATCTACCATTTCATAAATGTTTCCAGATACTCCAAAGGCTTTCCCTTTCAAAGTAGCATCTGCATACCAAGGAATTTTCATGGTGTTTCTTAAAAAAATTTAGTACAAGCATGATATGAATGATGGAACTTTTCTGGAATGTGCTACAAAGCCTTTGTGGTTGAAGACAACTGCTGAAGCAGTAACAAATGTATTTTTACTTTACTTATGAACACAAAAAGCCCACAAAACACACAGAACCTGATCTACCATTGCAGAATCTGAAGGGAATTTTACCACCACCTTTACTGCAGAAACAGGGCCTTAAGCTGCAGTAAACTCCAGGTTCCTTGCTTTAATAAGTAGAGCCAACCTAACTCAACTATGGCCAAAAGTTTACATGGACCATACTAACACGTTTAAAAGTAGTTTTAAACTAATCCACTGGATTATCAAAAGCGTATTTCAACATTTTCTACCAAATCGTAATATCCTGGGTGTCCTCCCCAGGCCCGGGCTTAGTCGTCTGCGTGGTGTTAGCTGTGTAGGCCTGAGCCAAAAGGGCCAGTGTATAAAGAGGTCTTGAGGAGAGAAGAACTTCTGAACCTGAGCCAGAGCCGACAAAACCCAGCAGTTACTGTAAACTTGCCTTAGACAGCGAGCAGTGTGCTTTGAACTGCAGAGGGAAGGTCGTTGTTAGAGCTGTTGGGGATTATCGCTCATTTACTGAAGATTCAATATAAATGCTTTGTAGGCTTTCCTGCTCCTATCGTCACAAGTGTATAAAAGTAACAAAAGTGACAGTATGAATTTAAAATGGACATACCTGGTAGAAATTCGGTCTGACAAAGCCTTGGTAACACCATTTTTAAAAATCCACCTTGATTTTTGAAACACCCCAGAGCTCTCCAGCTTAACCAACTATGACACACCCAACTCCTGTTTTCTTTGTATGAATTTTTCCTGCCCTCCTTGATGCTCAATTTACTCAATTCCCCACTTCCCATTTGTTTATCTCTGTACTGTGATATTTTCTAGCCTTTGCTGTGACATGCCTCCCAAATGCCAAACTTTACCTCCTATAGGCAATTCCCATAACTCAACACATTCTCTCTGCGAAGAGCAAGGAAACAAACAGGACCTTATTTGACATTTGCTCATCTTCCCAACCTGCATCTACCTGGTCAGCTTTCACAAAGAACCTTCTTATCGAAATGGGAAAGTACCCAAAGCATCTTCTCCAGTTACTGTGATATTCTGCTCGTAGGGTTATTAAATTAAATACTCTGAAAGCTTTTAGGCCACAGCTGTAAAACAACAAAAAGCACAGCAGCAGCAGCAGCAAAGGGCAGCAGCAGCACAAGACATGCAGTGAGGTAAATACACCATCCATACATTAAACAAAGGCATGTACACGACAGGCAAAAAATAAAGGGCTACATAGAGTAAGACAGCCTCTTACACGTCTGCCTTTGTTAGCTGGAATACAGGAAGGAGAGCGCTTTAACAAAGAAAGGAGGAGAATATGTTACAAAACCAAACAGTGACACATACATCAGCTCAGAATTCGTGGCTCTGTATCACCAGGGGTAGTGTTGAGACACACACAAACATGTTTCATTTTTACAAGTGTTTTAGAAACAAGATAGTCTGGGGCAACAAGAGGGAAGAAACATCAAAAAAAAAAAAGGAACAGCTATTTTAAAGTCTGTAGTTTTTACACTGGACAATAGCAGTGAAACTGCAGACTACGTTACACTAGTAATTTGCAATTAGAATCTCTGTACTTTGAACAAGATGAATAAAGCAATCTCTTGGAGACACAATAAATCCAATTTAAAGTAGCATTAAGAACCAGAAATATTTTAAACTTAATTATGAATGTGCAGGTAGAGTCAGGGCTCTCACCACACACTACTATCACTTACTCTGTTTGATAGTGAGAATTCAGAACATGATTTATTCTGTAGTTATTTCCAAAGTTCAGATTTGTTTAGTCTAACCAAAGTCCACAGGGATTGGATGTGAGGGCAGATTGCAGGAGGATTTAAGAAATCTATTTTTAATTCATGACATGTTGAAAACGTGAAAAATAGTATTTTCTAGTAAGTGGCTAAAATAATTTTGTCAAGGGCAAACGGGATTCCATTTTATTGCTATACATAATCACAAATTTATGTTTTGATGATTGCTTCTAGTAGCTAGTGAGATACACAAAGATCCACCTGGCAAGAAACCAAAACCCAACACTTTGACTCTCAGACACTTCTGGTGAACACAGGAGACTTAACACCTAGACGAGGTTACTGAGAGACAGCCTGCAACACACAGGAGAAACAGTGGCAAAGATTCAGAAATGAGTCTATTAATCACTGGGGGTGATTTCCCTTCCCATCAAAACCAGAAACTAGGGACAACAAAATCTATTCCTGCTCCCCTTTGCCCCCTCCTGTCTGCAGAGGAGATACAGGGATTGTTTCTGAACATTTCAGCTTTTACTGATATGAGGATTTAGGCATCAGTTCTGCCAACCTGACCAAGTATCTTACTTCTCATTTCAGGAGGGATAGGTAGAACCATCTAAATAGTGATTTACCACTTTTTTTCTCAGTGTCTCTAGGCCACAGAGGCAGCAGGACATTTATTTTTACTTCTCTCCAGCAGAAACTGCAAAGCTACCATTTTCTTCATTGGAACAATTAAAATTAACTCCAGTCATACTCAAAGAACTATAAACAACGCCGTTATTGGGATGATGTACACGCAAGACATACCCACCCTAGTAAACTCCAAATGCAATCAGTGGGCCAGACTCAGCGCTGCTCACACTTCTGTATGTTAAACAGACTTAAGAGATCTTGGAAAGAGTGCTATCTAACTGCAACTGTATATAATTTTACACTCTCTCTGTCATTCTATAATGAAGCACAGAGGCTGGAGAAACACTATGGGCCACTGCTAATATTTGTATTTACTGGTAATATTAATATTTACTTTGGGTTCTTGATTACGGAGAGTGAAATCCATGTGATACTGCAGCACTGCATGAGCCTGACCTGAGGACTTCTAATTCTTCCTTGGTCTTAAAATAAAAAGAACCCACACACTTCTCAGGTATGACTGAGCACATGTTAATTCTTCTTGAAATTCTGCAAGAAACACTGACCTTCAAGGTAATTACAGCCAAAAAGAGACATGGGAAGGGGAACGGAGGTCCTATTCAGCAGGGAGGGTTTTTTTTTTAGTATCCTTATTTTGATTTAAGTCTGCCTAATACATCGATATTGAACCAACTCAATGAGATAAAACACAAATAACTATTCATTTCGATAATTAAGAGGCTATACGTTATGAATCTCACTATGAATGAATCCAGTATTTGTCCAATAAATGAAAGATACAGAACTGACTTTAAGCCTAACTTTAATGACACCGCCTTTCACCTACTAACGCAGACATCAGCATTACTTCTTTTTCTAATAAAGACAGGTAACTCAACAAGTCTTGTATTTGTCTGCAGGGTGCTCCTTCTGTCTGTGAACAGTCAACTCTCTTCTTTTGCAGTTCTGCCAGATGAGAAAGAAATCTGCCCTGCTGTGAGACATGTTAGCCCCTGGCCAGCCCAGGCCAGAAATGTACTCTTGCCCAGGGCAACTAAAGAAAAAACTGCTCCTGTTGGACTCAGGCTGAAGGTGAAACAAGGAAGTTTGATTCTGCGTGTATTAAGTCATTCACATGCAACAATATACACCAAAGATGGGTATCTGAAAAGATTTGATCTGGGCAGAACAATCAAGAAGAATGTCTTTAAGGATGAGCACCAACAGAACATTAGTCACTTGCATAGACCAAAAAAAATATGATTTTGTCAAAATGCTTGTGAAAAAAACATGCTGCCTTCTTTAAAAAACAAACAAACAAACAAACAAAAAACCCACAAAACCCCCCCAACCAACACTAAATACAAAATAAAGTACTGATGTCCTTCAGAACTAACTAGGTAGCAACCAGGGAAATTTTCTTGTCCTAAGGTTTCCCTTGCAAAATAGAATACTATCATCTACTCCACCACATATGTACTTTACTTCTCTTTTAACAGCTTTTAGCAGAGAGTATGAGATATTTTTAAAGGTAACTTTCTGTGAAAGAACCTGCTGATACAAACTAAATGTTCCTCATACTCAGGCAACATAGAGAACACTTCTTTAATCCAGGTAAAGAATATAATTATTATTCATTTATTGTAGCATTAACATGACAGGGGACTGTGTACTCATTTTTTGGGGGTAAAAAAATTCCAACAATATCAGCAAGACAGGGTTTTCTATATGTCTGTACAAACGTACAGACAAATACCTTCTACTATGGTACCACAAATTACCTTCATATTTTGGCTAAGGTAAACAGTTGATATACAGAAAAAAAAAAAAAAAAGCATCCAGAAGAAAAGATTCTTTCAGAGCTTGTGAAATGAAATGCAATCAGCAGATCAGGCCCATGTACCATCCCCTCTTTGTTACATCCTTCCCAGCAGACATTTCTAGAATAAAATTAATTACATCACCTTTTAAGGCAAATAGAATGATTTTAAATACATACCTATAAATACGTATGTATGTGTAGACACATATATACAAGCACACACAGACGTACACACACAACATACCCACAGAGTTGTAATGGATGGCTCTCTACCATGGATGCACAGTATATACTTTGATTAAAAAAAGCTTATTACTATTGATTTTTATGTGCCTACTACTTCAGTCTGAAAGAACTATAATGCAGTCAATTTTCACCTTTTAATTCAATTCCCTTAGTATGCAATGAATTAGGCTAAATATTTAAACACTGCCCTTATTAAAAACTATCATCTCAAATGGCAATAGAAAGAAGTTACTTCAGTTAGAGTGAAAATTACTTCTTAGTAATTAGGCTAAAAATGAGTCATTGTTTTATTTAAGTGAACAGAAATAAACTGTATGCAAGGAAAACATTTTCACTGAAGTGATCAGAAAACTTTTGGAAACAACTAATGATAAAGTAATAATCTGAAGCAATAGAACTAAATAAATTAAAAACGTGCCAGTGATTTTGGAATCATTTTCTACTGGCTGTATCAGTAGGTAAGGACTAAAAGCAGCTTCTCCCCATTGAGGAAGACTGTTTGCAATTAAGAATTTTTCACATGCACCTAAAGAAAAACATTTACTTTAAAACTGAACATCTATCTATATAAATAGCTGTAAGTATGCTATTACAGAAATACTCTGTTCTCCACTGCACTTCAGATTTTTTAAGCTGACTGCATTAATGTTTGAATATTCCAAATTAATCAACTGAGCTCTGGCATTGAGGGATTTACTGGTTTCAAAGTCAAAGACTTACGTCATCCATAAAATCAATCAATGAGGATGAAGAGGAGGAAAAGGAATCCTATTTTAATGAAAACAGCAGTAAAAAAAAAAGAAAGAGAGAGAGAGATGGATGAAGAAAACTGTTCAATATAAATAAAAGTACAAAAATAAAGAACTCTAAATAAATAGTGCCAGTAAGTTTTCATTAATTGCCTTTCACAGACAATTAATCAATAAACTACCTGAATAAAACACAATCTTTTCCCAGCATTTACTCAGTAAAATAATATTCCTACACTTCAACAGGATTTTTATATTGAAAGTAAGTTATAGGATAAGTAATTAAAAAGCAAATTAAAAAAATGATGTTAATTGTGAGGACTCCAAGAGAGAAAAATGAATCTATGAATACACAATGAAAAGAAAGTAAATTTTGGAACATCAATGACATCAGGGATTGTGCTCTTTCATAGATAAACATGATGACCTTGTACACTCATTAGGAAAAAACAGGTGCAAATTTTAAACCAATGTATAACTGTAAAGGTGTTGCCTTGTCCCCTCTGAATTCAGTTTGATCAATATTTCACCCCAGCTGCTCTTTTAAAAAGAAAAAATGATGCATTGCTTACTGTTGATTAAAAAAAGAAGATAAGAAATGTATAATATAATTTCATTTTTTTTCCTTCCAGGTTTTCTACCTAAACTGGTCTTTTGTCTAAAAGCAATAAAGGAATTCAACAGATTTCTTTTATAAGTATCTAAGATCTGTGGAGAGGAGATGTATAGTAATTATCTGGGTTTTACAGATCTGTGTAAAATAACCAGAAGATGAAGACAACCTAATAAATATACTGTTTCAATAACTTCATTTCAAAGATTATTTATGTATTTTCTCTCATTTTTACCAAACCAGTACCCGCATTACTTAGCATTTTTCCAAATACAAAGAAAGGCCATTTGAACAACTACGCTTTTCATGTTCACTACAAAAATCAGGAAAATTTCTGCATTGAAGGTTTAGGAAAGAATTCACTATGATCATTAGCGTTCAAGAGAAGATAGCCAGCACTGTAAACCACAAAGTGTTCTCACATACTATTATACACAAATATAAATGGGGCAATATGATTAAAATACAGTAGCAAACTCTCAGCAATATATGACACGTGACTGCAGCAGTTCCAGTGACTAACAGAGAGATAGGATAGCTGTGCACTTACTTCAAATTGATCCAGAGCAGAGGTAGGCGCATTCAAAAATGCCAAGAAAGAATTCTGTGAGTCTTGGTGCTTTACACCTAGAAAACAGCAGCAGGTTTTTTAAGCTACAGAAAAACGACTTTTTAATGGAGGACCTTTGCCTTGCTGAATCGGGGTTTGAGTATCCACCTGAACCACCTACATTTTTTGAAACGAGTTGTCACATTTGGTCTGTTTTCCAGAGTAAAAGGGTTTTTTTTAATAGATGTACACCCAACTATGCAATCAGTGTATGTTTAATTAATCTTTTCCAAGCCAGGATGCGTGTGATGAGAATTCAATATGAAAACAGACTGTATGTATGTGTCTATTACGCAAAAGGCACAGGTTTTTAATGTGCTTATGTCCAATTCAATGCCTGCCACAACAAGACAGCTTTAGCAAACAGAGAGGCTTCCACAAAATTACACAGAACAGGCTGTTTGAGGAACACACCAAATAATACGAGTTCCCTGACC
This sequence comes from Limnodromus scolopaceus, assembly GCA_028565335.1. Classification (NCBI taxonomy): domain Eukaryota; kingdom Metazoa; phylum Chordata; class Aves; order Charadriiformes; family Scolopacidae; genus Limnodromus; species Limnodromus scolopaceus. The sequence continues at coordinate 12,664,529 of JAOXNO010000024.1, read as the reverse complement.
CATGCTCTGTGCCTGGCTGCCACCTCTTGCTTTTCAATGTCTAAGAGTTAACACCATCCCAGGTGAAGCTGCAGATGCCTCTGTGGGTTTTCAGCCAGCAAACAGAGCAGGGATGCTGCATCCTCTGGAGCCACGGAGGCTTGACATGAAATAACATCTTGACTGTTATTTTAACTTGCTTCCACTGACTTGTTATTTTTTTCTTCTTTTCTTTGGGTTGCTGTGTAGGTGTTTATAAATCACAGACATCTACAAACTCTAGCTTCCTGAACACTACAAATACATTATATATACACATACATATTGTGACCAGAGCCTGCAGGACTGTGTGCATCTCCAAAGATTTGTGCTCCCAAAGGTCACTTATTTCTCTTAAAAAACGTGTCAGTGTCTTGCTCTAAATATAACCCACAGTGAACAAAGAAGTTAAAAAGAACCCTCTCCTCTTCAAAATATACATACACTGAAACCCCAGCAAAGTACTGAAAACAATCATCAAATTACCTGTTACTTTACAGAATCATTTTTAGTAATCTTTTGCCCCACCCTTCTAAGTTTCTGGAATACATTCATAAAGAGCAAAGGATTCAAGTGCTAATCTAAGAAATCCCTTCCTAGAAATCAATTTCCACACAGAGGAAGTCACTCTAATGCTGTACATTGACTATATTTGAATCCTCTCTACAGTTCATGATTCGAACATCAATGTATTTCTTCTCAGAAGAGAAAACCAAATCCAAAAATTATGAGGATTTGGGACTAAGGTGTATTTCTATCAAAATATTGGAATAGTTGCAGTAGAATCTTACTAATTTACTTCTGGCAAAAGCCATAATTACTAACTTTTCCTCAAATGGTACATTTTCTTTTTTTTTTTTTTTTTTTTTTTATAAAAAAAAGAAAAGAGTAAATGTTTATCTCTATTTTCACAAAAACAATAAGGTTCTAAAAGCTGGAAAAAATACAGGGTCAAATATTAATCATAAAGTATTAACAGATCGTTTAATGCAAAAGAAGGTTTCAGAAGTCAAGTAACCATGGATAATATTTAAGGCAGTTCAAGAACCTATAGCTGAAAGCTAAGCATGACACTGCATTACTGTCTCCAGGGAGGAACTATCACAACTTCCTCTCCAACCACTTGGAAGAAGCATAATGTCGGCATCAGGGTTAAGCATCAAGACAAACAAGTATCAATTTCCTAAGTCTTATGCGCTAATTGGTCATTTTTTAATGTTCTGTGTAGATTTTACCAGTCAACCAGCACTTGGAGGCCTATAGATAGGAGATGAGCGTTAACTAGTATACATTACTGATGGACATGCTGTTAAGTTGCAAAGGCCAAACAATATTTGACATCCCTACGCAGCAATTGTTGCCAGGGTTTTGAAACTCGAGTTCAAACAATTCCCTACAGAAAATTAGGTAATTCCATTTGGCTTGGAAAAAAAAAAAATCACTTCTTCCCATGTGACTCATAAGATACAGATATTAGAGCTACTACGGGAACTGCAAAGATTCAGCCAAATCATTAATCATCTCTTAATGAAATTTTTTTTCATTTCAAATTTACCAAAAAGTCTCTTCTCCCAGCAACAATGCGAAATGCTGTTAGATGCATTAGAAATCCCAGAACGTACTCTTAATAGTACAGCAAAAACCAAACATCACCACACTTGCTCACTACATCATTACAGAGCCAATTAACGAAGTCATCCCAGAAACAAATGAATGCTACAAATGCCTCTGCAGTTGTTTACTCTCTGTGTAGACAGGCCCAAACCATCCATAGAGGAATGCTATGACCAGTATGGAAGCCTAAATATCTTCACCCATCATAGAAGGGGGAAAACAATTATAAATATACCCTAAATTTTCTGGCAGTAAATCACTATCCACAAGCCAAATAAAAATAATGCAGTTCAAACTCAAGGAAACCCTTATTGGTTCAAAGTATATCAACAGAACTGAAACGGATTACAAGCACGGATTAGAAGTGCAAATGCAACTGCTGTGGGTACATCTTAACACGCAATTATTGTGCTCACATTTTATATGCCAGAGCCTGTTGGTGGCATATTTTAGTTGCAAGGTGACACCTAATTGATAAGATGTATCCACCAACGTGAAACGTGTTATTTACTGGGATATCAGTTGCCATACCCTTTTCAGATCTAAGCTCTTCCGTCTCCTTTTTCAGCCTTTCAATATCAGTCAACAGTTCCATGTTCTTCTTTTCAGATTCTTGCAATTTACTTCAAAAGAATACAAATAAAAAAAATGTGTAAATATTGAGAACCCAAGATACAAGTCATTTTTCTTTGTCCTTCTTTCCATGCTATTTAAAAAGTAACGCTCAGCAAGTTTCATGATGTCATCAAATGCAAGAATGAATTCAGAAATGTATTAGGACCTGTTTAGTATGCTATCTTAAAAAAAAAATCAAAACAGAACAAGCAATTAATTGTCCCTGTTTACCCATTAAATAGGCTCATGCTTCTAATTTATTAGTAAACATTTGAGTCTGTATCCCGTGAATGAGAAAAAAAGACAACATTTATTTTTTATGCTTAAAAATTGTGGGTTTTTTTAATTTGTTAATTTACAGCACCTGTGATGCTCACAGATTATATTGAACTATTTTTCTTCTCAGTTACTCTACAGTTAGTTGTTTCGGTGCTTTCTGATTCACAGCTGATATGTAACACTGCTATGCATTTCCACCACACTTCTCATCCTTGTCTATCAAAGCAAACACTGGTTGTCCTGCTTTTAGAGGATCTACAGTGTTGCCCATCATTGTGGTATCTGGCCTGGAAAACACTCAAGTAAGGTGGGTGAGGTATTCCCTCTTCACAGGTAACGTATTTGAATCTCAGCTCTGTCCAACGGCTTTCCTAAAGCTGTAGAACAAGTCAATGTTCCTCAAATAAGACGGAAGAGAAATTACTCATCTTGCCTGTGTTTGAAACCCTTACATCACATCCAACCCCTTCTCTCCTAGAAGTCATTTCCATGCCTTGTCCATGTCTATCTATGGGCTTAGATACTGGAAGACGAGAGAATTGCTGCTGTGAAAATTGTTTTTGTACAGAAAGCGCTAAGAGGAACAGAAGGGGTGTGCTCAGACAAGGCTCAGAAGTCCTACTTCAGCTGAGTTCCTACTTCAGCTTACACCAACCCAAAGGACTAACTCCACATTCCCAGCCCAGTGGGATTCCTCATTTGAAAATGTAACAACCGTCACATCACAGTCCAGTACCGATTTTCCTCTCATGGCAAATTTGCCGTGCTTGCCAGTCTAAGTCAAATTGCAACATATCACAGGAACTATGCAAACAATATGTATTTTGTATTTGAACATATTTTTGCATTTTATCTACTAAAATCTCTTTGCTTAACAGAGTTAACAACTTGTAAGAAGAATGAGAACCACAGCTGAAGAAATGAAAATCTTTCTTTTTTAGCAGAACTGACTTGCAGTAGTTCGCAGCAGTGCAGGCTCACTCTTAAACATGCCTCACTCTAATTGGAAGGATTCTCTTGTAGGCATACAAAAGCTCATGTGTTGTCTTTGATTTCTCTGTCCAAACTAACAAAGGAAATAACAGGCACCAGTTTCACTGGTGAGTGCTATGGAGAAGTCACGTGCCACTAGAGGTGGGCTCCAAGAGATTTCCATAGCTCTGGGCAGATTGAAGCTAGAGACTTAGAAATGGAGTGTCTTCTACTAATCCCCTGCCTCAGGCATTCACCCAACTCAAAATAAATTTTGTACTTTAAGGAGAAGTGGGGAGTGGGGCAGGGAGAGAGGTCTGAGGAAGGCATAAAAGAATTCATAATCTATAAGGACATCTTATTACTGTTCAAATCAGTCTGCAACAATTGATTTTCATCTGCTAACCCAACACAGCTATCAAAAGAATGGAAAAAGAGTACATTCTAAGATACAAAACCAACCCATGCTTGCATTTGAGCTTGTTATCACAACTAGGAGAGATTATATTATTAAAAAGAGAGTATCCCCTCTGAAAGTCTTCAAGATTTCCCATTTTCCCGGTAAGCGTTCAACTGCTTACACAATGAAGAGAGAGATGGCCTTTTTTCACATTTGGATATAAGAAACTGGCAATTATTCATTATCAAATTTTGACAGACAAGATAGTGAAAATCATGTTTTGGTGACACTCCCTGGGAAGTATCAAAGTAAATTTCCATCAGAACAGTTCAGTCTTACCACTCTGTAGAGATACAGGAAGCTTTGACTTTATTCAACTCATCCTGAATAGCCTGTTTGGCTCGGATTTCGGCATCAAGAGCAGACTGTAGTTCCAACCTCGCAGACATATCCAGTTTTGCAAAGCGGCGCATCTTCCAGGGCATGTCCTAGTAAAGAATAAAAAAAAAAGAAGAAAAAGACAACAAAAAAAGCAGAAAATGAGGAATGTAAGTGACTTCAAACAACCGCATTTCTCAGTCTATTGTTTCGAACATGAGTTCATTAATTTGGAAGTAATCTAAAATTTAAAAATTAAGTGTATTGTTATTAGTATTATTAAACTCAAGTACTAAATAAGCAAGATGAACATCTTATGCTGTCATCACCTCAAAATTAAAGAGATTTTGTAAATTCTAGTTTTGATGTGCCTCGATCAAATGACAGCTATGAAGGACATTCACATTTCACAAGTGAAAGATTTTAAGGCTTTTGACCTAAAGTACAGATTTCCTTCAACAAATTTGTATATGTTTATAAAGTAGCTACGTAAACAATATAATAGTTAAAAACACGTTATAAAGACATTAACTGATAAACAACAAATTTGCTATTCAGTTATTCAGAAGGGAAGCTCTAGGAAATTTTAACATTTGACTAAGAGACTCTACAGACAGGTAATTACTTCAGCTGAAACTATCAAATCAGGGTTTTTTCAAACAAACAAAAAAAAATCTGAAGTGCATATGGAAGAAGGGTCTTACTGTAGCTCTTGCACCCAAACTGGAGTTCCTCAGGGCCTCTAATTCTTCTGTCATTTTGGAAGCCAAGGCCTGAAGATAACCTCGAGCATCTTTTTCATCACTTACCCTAAATAATCACATAAGAAGGAAAAGGTGTTTTAAACAAAGAATCTCAGGATAAAAGACAGAAGTCCCTTCAAAAACAAAACAGCAACCAGAAAGAGAAAAAAGCAGAACACAAAAATCAGAAAACATAAGGAAACACAAAAAAAAAATAATCCAGAAAACCACATAATAGTGGAACCAGTGGTTTACTTTATCAATTGACTGTGAGAACTAGTGGTTAGAATCAGTGATGTTATTTCAAGAAATACTAATTAAATAAGGAGAGTCTAATTCTGATGTTATTAAACAGCATAAGCCAGAAGAGGCTCTCTCATCCCCCGAGCTTTCTTTCTATCAAGACATGTTTCCTGGGTGTAAACACATCAAGGAGGAGACACGTCTGTTCTTCAGATTCTTTGATCTTCAGTTACAAAGGGAAAACAACTTTCTGTGATTAATCACAGCAGAAGGTTCTTTCTTCATTTTGCCTCAGGTATTAACACAGAAAAGAAAGTTGCTAAAAAATTACCTCACTGAAACTAAGTAGCTTATGAAAAACCCAAAACAAACAAATGGGGGGGGGGGGGAAGAACCCGAAAAAGGAAAAAACCACCTGCTGCAGTGACTTCTGGGAGTGCAGTTTAAGACTCATATAAAGAAGACTGCTTTAATCCAGAGGAAGCTAATGGAAAAATAGTGACCTTATGCCACAAAATTCCCACCAGCATGAAAAAGGAAGCATTTATTCATGCTTTGGGCTTTACCTTCCTTGTCTCCTGCCTACAATTTAGTTCAAGAGGTGGGGAGGAGCCTCGGGAAAAAAACCCACAACCAAAACACGTCCTGACTCTATTAAAAGTCAGTGAGAGTTTTGATATTAATGAGTCAGTTTTGATATTAATGAGGCAGCACTTTTCCCAAGCTATACCAGAACTCAATGGAAGCAGCGTGCCAACTTTTTTTTCCCCGTAACATTATTCATGAAACACATTTTGAGGACCAGGTATGGATGATCTTGGCCCATATAAACTACTCAGTGGGCAAATTAGGTGAGTAGTCGTCCAAGATGCTTTTGGGGGAGGTATGTGACAGAGGGTACATAATGAAATGCACAGCAAAACCAAAAGGATGTAAGTAAAAATAAAAACAGTGAGAGGTTCTCAAGGTGAGAAAGTAAATTTTGCTGATGTAGAAGGAGAAAGAAATTTAGAAACTGGCATTTGATCTCTATTTTCAATGACATAAAATCTTTGCAGAAAAAAAGGGACAATGTCAGATTAAAAATAAAATGGAATTGGTGCCTTATTTTTTAACTTCTCTAGTTAAAGATGAAAAACTTTAAATGTTTGATTTCTTTTGTCAACTTTTATCATGCCGTACAGATCTTTTCTCACAGAAGGTGAGAAAACACTTCAGTTATTTGATTTATGATGCACAGAACCTTAAGGTTCTAAATTCTGCAAAGCTGCACATGCAATAACCTCAGAGAGATGTTCCACGGAACATGTAGAAATCTAGAAAAATGAAAATTTACACATAAAGTCAATTTATGTTCAGTAAGACAGTAAATATAAACAGTACAATGTAGAGCAAAGATACAGTTTTGTTGTCCACTAGATGGCAACATTTTCTACATAATGAGATACGTTGACTAAACACGTGAATCCAAGAGTTTTGCAGTTTCTTGATTTGTTACCGTTTTGCTGGGTTGGTTTTTTGGTTTGGTTGGCCTTTTTAAAAAAAGAATACAGCAGGAATGGTAAAGTTCATCTTACTAATGTTCCTCCCCTTGCCCTCCCTTCCTCCAGAGAGCTCTAAAAGGCACAGTAGAAAACCTAAGGAAGAAAAGTTCTTTAGGTTCCACCCCAGAGTTAACTTCTTTCTTTGCTGAAAATTTACATTAGATGAACAGTTCTCTTTTCATATACAATGTTAAGTGCCCAGACAAGCTTAGTTTGTTAACTATAAAAACCTAAAATGTCAATATAGCACAAATTCCTTTAAAATATAATTTCACTTTTTAGTTGGAGCCAACATCATGACAACCTTCAAATAACCACTGACCACGATCTAGTGTGTTGTCAGGCTGGTGGGGACCTTGGTCTCTCTGGGTCTCTCTATCCAAGATACTTTACATCTTACCTGATTTAAAAACCCCAAAGAAGTCCCTGGGCCACGATGCCCATTTCTCCTGTAGTTTCTCAATGCTTTTAAATTCCTGTCTTTGTATCACTATGCTCAAAGCCTTCAACCTAATTATTTTCTTTTTCCTCTGCCATCTCCAACAAAAATTGTTTTTTAAAACTACTTCTCTAAAACTTTTTAACATGTCACTCAGCCCCCTGTCCCTCTGCCCTGGTGAGGCCCCATCTGGAGCACTGTATCCAGTTCTGGGCTCCGCAGTTAAAGAAGGGAACTGCTGAAGAGGATACAAAGATGATTAGAGGCCTGGAGCATCTCTCTTATGAGGAAAGGCTGAGGGACTTGGGTCTTTTTAGTCTGGAGAAGAAAAGACTTAGGGGGGATCTGATCAACACCTACAAATATTTAAAGGGTAGGTGCCAGTCTTTTTTCAGTGGTGCCCAGTGACAGGACAAGACATAATGGGCACAAACTTGGACATTGGAAATTCCATCTAAACATGAGGAAGAACTTCTTTACTTTGAGGGTGGCAGAGCCTGCCCAGAGAGGTTGTGGAGTCTCTGTCTCTGGAGACATTCAAAACCCGCCTGGACACGTTCCTGTGCAACCTGCTCTAGGTGGGCCTGCTTTGACCAGGGGGTTGGACTAGATAATGTCCAGGGGTCCCTTCCAACCCCATATCATTCTGTGATTCTGCAATTCTGTGATTCCCAGATCCTGAAATTTCTTCCTGCCCTCCAAAATTTCTATTTTATAGATAATTAACCTCTGATTATTCCTACTTCAAACAACCATCTCAGAATTGTTGATGTTTTGAGTCTCTTAAAGTTGAATTTACCCAGAATTTTTGCTAAAACTTTTCCACAATTTGTGGAAAATTGACAGTAACCAGATTTCAGAAAAAACAAAAAATCTGGGGCTTTTTAATGCTGGAATTAATGCAGACATGTTTGGAAGGGTTTGGGGATGTGTGTGTATGTTTTTTAATGGAATCAATAATGAAGATAAAATAAACCATAGTACAGTAGATTGGAAAGATACCGAGTCAACAAGGAGAATATTAGCCGCATCTTTTGGTAAACAACAGTTGCAGCTGAAGCTAAGCCTAAGATCCACTCTATGGGTAAATGAGGTAGGATTTAGCACATCCATAGAAACGTACTCAACAATTCAGAATTCTTGCTTTGAACTAGTTGTCTATGCTTCCTTTTCAATCAGTGGGGAGAAAACGAGACTTCTACAGTACTAGTCACGGGATTTATTTTAGTTGTCTACCTTAGAACTTCTGAAACTAGGTTACATGAATCCCTCCCAGAGAGACTAATAAGTTATGACTTTTGCCAAGTCCTCTGGGAATCACTACCAAGACTTTCATCAACCTCCTTTTCTGCAACAGAACAGAAATACTGTACCACGGCTATTTAAAAGATTGCTTTTTAAAGTGGCTGCATTAACCTCCTATGCAATGAATCTCTTTCCCTTCTCCCCTAGGAAAATTTATAGCTGACTATAAAAGCCTCAATATTTCTTACTCTTGTCAAGGAGTGATGAGTGATTTGGCAAATATAAACTCGTCAATATAATAGCTCCATTAAGGCTGAAGGATCTGTGAGGGTCTACTGCTACCACATTAGAATATGCAATGAAATTTTTATTCAAGTGTTTATATTAAGAATTTTGCTGTATTTATGGCATCTGAGGATAACAACAACAAAAATAAAAAGGATTTTGAACATTTGCCCTAAACAAGATGCAAGTATGAAAGAAAGGAAAGGTAAAAGGGAACATGATAGAACACTAAAATTACTCACAAGTTATAAAATCTGAAAGAAATAATAATTTAGAAGGGCCCAAGGAGTCGTAAAGAAAGTGACAATCTTAACCACCCAAAATGTGGTCTTGAATACTGGGGCAGAGATATCTATTAGATGTGAAAGCACTCAAAGGACATAAGGGACTCCTTGTGTTACTTAAGCCAGGGCTAGAACAAATCCCTTCAACTTCCACAGGCAGCCGAGCAAACTGTTTGCAAACCCAGTAATTAATTCCATTTACTGCCTCCTATCCTTCATGAATCACAGTACAAAAAGAAGGTGGTAGGCAAAACTCATTTTTAAGAGGTTGAAAGTATGCACCCAAAATACATATTTTAAAGTAATATTATGTGAAAAAGCTGTTCATTTTGAAGAGGGGGCCTATAAGCCTTACCCAACTTTGTTAGCTCCAAGGCATTTTCTTGTCATACTGAAGAGGAGGACAGGTATGGATTTAAATTACATGTTCTGAGGAAAACATAGGCTTGTGACTGATTAAATAAGATTAATTTTCTTCAAAGTTACTTTTTTTTTCTTTTAAAATGTTTATCATTGTTATGGATGTTTAAATACTTCATATAGCACCCCATGTTCCACAGCAAGAAGTCCCCAGAGAAGGACCTAGTGTTACTATGCAGTGCTAAGCTTTAAGGACAGCAGATGGACACAATCAGATTATCTGGGTAACACATGGAAAATTGAAATATAATAAGACAAAAATGTGAGCCAAGATATGGCCTCATGTAGTTGAAAAAAAATTTGACATAAGCAAAGAGAAGTATGAAAATTAAGATTTGGTTTATCTCCTTATGTTTACCCCCAGTACTTCTATTTTTATCTTCTTTTCACATACTTCTTTATTTTTTAGTTCCATACTTCTTCAAAGACACTTGATTATCTTAAAGGATGACTAAAATGGTACCTTTCATTCAGATGGTCTTGTATGTTCCTGATCTCAAAAAACTCAATCCCAAACCTCTTTTACTCCCCAGTGACATCTCTAATTAGTGCAAGATGCTTTATCATATACCTGAACCACACCTCCAAATATTAAATACTCTCATAAATTGGAGAAGGGACATTCGTAATGGTTGTTGGTGCGTTTTTACATAGTGTTAAGTAAAACAATCCACAACTAATTCTGACTTGTCTTTTTCTAGAACTGCCAAGTTTTAGGAGTGCTTTCACATGTAAATCTGAAAAAAGGGGTTTGGTTACCTTGGGGCATTAAGACAGATAAGCATTAACCTAAAAATATATCAAATGTGAAATAATAGACTTGTCTCTTTTGTTATACGGATTTTTTTTTCTGAATAAACATTTCTGAGTGGCTAGAAATTAACTTCATCTAAACAACTTTTATGTTTTGGTTTGGTTTTTTTTTTTTGTGACACAGGCTGTCTACTACCTTCACAGTTATGAGAGGAAAGACTTAAAATGAACATGCATGAAGTTGGCCCTTCATATATTTTAACCTCTGTTACGAATACAGTGCCTTGAGACTCTATGGACTTCATATTTTATGTAACAAATACTGTTTAAAACAATTCCAGAACCCCAGAGTCCAGCCTTCTTTCTTACTACGTATTCACATGGCTATATTCAAAAGCCAAAATGCTCTGTATTTGGACAACAAAATTATATTGACATTGTAACACCACCAAACTACATTTCATTAAAACAAATGTTTTCCATTCTTGCTTTGACAAAATAAATTAGATTTTTTCACTAACATGAGATGTGAAAAATGGGGGGGGGAGGGGAATATCAAGCAGTGAATCAAAAATAAGATTAGTATATGGTGATAAAACCTTCCCAGAAGTGGATGACTTGTGAAAAAAATCACGTCTGGATGCAAACTGATTTTGTAGATGCTAAACACTGCAATGGACCATAAAAGGGAGAGGAAAAGTAAAGGCCACCTAGAGAAAACAATCTTTTTCTCTTTGTAGTTTCAAATTGGTTATTTTTTTCCTTAATTTATTAGAACTGGACAGAACACTTTAGAAACATAACGTCATTATTTAGCAGAAGTATTATTAGAAACATCACTTGACTGGCTTTGTGGTAGTCTCAAATGCCCTCCTTGTGAAAAAAAAAAAAAAAATCACATAAATGTTGCACTGTATTTGTTGCATTCTGCCACATGCCAAGCAGATGAAGGAAATTAATGCCGAGACACAAACACCCTCAGCCACTGCTTTTCCCAGGCTTTTTCCCTCTGGGAGGCGTGAGCCCAGCACATGACTCCTTCCAGGGTTCCTCCAAAGCCACAAGCCACACCCAATGGCCATGATTTTTCTGCACTTAAAAAAAGCTGTATTAGGTAAGACACTTTTGTTCTTAAGGAGGAACCCAATTTTCCAGGTTTGGATATTATTGAAATCTCAAGCGAAAATACAGCAGGATCCCAAGAGGGCGAGAGATTTCACCGAAGCGATTCCAAATGCCACGGGCAAAGGGAAAAGCTCCGTAATGGCCCGACCACATACAGAGAGGATTCTGCAACGACACGAGAGCAGAGTATTCACCATTGGATGATCTCAGTAATTTGGGCTTCCCAGTGTGCCACGGACTCCTTTTTATCAGCCAGATCTCTCATCTCTTCTTCCAGCTGCCGGTTGTTCATACTCAGCCTCTCAAACATGGTGGTGAGCTGAAGGAAAATTTAAACAATGTGTTAAAGGTAGAAGCTGCCGTGAACCCAGCTCTGAGCAGACTCAAAGCCACGTGTTCCCCTCTCCCATCTGCTTCAAAAATTGCTACTACCCATCACAATGAACACCACGTAACAAATAAAAGCCAGAATCTCTTCTCATGTATGACTTTAGCTGTACTGAAAGGGCATTTTTAAGGACTAGAACTACATTTTTACTCTAATAAATTAGTTAATTTTCTGAGGATTACTCTCCAAACGCCTCTATAACTCTTAGAAGGTCTCTGCTTTGCACCCTACTGGTGTAGGATTTTCTATATAGAAAAAAACTACATTAAAAGAGCAACGCAATAGCACGAGATTTGTTATAGCTCAGATAAAAATGCAGATCCTCTCTCTTGTTTAGTAACCATGGAGAATGAGAGGCTTAACACAGACAGGGGCGACTCAGTCTCGAGATTCTCCAGGTGTCTCACATCCTCCTATTTTTCATTTTACTTACTTGCAGACAGGGAAATTGAAATTAAATGCACATCTGTAAGTACAATACATTATACATAGCAATTAACCTCCCTCGCATTCACACGGCTGTCACTCATACAGGCACATTCGGCAAGACAAAAGCCCCAGCCAACCTGAGCTGGTACCAGGAAATAAACCCTCATTATGGTCAATAATTATTCAGAAAGTCAAACTGGAATTACAGATTACATAGACTTTACAGGAAGGCCAGCTCGGAATGAATCTCATGTGAAAGGCTTCTTCTAGTACTGAAATACATTAATGACTCAAAACGATGAAAAAAATACGAGTTTTACATCTATTCTGCTTTTTACTCCTAATACAGGTACTCTGCTCCACATTTATCACCTAAATGGGTTTATGATTTAAAAATACCTATTTACTAAGTGTCATTTGACAAGAAAAATACAAAGCTAACCAAATTGAAAAATAAAAGGAGGCTAAGCAGAAAAACTATCAAAGTGACTTAGTCCTTGGACTAAGCCTACATATAGGCATATACAGTATAAGTCTTATATGGTATGAAAATATGCTTTAATTTGAACACTGACATGCAAACATGCTTACTTTGAAGAACACTGTACTTTCATCATATTTTTAGGAAATTTAATGCATTACAAAAAGAATAGACAAGTTTAGCAAGACACGGCTAATCCACAATGAACTCGAATAACCTGTCAAAATGAACAATAAAGAGATAATCTAAATGCATGAAACATAATTATTCCTTGCTCAACACATGTCAATTAATATGCTTTATCATTTGTATTTTTTTAATATCTCAAAGTAACACTTAATCTCAATGGGTGGGAGGGGTCCTGCTATTTCACAGTAATTGACATGCAAATACACTCTAAGTAATCACATCATTAACTATGTATTTTTATATTTGGGTCATACAATGAAATAATCTTTCTTTTTTTGCTTGAGGTATTGTCTAAAATTAATCTTACCGAACTGTGAGACCATCTAACCCAATTCCTACACATAAAGGCATATATATATATATATATGTGCACACACTCTCACGTTGTCTCATAGTAGACATTCTCTATTCAAATCAAATATTAATCACCACTTTTGGTGTAATACTAATTTCTGCTGTCAATTAAGAGTTAATAATAGCCAATATAGCTCTATATTGTCCAGTCTGTACATAGCATACAATGGCTGTAAACTCAGGACTCAACAAATCAGCACTTACCTTATCGAGTTCATTTGAAAGCTTTTTGTTTTCCTCCGTTAGCAGAAGCTTTTCTCGTTCATACTTCTGTTTGAACTCCGTTTCAAATTCCTCTCTTTCACTTTGGCTAAGAAACAAAATGAAGCAGAACTATAAATTTTCCTACTCATCCCACTATCCACTTAAACACATAAAGACCAATGCACAGACTGTTGAATTTTATGATTACACAATGATCTCTCCTTCAGTATAGAATTAATAGAGTTCCACTGAGCTAACGTTTATGGATCCACTTGTATGTCTTTGATTCTTTAGATGAATCCTTCAAACACTGACCAGCTGGAATTCTGCAGAACCAAAGGGTGTGTCAATATTCTGAGATGTTCCGGGTAAATTCTCAGCTGACAGAAACATTATTTTAACTTAGACATTTCCACACTTGCAAGACTGTACTTACTATCAGATAACCTACTAATATCACCAAATTCTAGAGCAGGTTCGGACCATTCTTCCTGAGAAAGAGTTTCAGAGTAGCTGTTTCACCCAACCCTTCCCTTCTGTGGATGTCACTCCGTAGAGGAGAATCCCTGCCTGATTCTGCTTAACTTCAGCTTTGATCCTGCACAATGAATACGAGAACATGGAAATAAATTAAGCTGCTAGATCCTCTGTTTGCCAAAAAAAATTGCAGTTTCCCTAAAGTGGTGCACAGCAATGTTTTAGACGTACAACTCCTACCTCACATCCACTCTTTTTGAGACTTTTGAGACTATGTTTGTATGTTGTATTCACCATTTCACCAATTATTATTTCCCCCCAGTTAAGAAGGACAGGAAACTGCTAGAGAGGGTACAGCAAAGGGCCACAAAGATGATTAAGGGCCTGGAGCATCTCTCCTATGAGGAGAGGCTGAGGGACTTGGGTCTTTTTAGTCTTGAGAAGAAAAGACTTAGGTGGAATCTAATCAATACATACAAATACTTAAAGGGAGAACGCCAGGAGGATGGGGCTGGTCTTTTCTCAGTGGTGCCCAGTGACAGGACAAGAGGAAATGGGCACAAGCTTGAGTATAAGAAGTTTTACCTAAATGTGAGGAGGAACTTCTTTACTGTGAGAGTGGTAGAGCCCTGGAACAAGCTGCCCAGGGAGGTGGTGGAGTCTCCTTCTTTGGAAACATTCAAAACCCGCCTGGGCAAGCTCCTGTGCAACCTGCTATAGGTAGGCCCGCTCTGGCGGGGGGGTTGGACCAGATGATCTCCAGAGGTTCCTTCCAACCCCATAGGATTCTATGATTCTATTCAGGTAACTGGCACAAAGCTCATCAGTTGGTTGATGGAACTATACTATAAACGCCACAGATAAATATCCATTCAGCAAATACCACTGTCTAGCCTTAAAAGGTGTGAAAAAGTGCCCAGTATAAAAGGTTAACTCTGTCCAGGGGAAACCTCGTTTGGAGCATCACAATTTTTTTCCTGAATACCGCTCTGAATTTTACATTGTGCAACTGAGGAGTTACATTCTCGCCTCTTTTCCTGAAACGCAGAACTACTACAACTGCCAAATTGAGAGAACACCCTTAAAAGATGAGGAGTGTCAGTGGTTACAGTGCACCCAGTTAAGAGTAATGCTGGTTTGAATTTCCTACTCCTAATTTGAAATTCATTTAGCACTTCAACCACCCTTTGAAATCCAGTACAGCACGTTAGACTCGTGGTGAAATTCTACGTTGCCAGGCATCCTTTGAAACATAACACTACATCCTTAGCAAAGTAACATACTATCGTTAGTGTTTAAACGCCGAGTTTGAAATTCTCCACCGCTCCTTTTCAGTATCAACAGCTTCCACACGTGTGATGAGCAGCTTAGGGAAAAGGCAGGAAGAGATTAAAGCATTGGCCCTCAGGGGAATTAATAACAGGTCCTGCTTCTGTTTGCAAGGCACAGATTCAAAGCTAATTTCTCAGACTGTAGACCAAACAGATTTATAATTATTTCTTTCATTTAGATTTTATGGTTTCGTTTAGGGTTTTTTACTCTGTATTTATCTAAAATTTGTTCTTTTAAGGCTCTAAGGCTCAAAGCAGCCATAATGGTGGTGGATTAAGGAAGCTTTGGATTGGCAAAAGAGCCCAACATATTTGTAGCTTTCTGTATTTTACATTCTTAATTCAACTAGTGATTGTCATTATCCCACTAAGTCAGATTGCTGTAGTATAATACAGAAACAAAGTTTAAATTTAAGCAGAGGAGAAGGTGGGTATAATCCATCCTACCCAAACATCAACTCAGCAAACCAGAACTGTGACAGACTCCCCAGATGTACCTTGGACAGCCAGGAAGATCAGAATAACACATTTGCTTTGAAGCCTGGCATCCTCCTCTCCCATCAAGCTTTTTCTCTCATCTAAAATTTAGCTATGTATCCGCTCTTCGAGTTTAAAAAATCATACATGATCCAGCTATCTTTTTGTCAGTAAAATAACTGTAGCAAACCACATGCAAGCAATGTGAAATACAGCTTTATAGTAACACCTTGTCACTCCAGCTCTTTATTGTGGCTGTACAAAGTGGAGAAATATTTTATCTTACTGCTTTGAAATCGAGAAAAGTAGACCTGAAACAAACACCAGCCCCCAGGCTTCTTTATATCACGCAATTTAAAAACAACAAACACTGTTTTAGAAAGCTCTCTGCTTTATAAATCTATCATTAAATGACAGGTTTAAACAAAATTCTACAAACATGATTTATGGAGTTTCTTGCACCTTCTTCTGAAATATTTTATAGTGACAATTCCAAGAAGTGGAATATTGTGCTATACAGATCACTGGCCTGATACTGTGTTCCTACGTTCCCAAATTTAATAGCATGCAGTTTATCAGACTTTAGCAAAGGGCAATCATTTTGTACAGAAAGGAAGTTTCTCTCCCTTGAAGATTTATGCTGTTGAAATAGCCAAAGTATGAAAGCTTAAATTTGAAGGAAAGAAAGAAAAAATACTTTTTCTAAAAAATGAAACAGAAACCACCAACATGTAAGTTATATAAAAAAGTACATACAGATTTTGATCAAGCTCTTGTTCACTCTATATTATAGCCCTTATGAAGTAATGCAACTGCAGCCTCTTATCAAAACCTTTTTCTTTTAATATGCACTAAAGATTATTTTTAGACTACTAAAATTTTTTTCCCAAACCGTATACGCACACTTCACCACACCCAGCCCAAGCCTATTGTTGAAATAATTCCACTTATTTCAGCATAAAGCCTCCAGGTGCTTCCTCTTCACCACTTCCATTGAACACCTCTGTACTGGCAGCCTCGCAAAAAGCTTTGCCTGATTACAAAGGCTTAAAACAGTATGTGCAAGCAGAAACACCCCCAAAAAATCCATGTTCTCTTAATAAAAACTACCAAATACTGAGAGAATTGAGCAGCAACAGCAATTGTCCCATTTCTAATATTTAAGCTTCCTTTTTCAACCTCTGAACCACTACAGAAGTCAATTTGTAGCACACCCTGAACAGTGGACATAGGCACTTCTTTGGAGTCCTAAGATTTGCATGAGATTCTGCAGATCTGTTTAACAAAACCCAGTTAAGATCAGGTCTTCATTAATCACTCCTCATGTGCTTGGACACATCATATGCTGCTGAAGCCCTTCCTATTAAGGGCCAAGCAGTGGATTCTCGTTACGTGATATGCTTCTGTTCACGCTTTAAAACGTTCTCTTACACCAACACTTGAAATACATAGAGATGGAACCCAGGTTTATGTCAGTGCTCATTTTAGATTTGCATCTGGCTCTTTTATTATTTCTAGAGAGAAACTAGACTGAAACGTTTCTGAACTAGCCAGCAGAGAGCAGATCAGCATCGTTAGGCCGTTTGTTATTTCATTAGAGGGACATTTAGTTAGAACTTTTGCCACTGTACAATACTAGAATGGTTCTGTTAAAACTCGAGAGAAGTTTTTTGGTCTGGTCAGTGTTTGGAGTCATGAGCTTTAGCAACAGTTTAACTTGCAGATATTAATGATTCTTTATTGAATATTCCTCCTTTTGAGACACTATTGGACTGACATGGCATTAAAGGAGTATCATACTATCATCTTTACATATAATAGGACACATTTGTGCATTTATAACTCAGAAAGACCATGAAGTTGTAGTGCAAGGAAAACGTGCTGCTGATGCAAGTTTTACTTCTCTATCTAGAAAAAAGCAGCAAATTACTGCGTTCATATGGTGAGCCTACGAATAGCTACATTCTAGGAAGAAACAGTTCATCCACTGCATTCTAAGCTGCATGATCTACTTCCCCTGCTGGAAACAACTTACCAGAGAAACAGTGTTTCCACCTCTATTTGCATAAGCTTTTTTGAAAAATATTTTATTTACTACTTCTATATAAGGACTTGCTACAGTTTGGCTAAGTTTCAGCAGGAACTTCTCCATGGTTTTTCTAATAAGCCATCTTATTACAGCAGCAAAAAGAAGCATCTTTGTTAGGGTCTCTAAAGCATTCTGAATTTTTTATGAATGAAAATGAAACCATTCAATTTATGACCATTTCCAATACTACACTATCCAGCAGAAAAACTTGTTTTTATTGATTACTGCCTCAAGGAACATTCCCAAGGCCAGTTACAAGCTCCACCAGGTGGGAGAGAAAAAAGCAGGTCTCTGACAAATGACCATGACAGAGGAGATAAAGCAGCTTATGGCTACAGTAGCCTGATGACTGATGTTAACACTGGGTGGAACCCCACGTGGATTAGCCTTAGTCCACATTAGATGATGGTTCCTGCTCTGGCATAAATGGAAGTAATAATTGATCTCTAACACATTAGTTTTGCATGAAACAATGAAAATACCAAACAGAAAAAAAATGTCCCAAAAACCCTATTTTAAACTGCAGCATAAGCTTCACTGGTTGACTTACCTGGAGTTGCAAGTGTTCAACTCAAGTTACATATGTCAACATGGTCAGCCCGTGCAGGAATTCTGGTGCAAAATTAACTGTTTCGGTATAGGGTTGTGGATTTTTTTTGTTCGGTCATATTTTTAAAGGTAACTATTTTCAACCCTGGCGTTAGCTCAGCCACAACGCAACTGCTTGCACTACAGCTACAGAAGTGAAAGAGTGTTTGGAAACACACGGGGAGACTTCAAAAGATATTTTGAGCTTAAAGGTAAATTCCATACAATACTCACTTTTCTCTTCTGGTTTTCTCTAACTTGTCTTTCAAAATCATGATCTCCTTCTTGAGGGCAAGCTGCTGGCTCTCTGCATCCCGTAGCTCTTTCTTCAGACTTTTTATTTCATTAGCATGCATTATTTCACGTTTAGATAATTCCTCTTCATAGAAAACACTTTTCTTTTCCAGGTCTGCCTTTAATTTAGTGATCTCTTGCTGGTGTTCTATACTGCTTACCCCAGGTGAGCGACCAACCTGTTTTTGCTAAAATAAACAGCTTCAAGTTAGCACTCAAGAACGCTGAAGATTATTCTTAGAAACACTTCAATATTCATAAGTCTACATTTAGAAAATATCCCATTACAGACTTGAGTTAAAACACATTTATCTCAATATTTATGAAAATTTGTTTGAGCATCAATCTGAACTGCATTCTTTCTCATGTTGTGTAAATGCAGTAATAGTTTTCAAGCCATTTAAAATTTGATCATCACTTTAAGTATCTCTGGCCGCAACTGTGATTCCCCTTACAATGCAGTCAGAAAGTAACCAAAGAATTAGGAGATTTTAATGCTCCCACTCACATGGTTGGCAGCAACAAGTTCAAGTGACTTTCAGGAACAGAGAATAAGGACTATGATCCACAGTCAATATCTTTTAAAGCATAAATAATTGTAGAAAAGCTATACCAAGACAAGAAGAGGCTTAACTGAAGGCTAAAATCCAACTACAGAACACTGTATGGATCGCATCAACCTATTTTACTCAAACTGACCATCACATCGTAGCGCATTAATAGGAAAAAGAAGCTTTAAACAAAATTAATTTAATTTTCGCAGCTGCATAGCTCTCTTAATGAGGTCTTCTGGCATTTCAATGGTTTTTACACACTGCTTCAGGACACATACACATTTGCACCAAGTGCTGCACTTACTAAACTCAATGTCCTACCATGACACAGAGGAGGAGCAAGATCAGGTTCAAAATGAGACAGTGGCATGACACGCACTGAAATCCGAGTGTGGAAATGCTTTTAAATGTAAACACATGTATAACTTGGCTTGGATTTTTTTCTGTTTTTTTAAAAATATGTAATTAAAGGTAGTCTAAGGAAAGGAAATTACTTAATGAAAACTATGTTTTGAGAGAGTGCAGATAACTTGAAAACCTACTTCCTTCTGGTGACTGTCTCACACCTTCAGGAGGCTTGAAGATATTTTGTTAATTATCCCTCCGTTTTTACCAAGAGATATTAAAATCCTCTCAGTTACCCTTAATTAAACATGGCTTTTGGTAATTTTCTTTTGCTGATGTATGACTAGACTTTAAGAGTTAAATGCCACTGTAGAACATTCAGAGCTGAATTTCCACCATGAGAAATTCTCTGAGAAAGCTGAGCTGTGCTGTGGGTGTCAGCAGGACACTGCAAAGCCCCCTAAATGTATGAGACGGTATGTGCTGCTACTGCGTTGTTTTCTCCAACTCATCCAAATGACCACTTGCTTTGATCCAAGAGTAAAATCCTGCCCTTAGGATGCAGCATGGTAAATCGGAGAAAGAAGATGCCATCCTAACAGGAGAGGGTTTGGAGAAAGAAAGATTAAAAAAGTAAGGAAGTATAGGTATTTTCTTTCACGCGCAGGCAGTTAACTATTGAACTTATTTGTTATGGCCCAATGTGCCCAATTGCCTACATATATATGGCAAGGGAGCACATAAAAAGTTTATGCTTTGCAACATCATCTATCAGGTTATGTAAAATGTTTTAATAGTATTTTATATTTTTTCCCACAATTAAAAGATATTATTAAGGCCCTAAGACAGTGCAGTAAAAGAGAGAGCTGGATGGTATAGTACAGTGGGTTACAGAACAAGAGTAGTAACATAAACAGAGAATATATTTTTAATTGATGGAAGCACAAATTCCAAATTGGTGTTTTCATACGTGCCTGTTTCAAGTGGACAACTGGTGCAACAGAGACATAATGCATCTCCTGGCACATAGTTAGATGCCATAACTACGCTGGAAATCTTCCCTCTATCTCCCTCTCATGCACATACACAGACACACACAAAAACCCAAATAAAAAAACCCTCCACACAGCAGTTCCTTCATTAGGTAGGTATGAAGCTGAGTAGTCCAAACTGAGAGCAGTCTTGTCAATATTACTGTATATATTGACACATATATCACCTACTATGGTTACATAGTATACAAGTTTTGCACTTGAAGACGAGAAGAATAACTATTAAACACTGCAATAATAGAGCAGGTGGCACGGGAAAACTTGCTATTTAAGTAACATAATCCTAAATGAATGTACCATTAAAAAATCTTGAGGATTTCTGGCCTGTCTTTAATGAGATTAGCCTTTTGTTACAAGTGCTATTTTGTATTGCTTCCAGGCTTGTATCTTGCCCTTTGTAGATGGTAATAATAATTTGCCTTGGTTAAGAATATGAAGAATGTTAGGATTGTAATGCTAATATTCCGAAGTTTTATGGTATAAATATTTGGCAAATGCAACATATTAAGAAAGATGCCATCTTCCTTATTACAATCCCATTAATTATCACTTATGTGGATTACCACAATTTAATAATTTGCTGTTGCTCAGGTAGGAAGGAAAGAGTTGAGAATTTCATTTCTATAGGCTACCTATACATTTAACATGCAGAATTTAGTCTAAATTTGCGTGAAATTAACTTACAAAAGAATAAACAAAAAAATAAATCAGCCGTACAAATTAGCACATAAAATTGCGTAGTTGGCCCAAACCAGACCTACCCAATACACATTTTCTATATGTGCAATTCAATCCAGGAACAGAATTTTGGCTGTCTGAATGCTCACCTAAGACTTTATAACTAAGTTGACTGAAGTAAACAGGAAGTGTAAGATCTCATAGCACACCTATGAAATGCCTTAAAATCTACCAATAAATACATCTATCTATAGGTGAAGAACAGAAAGAGAGTAGTAGTCAATCTAATATTGCTCTGACGAAAGTGAAAGCCCTCCTCTTCCGTTGTTCCATATAGCTCTATTTCTCAACATTAATGGAAGCTTGATTAGAATGAGAAACTTAACTGCAATTGACAACTGGTTTCTTTTGGAACCTTCCTCCCACAAGTGGTCCAAGTCATTCTCGTCTTCCCTTACTTATCCGGGACACTTTCACTACTCTTACCATTCCAGTATTGTGTGTGGCTCCACTGAAGAACAACGCTGAGGGATACCTAACCAGGTGAGACCAGTGTCTTCCCTAAAGCAGTGGCCTTTTGAGGACAGCACCTTTTTTGAGGTCCATTCCCCTTGGAATACAACAACTGTTGGACTAAAGGTGTTAGAGAGTACCTCTCCACACAATCGGGGGACGTGGTGTTCATTAATTTGTCTAATCCCTAGATTAGTCTAATCTGATACTGTCAAAACCACAAACTTCTGTGGCAATGAGTTCTAGGAATTCATTCCCCACTCTGTGAGGAAGTGTTGTATTAAATGCACGTCCTGTTTGCCTCATCAGTGCCCCAGGGTCTGGTAAACAGCCATTTCCATTCACCTTAGCCACTACCTTCCTGATTTGGTAAACCTTAAATGTAATTTCCCCTCAGCTTCTTCCTGCCCAAATTTAAGAGTGACATCCAAATAGATGTTTTCATACATGCCTGTTTCAAGTGAGACATAATCCACCACCTGGAACGTAGACAGTTAGATGCTTTTTGATGCACCCCAGGATGGGGTTTGCCCTCTTGGCTGCCAGGGCACACTGCGGACTCATACCGAGTCTGGTTTTTTTTTAAAATCCAAATACATGACATCCACTGGGTTTCCTTTATCCACGCACTTACTGACAGCTTCACAGAACCCCAGCAGGTGAGTGCTGCAGGACCTGGCTGGACAAAAGGCACACTGCCTCCTTCCCATCCTTTGCAAAGTACTCTCTAAATTCTCTTTATTTAGCCCTCAGCATCCTGCCATCATTTATGGGCTTTCCATTCTCCTCATTTGGAGAAACTTTCCTTTTTCTTTAAATATTGACCTTTTCTCTATGATAACCTCCTGAACTTAACTATGGAGTTACACAGAGCTTTTACTGAATGGATAATACAGTATCACAACAACCTCACATGACCCAAATTGTGCTTACTGTGCTGTGAAATATGACTAAGAAAGCTACGAGTCCAATTTCTTCTTCTGATAAACTTGCCCTCCTGTTACAAATCTGTTTATCATTTATTGTCAAAAAGATATCCCATAAATTCTTCTCACTTCTAAAACTGTCTTACAAACTCTTTGCTGATGGTGAAGATTCATGAAAGTGGAAGAAAAATGCCTTAATTTTCAGATAACAACCAGAATTCACAGCAGCAGAGGCTATATAAATCAAAATTACATATTGAGTGGATTTCTTTATCTTCACTTAACAAAGGAAGGCAAAGTAAAAGAATGTTTGCAAAGAAACCCCAAATTTTCTGTGCAGTGACTGGCACGTTATCAAATGTCCCACACAATTCTAATAACCCCCCCCTCCTGTTATTAATGCAAATTAAGGCCTAATCTGACATTTTGCACAAAAACTTTAGAATTATCCTACTGGACAAAACATTGGGAAGAGGATTTTGCTATAAATGAACACCAATCCTCATGCGGAAATGAAAAGCCCTCTCATTCAATTTTTGAGAAAGTCTTAATTTCTTCAGAGCACTGTATGAAATGCTAGATTGTAGAATGAAATGACAGTGACCGTTCTTGGCTTGCTTCAGTTTCTGCTCCTTAAAACACATATGTGTGCGAGCAATCTCATTGATACAAACTAAACTCTTCATGCTCGATGCTGCTCTTGTGCAAAATTGTCTCAGCTTCTGGCTGAGAGGCAGAATACACTAAAATTTTTCCTTTACGGTTACGTCAGTTGACATCTATTGTGGAGGAGACCATCCTTCTTTTGACTTCCACGCTGAGGAACAGCACAGTACACAGAACACCCAAAAGAAACCTGCGTAAGCCACAGGCTTGTCTTCAACTACTCAACCATGCTACACTAAAATAAAATGCTTTTAACACGTAAAGTTAAACAAAGTAATAATGAAACCCAGTTGGTAAGAAACCATTGATTATTAAGAAATACTTCAGTGAGCGGTGAACACACTGTTCTGAGAAGCGCGTTAGCCAAATGTTCATTTTTCTGGGTGACAACGTGATGGGCGCTGGCATTAATATTCAGCATCACCTGAAGTGACAAACTGACAATACCCTTTTGTCCTCCAGCTGAAAGGAATCAAACAGAGCCAAGTCCTAGTTGACCAGTAAGTTTGCAGGTGTTAATATCAAAAAAGACTAACCTTTAGCCCTTCTACTTCGCTTTCCAACTGTTTAGAGTACTGTTCACTCCTCTCTCGCAATTTCCTGTCTTTGGATGCCTCAGCAGCTGCGGCTTCAGCTTGGACTTCCAGCTACAAAAGTACATACGTTTTTAATAGGTAGGATTCTTGAATTCTTTATTTTTTATTTTTTTTGCAAAATCTATTGATTGTTTTCAATATAAGAGATAAATCTCCAGCACTAAACTGGACACTTCAAATTCTTAGAAAACAAAACCGGTACCATTTGAAAAAACAATAAGAGTTAAAGATTTACAGATAACAGAAAAAAATTACTTGTCAGAAAACCTTACATATAACTACTATTTCATAGATTCTAAACAGTCTTCTCACCACTTACTTCTTTTTTAAGTCTCTCTGTTCTGCGTAACTCTTGCCTTAAACTTTCTACTTTTTGCATCACCACTTCCATTTCTTCCTCCTTATCTCGGAGCTGGCGGGCAAGCTTTTGTTTTTGAGAATGCAAGTCTGTCAGCCGCTCGTTCATCTCTGAGAACTCCTGCATTGCCAATTTCCGCTGGCTGTGGGCATCTTTCAGCTCTTTGGCTTGGGATTTTAATCTGTCACTAGACTCTGCCAGTTCCTACAGTTTAAAAAAAGAATTAAGTAATAAACCTAGAAAGCTGCAAGGCCACTTCTTGTCTTTGGATGCGCGTCTAACACCTTCTCCAGAGTGAATAGAAACTATAGATTCATTGCTTTTCATGAATGCATCCACTATACAGACTGTATACCTCTATAAATAAGGAAAGAGGCCAGGTGTTACACTACTGAAGTTAGTGACACTGCATAAACATAAACCAAGTCAGAATTTACTCTGTTACTATAGGTTAAAAACAAAGGCTTTCAAGCACTTGCACTAAAATATAAAAATACCTTGCTTTCTTAATTTAAAATGTCATTAGCATAGTTTTTCAAGAACTACTTAAATGAATAAAAAGAACAGCACTTATTTCAACTGCTAAAAGATGAACAAAAGTGTGTGGAAAACTCTGCTCTACGAAAATTTTTACTTTAGAAGGTTTTGAAAACTGACCTGCAATGGCGAGTAGGATTTCCACACACTGTACCAAAATATCAAATATTACAGAGAGTTTCAGGCAACAAAACACTGCAGTGAATAACAGCAATATATCACAATTATTCTTGTAAAAGAACCCACTGAAATAATACTGCTGGTGCTAACTCTCCAGCACTAGACCTTCACAAAGCTCGCTGTGTCCTAAATCTGTGCTACTACACTACGACTGAGGGACCACAACAGTTCCAATGGTTTTAATGACGTTCAGCCAAACCAGAGCAGAACAAAGAAGCAAGGAAAAGCAAGTCTGAGGATGGAAAGAAGAGCAGCAGGAAGTATTAATTTTTGGCACTCTTGACATCTATACAAATTGAAAAGCATTTTCTAAGGCTGTTAAAAAGAAGTCCAAATGGCTACAAGTTGTTTTAGGAGATGGTTTTTCCTGGACAAACTGGCAGCTTTCAAGGTTTTAAGAGCTTCAAGGGTTAAAACAAACGGTGTTAAATACAGATGGCACATCGAGTGTGGACTCTAAAATACTGGGTCAATATAATCATGATGGCAAACAGGCTAACATATTTCACACCTGATTACAGGTTGATTTAACCACAAAACCACAAAAAGAGCCATGAAAAACAGTACACTATAAATAAGAAAACAAGGGATTAGGGAGACAGAGAAGAAGAAATAAACCCCAGTATTCTTTAACTATAGTTACTTGAAATTACTTTGGAAATTTTATATTTGGGCAAATTTTCACATCTCTCTTCTGGAAACACTTCTGCAACACAACATTAATACCATATTCCTAACATTTTTTTCCGTGCTACAGTCTCATCTATACTTCAGATTAAATAAATTGCCTGGAATAGTTCTCCTCTACTCTGTCTTCTTAACCACTACCTTAATCTCAAGCCATAA
>JAOXNO010000024.1:12614244-12634361 GCA_028565335.1 Limnodromus scolopaceus | reverse complement strand
GTACAATTTGGTAAGAAATGATAGCTCATTGACAGCAGAACTGAGAGGTGATTCTTCCCCCTCTCACCTCCCTTTCCTCGTAGGCTTCTATTGCCCACTTTGCATTGATTTATTAGATAATAAGTTGATTAAATTCCCCATATCTACATAGTTCTTTCTTTAATTAAGTGAACTGAAGTCAAGAGACAGTTTGGGGCATGCAGAGATGGGCCACACAGCTGTGAGCAGTTTAGTGAGTTTAGTTTGGTCAATTCTGCCGCTCATTGAACTGCAGCCTTATGGCCAGTGGTGTTCTCTCTCATGGAAAACACCCTTCACTACTCCCTGCCACTTGGAAAAACCCAGTATCGCTGGAGTTTCATCCTTTCCCAGACAACCCAAACTTTTCTAAAAGTACCATTTCAAGAAAGTCCCCAGAAACCCACATCTCCAGTTTGAATTAGCTTTTACTCCACATTCAGTTGCATTGGACTAAGCGACAGCACACTATATACCTCTGGGGTTTCAAAGGAAACGTAATCACATCTCACAAATTGGGCCCTTTCAAGGAAAACTCAACAGAATATGAGATAATGAAAAATATCAATTGATGCTCAAACTGTAACAAGTCATCTTTCCACCAAATGTTTTTAAGAATATTGAAATGGTTCGGCTGAAGTCTTCATGCCTCATGTTTACTGTAGTAAACAAGAAACAATGCCTGCCTGCCTTCCAGTTTACTCCCTCCATACCAGAGCGCAGACATGTACAAAGCAAGGAACGCTTAGACATGCTACAGTGGCTCTGACTTCTGAAAGTCTGCAGTGCCTTTTGATACTGCCAAATACAACCAAATGTGTGTTCCATCTGCTCTTGCAGCATACGTTGCAGGAGGAAGGGGGGAAATAAAAGGTAGTGCTATGGAAACTGGTCATGGTTTCACATGTTCTCACGTAGAGCCTGATTCATACTCCTGTAAATTAGCAACACCACAATTTCAAACTGGTGGAACTTTACCACTAATAATAAGAGCAGAAGTAACTGAAATCTTCGTTCTCCCTTTCAACTGGAATTACTGAAGCACTGAATATCAAGTTGAATTTGTAGAAAATGTTGAGCTACCAATGAAGATCAAGGGTGAAATGAGCAGTAAAAATAGACTAGAAGACTCTTTTAGAAAGCGAAGTAAAGCCAGCATTACAAGAAAAAAATTTTGTCAAAATACAGTTTCCCATTGCAGTTTTTACATTAATATTTATAGCATACCTGTTACCTGTTTCTTCAACTTTTCAATTTCTTCTTTCAAACTTTTAATTTCTAAATCTTTGCTTGCTGTTATTGGGCCGTCCACTGTTGAATACTGCAGAGCCTGGACTGTCTGGGTGGACTCTAGAAAATGATGGAAGATAGAGGGACAAATTACATGCCTGACATGTAAGGAGGTCAAAAAGATATTACTGATAAATTAAGACATCCCAAAAGATTCTCCACTGAGGATTCTACAATTAATAGTTTCCAACTACGAAGTGCCAGTTTTTCAGTAATTCAATTTCTCAGCTGGACAAGCAAAGTTCTTAGAGATTTTAAGAATGAATTCTTTATGCCACAGGAACCAAGGCACATTGCGAACAAAGTTAGCATGTTGTAAGAAATTACATACGTGAGATATTTCAGGGATAAAGAGTAAGAGAAGTTTAATTTGTCAACAGGAATAATGAAGAGAATTCTTTTATTTCTAGAAAGCATTCCAGGAGGTATATTTATTTTTTCCATAGTATAAACATAGCTTACAAAGCTGCAAGCGGATGATAAAAAAGTGATGGAATTATTTATTTTTTTACAACTATACCTTGCAGTTTTCTACTAAGTTCAAGCTTTTCCTGTTCTAGGCGTCTTATTCTCCTCTCATAAGCTTCTGTTGCTAAACTATCCTCCAAAGTTCTTTGGATGCTGGCATCGAGATCCATGGAGGGTGGTCCAGCTGTCAGTCTTAGACAGCTGCGGTCTGAAAGCACACTGGGAGGGGGAGAATAAAACAGTACTGGATATTACAACAGGCTGCGTTTAAAATAATTTACAAAAAAATCTAACAACCAAGAAATGGTTGTTCAAATTGTGAATCACTAGTTAATTTATTATACAGTCAAATAAGACCTTGTTAGTATGTGGTCATTAAAAACTGAATTCATTTTTACCCAGCATGACTGATCTCCTCAATGCATTTTTTTATTATATAAAAGTAAATGAACTCCTGATTAAAAATGATCATTATGGACAGTCTACATTAGTCAGATAGCAAAAAGCAACAATGTAGATAGTAAGGATGATTACAGTAACAGGTTATTTTTTTTTAAATAATTAACCAAGTTTCCTAAATACTTTAAAGACAGCAATTCACAACAACTGGGGTGAAATTACCACATGACAACAAGAGCACATACATATCAGAAATGCTGTGCCCTGATTCTGTCGTTGCTCATGGACACATATTACTACTTATGAAAATAATCCTTTTGAAGTCTACA
Source organism: Limnodromus scolopaceus (assembly GCA_028565335.1). Taxonomy (NCBI): domain Eukaryota; kingdom Metazoa; phylum Chordata; class Aves; order Charadriiformes; family Scolopacidae; genus Limnodromus; species Limnodromus scolopaceus. The sequence continues at coordinate 12,631,857 of JAOXNO010000024.1, read as the reverse complement.
GGACATGGCACATAACCAGCACTAAGCACATGTGCTTGCAGAAACATAGGCCTGGCTTTTCAATGGTTGTAAACATTCTTTATTTATTTATTTTCATAAATGAGCAAGGAGCATAACATGGACTTCCTTGTTACTGTTTAATCCAGCAGGAGAGATGAACATGACAAATACCACATTCATGTCAAATAACAACAAAAGTAGTTTTTTAAAAAAATTTCCATTCGGACTTCAAGAGTATCAAAGGACTAGAAATAAAGCCATTTTTAAAGTCTAATAAGCTAAGTCTAGTGAGCTGGTTCCACACATCTGGTCTTAACTTTGTCATATGCAGTTGACTTTATGTATTGTCTGAAAACCACCTTTCTCAACAAAATTCCTCTGAACACAGGTGCTGACCTTTAAATTCATATAAATTCTACCTACAGAGAACTCATTCTTTTGGAGAGACGGCATTTTAGCTTATGGCCTAGCAAATTCCTCAATAAACCACATTCTTTGGTATCTGTTTGCAGTTGGTTTCAGAGACAGAAACTGAAGATGATACATAACCATCCTACAGACAATTTTCGAACTCTTAACTTACCAGCTACTTGTGTATGTGAAACCCACAAATGGTAAATGATGGCCAGAAAATGCAGTGTGTGATGGTGGAGGCATTGTTTCCTAGAAAAATAATAGGATAGTTGAGTAAGTAATATCCTAATGGACTTAAAAGATTTTCAAGTTTAACCAGATGTGAAGTATTAGTGATAATATCATATTAACTACATTCACAGGTATCCTTATCTACAGTCCAAATATGAAATGGCATCATCTAGATCTATTCATAATAGCATGCAATATACAAAAATACAGCATGCTGGTATAAAAAAGCTTTTCTAATTAAATAGGCTACCATTGGAGGAAAGCAGAGTATTACACATATTAAAAAGCCAATTTCCTCCTCATTTTTTCCAAGAAGCTCTTAGCACAAAGACTATCACCTTTTATTCCCTCCTCTATGCTATTTTCATCAGGGCTTCCTGCCTGTAGAATTACCAACCCCTGCTCTGAGCAGGTTATCTCTGGAGAGAACAACACTCAGACATCTACTAGAAAGGAGTAACACAACCAGGTTTTCTAATCCCATTAGTATTTTGACCATTTCTTCCTTCATTGCTCCTTTTTCCTACCAAAGAATTACAAACCAAGACACATCTTTGAGCTTCTCCTAAGGCTAAAATAACCCTGTCGCTATATTATTCGAACCTCTACAAACTCACGTTGCCTACCACTTATCCATAGGTCTAGGAAGCTCAGTGGAACTGAGATGCACAGGCAGTTTAGAAAACAAAAGCAAAAATGGTGAAAATGCTTCACCTCACATGTAAACAGCAGGTTTCTGCAACAGACACCCAAAAAAAAAGAATTTCCAAGGAGACAACACAAAGAATACCTCTGATGCTATCATCACCTCTATCATCTGTCAAAGTCCCAGTTCATAAGCATAGAAACACTAAGGTTGTTAAAAATCAAGAGTTGCAAAGCCTTTTAAGCAAAGGCAAAATCATTTTCTTCTTACTAAGATTGTTCCTGAAGAAATGGCTGTAACATTTCTCCTGAATTTCACAAAACTCAAGTCAGAAAACAAGCTAGAAAAATTTTAGTGGGAATGAACTGAATGGAATCTGACAGAGCTATGAACAATTAGAGCAGAGCACTACAATAAAATGCATTATGCAAACTTAGTACAAGCCTCGACAGTGCTCTGCTAGAAATACCGTGTCTTGCAGACTAACTACATGTAAATATTTTAATTTTTGTAAGACATGGACACTAAGAACTTGTTACTGCAAATAACAGATGTATGTTTTAGTTAAATACATGTGAAGTTACAATGAATTTGCAGAAGTGAACTGCAGTTATAGAATCATTGAATCATAAAATGGTTAGAGTTGGAAGGGACCTTAAAGATCACCCAGTTCCAACCCCCCTGCCATGGGGCAGGGACACCTCCCACTAGACCAGGTCGCTCAAAGCCCCATCCAGCCTGGTCTCGAATATTTCCAGGGATGGGATCCTTACTCATACATGTTTAAAGGATCCCTCCCACAGCTCTTCAAAGCAGCTCTTTGTTTTTTACGCAGAACACAGTGAACAGACTGAAATAAACCGCATTTACATCTATTTTGTGGTAAAGTATACTACAAAAGCAGATTTGTCAAAATGTTAATTCTATACTCACAGAATTTTTTAAGCAATCATCATCCACATCGAAGTTTGAAGTATCGGTGGGGCTGCTGACTTCTGGGATATAAGGTGCCTCACAGTTTCTAATGTTGTCCCAGTCAATCCCAGCAAAAAAGGGATGGTTCTTAAAATCTTCTATCCCGTTTTGTCCAAGTCGATGCTCTCTGCTACAAATGAGCCTTCGGATAAGGTCCTTTGCACTTTCAGAGACATCTGTCACTTGAGCAGGGAACTGAAACCTCTCCTTAAAGATTAAAATAAGAGAAAATAGTTTATTACCAAGAAAAAGTTGGAAAATTGCCCTTCTTAGTGAAAATCACTACATAGAAAAAGAAATGCGCAAATACTCTGGTTCTTACGTATATCCACTAAGGTTTCTAGGCAAAAGACTTCCCCAAAGGACAGAAACTATTGAATTTTTTTTTGCCTCCTATTTTTTCCTCTTTATTTAAATTTCTCATACACTGTTGAATTCTACAGCTACCTCCATGTGGAAGAACATTTAAGAACCTTCTGCATAAGCCAACCAATGGACCCCGCCAGAAGGAAGTAACGCAAAAGGAGTGATGTAATGTAGCCAAGATTCACTCCACAGAGTGATCTAACAGCCATGTTTCCAAACCCAGTTTTTTAGTTTTGAACCACTCTATCCTAAAGGAAAGCCATCTGCAATCCATAACCATAAACTTACTATATGGAAATATATTTTTTTGTTCTACGTTTATGAACATTAATATAATTAGTACATAAAAACTAAAAATAAAAATTGTTTTTGAATAAGCTTTCCAGTTACCCTATTACTTATTAAAAATTAGCTTAGAGAGAGACAGAAAGAGAAAGTGCACTAACTTTGTGGTTCATTATTTTCCCATAGGTCTCCACCAAGGACTCAGCATAAAAGGGCGTTTCTCCATAAAGCATTTCATACATGCAAACGCCGAGGGACCACCAGTCACACTCGGGCCCATACTTCCCTTTTCCATCTTCCATGGCCTGCAAGATCTCTGGCGAGATGTAGTCTGGTGTCCCAACTGCCACTGAAGATTGGACCTGTAGGAGTTACATTTCCAGGACTCAAATCAACGTCCATCGTTACAGACACTGTTGTTTGTGGCACTGAACATGTATATATACATTTAGCCTAGTATTCTGCTTATGAAAATAGCAACTAAACACACTAAAAGCTTCTAATTCATAAAGAAACACGTAAGCATCAAGGCACTACATTAACAGGCATCCCAATAACGTACTTCTGCTCAACTCTTACAAATATTTAATACCAGAGAAAGTAGAAAACTGTCAGTTCTTTGGCTTACAGTTGTTATTAAGTAATTACAGATTAGGTACGCACATATATTAACTCAAATGCTTTGTAACACTCTGGGATGTGATTAACACACTGGAATTACATTCTAGTCACACCTACTATATACTGTGTAAGTTTAAATATACTACTAAAATATAATGATATGCTAATTGTATCTCATCCTGCTTATACTAAAGCTTACATTTTCAATAAAGATTCAAGCTCAGAGCTCAAAACTGAGAGATTCATAGTTCATCAACAAACACCTACTCAGTACCGATAGTGCCGCTTCTCTTCATTTATTCATGAGTTGACTATATGCATCTAAAAAGCTTTTAATATACAGTAATTCCAAGCAAAGCGTAGTCATGTTTTGAACCAAGGATAGTCACATTTCAAAACCACTACATGTCCATTTCATTTGACATAAGGCACCTTTTCTCTTTATTAGCACACATTTTAGCAGCTAGCAAAGCACTGAAGAAAAGGTGTTTAGGAATATATCACTCTTTATAATTTACCGTTCCATCTTCCATCAGTTTCAGACAAGAACCAAAATCTGCTAATCGAATATGTCCGTTCATATCCATCAAAATGTTGTCTGGTTTAATATCCCTGCAAATAAAACACATTTCAGAGTTAGTACAAAAATGTATACAAAAATAGTCCAAGCATTAACTCTGCAACACTGTTATCACTCAAACCCAGCAAGAGATCAGTAGATGGAAAACAATCACTCATCATATGATGAAATTTGCACCAGGGACATTTCACGACAGGGGCTGTGGATCAAACCATACCATGCCTGTCAACTTTAGTAAGAATTAGAAAGCATCTACGATCTCTAAGTTACCAGAGCCAGATTTTTTTAACTTGCAAACTAGGCTCCAATGTTGAAATTCCTTTTCATTAAAGTACAGTTGTTAGAAATATCCATCAAGCTACATTTTTAAAATACATGATGTTGTTACATTCTTACTCTAACCTTATCTATTATATTCAAAAGGTAAATTACAAGCATATGAATAAAGGACTACGAATACTTTCTCAATGAACAGCCATTTACAAGATGTAAGATCAAACCCCCTAAAACAAACTAAAACCAAGCAAAGCCCTGACTTTGTTTCATTCCTCAGACAACTTACAAATGAATGTCATTAACTGGTTTGCAAATTTGAATATATTCACAAGCTAAGATATTCACATTGCACATGAGAGTAAAGTTTTATAAGGGCCAAAAAATAACCACACCTTGAGCAACACTATAGAAGCAATAGCATAAAAGTGTCACACTGTTCCACACCAAGTGACAATTAATATGGTAATACTATGTTGTTTTGAAGAAACAAAACGTTACCCAAAGACAGGCTGTGGCCCCTGCTGAAAACAAATTGTAACCACCTTCCCAACATCCAGAAACATTTACAAAATAAAAAGCAAATGCTACTTAAGAAATCATACTTTTGCAGCTCACAACTGAGCATATGGACAAGTCTTTACAAAGTAAATCATAAAAATTAACTCAGTCCATTCTCTAAATAACATTCTTCCACTTGAGTTTTGCTGACACTGAATATTCCAAAGAGTTGCAACCTCCAGATTGAGATAGTTTTATTTATTTTACATTCACCCACCAAAAACATTCCTTAAACATGTTCCTAAATAAAAACAAACACATGCTATTGAGACCTCCGGAATTATAACTTCAGTTTTAAACACTTTGCAAAAACATGCACGTAAAAATCAAGTTCCTCTTAGAAGCTGGACCTAGTTCAAGCGAAACAAAAACATGAGTCACCCTTGAGGCTCCATTTATCCATCTTCTATCTTTTAATATATTCCCAAGAGAAATAATAATAGCAATAATCATCATCATCCCAACCTCCCCCATTCAATCTCACAAAATAGCAGAAAGCATGAAAAACATGAAAAATCACACTCTGTTGTCAACACTCTGCAAAACCAAACTTGCAAAACAACGTTAAGAGCACTCAGAGGAACAAGTATTTCTTGCAAAGCAAAGTTTGTAAGACTCAGTAATAACTACATAAGAACAATTTTTATAGTTAAGGAGAAAAAAAAAAAAAGAGACCAACTTAATGCATACAAATTCTTTACAGCTCTTATAACAGAAGGTATGGGTTAGGAGCAACTGGTCTGAATTCAACTGAACTGGGTTAATAAAAGACAGTTTGGAAGACAGGAATCGCTGGCATCTGCAGAGCAGAGCGGGCTCTGAGCAAAGGGAAAGTTAAGAAAATTATGAGCCCCAGAGGGGAAGAAGGAAGGGGAGTAATTATTGCCAGTGTAACTGAGGAGTTTGAAGGTAGTGATTACAGGGAAAAATAGTATGTCATAAACACACATCTCTACTGAGCCCGCAGTTGTTACATTCCATTAGAATTATGAGGTTTGTTCCAGGTTTTTGTTTGAATGACATTTAGTGACTTTCCTTTAGTGATGAGAAATTATTCTGCTCCTGTTCTAAACAGAGCATGGTCTTCCTCCTTCACATCCACTCCATATTCCCTGGTTTATCCCTGTTTCCTCACTGTATGAACTTGCTCCCTCCTCCCATAATTCCATCTTGGCCGCAGTTTTACTCCCATTACCCCCTGCCTCCCAGGTTCACCTCAGAAGTGGAGATGTCCAACCCTCCACAGCCTGTCAGACCCAAATCTCCTCCCCTTTTGTCTCCTTTCACTCTCAGCTTCTTCAACTCCTAAGTCCTGGTCCCCCTGTACATACACATTTAACCGATGTTTTTTTCTCCCATCTCAGGAACAGTCAGTATTTCCTCATTGTCGCTTCCCAGACTCCATTCCCATTGGATTCCTACTCCTCTAATCCATACTATCCTCTTCCTCATGTCCAATTTTTGTTCTGTTGCACAGGAACCCTCTTTGGCACTGAAAGGAAGAGCACTATTAACAACAAAGAGGCTTCACACTGTCTCCAGTGTCTATTTACCAACGTCTCCCCAAATTGCAGGGAAGTCCCTTCATCCTGACAGCTCTGAAACAGCGCAAAACTGCAGCACAAGAAAATTGAAAAGCATTCAGGGACCAAACTCTGCATATGCTTCTTTGAAATTCGTAAGATCTGGCGTATTGGGAGGAAAATTATAACCCGAATATATCTAGGTAGGGGGCAGAAAAATGTCCACGACTCAAGGAAGATTCTCTCCTGAATTTCAATGGTTCCTCCACATCCCAGACTTTCTCACAGGACTTTTAAGAATTATTTTATTCATTCAAAATCGATACAGGAAAAGCAATACATGTTTCTTGACCTTGCTGCTGGAAAGAGATGACGCTGCTCCAGACAGATAATAAGGAAGGAAAATTCCAGACCAAGTAGCTAAAATCTGGCAAAAGTAATGAAAAGTTACACGGTTTAGTGAATAGACCACTGGGCTGAATCTCTGTAGATAAATTACTGGGTGATTGTGGGCAAACCATTTCAACACCATCCAACAATTACACTGGTGCTCAGTCAAGCAACTAATATCATCTGGCTGGAAGGCTATGAAGGACTCGACTCTAATAACTCTGTAACTAGTTCATTAGAATAAAAGAAGATCTGCTTACTTGAAATATGAAATAATAATTCAGTTTCAAGAAGTGTAAGGCATTTAGAAGCCATTTTATGAACCAGATTTATAGTGTGAAGAAGCATTGAACTGGGGGAAGTGCTTCGATGCCACCATCGTGCCCTCTGGAGCCCCCGAGTTCTACCAAGTCCCAGAGAGTTCAGCTCTACCCCTGAGAGCAGCTTCTGTGGGGAGTCCCACGTGCCACAGGCACAAGGTGCCAGAGTTAGGCCTGGCACAAACCAAGCAAGTCCAAGTTCTTCAAATACACTCCATAGTGTTTTAGGGGAACATAGGCATCCAGCACACCCCAAGAAATACAAACCTCACTTAAATCAACTTTATTGTGGCATTGCCACCCTAGGGACATGAACTGAGGAAACTGCTGTCCTGGTTTTTTTGGTTTTTTTTTTAATGATTGATGATAGCATCAGAGGAGCGAGCAGTCTGGACTAAATAAACTTCTTTAAAAACACGTATGTCCATTTTAACCACGACTCCAACAGAGAGAACAGGAAAGCCTTCTGTTTTCCTGAGCTGCAGTGGCCTTGACTGGAGGAGAAAATAAGCACTGAACAGCAGCTCGGATTAAGTGATGCTCTTCATGTTTGTTTTGCAGATTTTCATTATTTGCTTCTGTTCTGTGTGATAAAGGAAACTTCATTTGCACAGAAAATGAGTGCGGAGGCTTATGAAAAAAATCTGAAAAATCTTTAATGAACCATTTTTCATAATGCTTCTTGGTTTAATCTGGGGAGCTGTTCTTCAGATTGGCCCGTTTACCTGGATGACTTCATTCACCTCTCTTTAAAACAGTTTACTTTCTTAAGCCATAATTAAAACCCAAACATTTTACATACTAACTGTGTTAATATAAACACCATTCTGAAATGGGACTACAGCAGACATCTGGATTATTGCCATTCATTTTGATTTCTCTGTTAATGAGCCAGAGTAGAATTTCATTTGTTCAGTAAGACTCAAGAAAAAGTATTTCCTCTTGAGACATGCTAAATCCATAGCACATTCCAGCTGGAAAACAAACTAAAAAGAATTTTTAATACATGTGAAGGTATTCTTTTTTCCTGGATTCATTTCTGATACTAAATGAAACCTTAGGAATCGTGAGGTCTTGCGTATTGAAGTTTGGACTCGACCTCCTTAAGTTCCTTCCAGCTTGAATCATCTTCTTATGGTTTCAAAGTATACCTGTTCCTGAGGTTCATCGATGTCATTCTTTGAATCACTGAATCAATGTTACTCACTTACGTGCAAGACCACATGGAGCTCCTCAGGTCTGCAGCACAGGGAACAGCAGATTACAGAAGAATCTTAAATTAATTTTGGTTTATGGGCAGCCTCGTGGAGGCAGGGGATCAGACAACCATAAAGGAAGAACATCAGAGAGTGACATTTAATGCAAGAACTGTGTGTTAGACTATACCGAAGATTATGCCAGGGGACCAACTCACAGGCCCATGTATTTGAGTTTATGTGACAAAAACCCTTCTGGCATTAAAGATTTTGTGACCAAGAGGGACCCCTCTTCTTGGTAACTGTATAATTATGATGCAGAATATGCTCACTTTGGTTACTCATTTATAATGTATTTATTCTTTTAAAAAAGAAAAAAAACAAACCAAAAATGATCAGGCAAGTCCTCTGTAACTAACATCAAAAAAAGGTGGCATCTCTCAATATGTCCTTATTGGAATAAACATTTCAGATACCAATGGACTGTCCTCAAGAACCCAGCTGAGCTCTTAAAAAAGAAGCAGAACCAAAATGACCATAGAGGGGCTTATGTGGTTCTAAACTCCACAACTGGAACATGAGCTGAGCATGAAGGAAGGAATGGACCTGTTTGAAATCAAAGGAGCAATTCAACAGCTGAGCTACCAGTTTACCAATTATTCCTTTCTATCCAAGAAAGGGATAATTCAGAGAACAAATTTTTATCTCTAACGTGAACATTAGAGAAGCATGGAAATTCATAATTTTCCTAAACAGGTCACGTGCCTCAAGACACACTATCCTTGACTACTAAAGAACAAAGTGAATAGCTTGCATTAATTTATTTTTCTGTGAAATCTTCACATGAACAGTATTTTTTTAATGCTACCGATGCAAATTAAAATACAAGCAGATGAGAAAAATAAATTAGTTTCAGGTGTAACTGCTGGCACAGAAAAGCTGATCCAGACAACTTATTACTAATTGAGGATTTCACAGCACATTATTTTCTCATTATACATGCAAGAGCATTCCCCAAAAGTATAAATCAAAAGGTTAAAAGCAGACATCAATGGTTATAATTATCCACTCTTACAACAAGAAACGTTATCCTTGCCAAGTTACCTACTCTAAAAAAACATAACCAAGATCTTACTGCCAGAACGCCTGGACTTTTTATCCAAAATTTCTTCAGAACACTGGATTATCCTTAGTCAGGACAGAAATTTGGCAAACTCTTTGTTTCACTCCCTTCTGGTGTTTCAAGCAGACTTTTCTTCTACGCTCCTCTTCTCCTCACACAGAAATGCTACATCGGTGATAAAAAAAATGAAGGCATTTGGTTTTGGCAGGACTCCAACGAAAGGAGGAGAAAATGTGGTGCCTGTGAAGTTTTTATTAAGATATTCAACGATGCCATACTGACAGCCCGCTTTAGATACACAGAAGGAAACAGCTGGGGAACCGCCATCAAGAATCCTGGTCAATGGATGCAGTTTTTTCACAGTCCAACCTATGGACACTGATGTCCAGGAACTTATTTCTATTTTCCATTACAGCGTCCTGGGTTATATCAAAGTCAAAGTAGCCATATTCTGCCAACTGCAGTTTATCTGAATTTCTAGTGAGCAAAACTGGAAATACACTCTGTCTGGCAGAAAGACCGATGTGCCCTGAGCCAAATTAGATCTGGACAGTCGGCGGTTATTCTTTAGCAATCCCAAGAAGATAGGCTGCAGGAGATAGCAGCATGAGAGAACTGGAATATGTTCTACCTCATTAACCGAGCCTCTTATCAAGACTCTATGGTGCCTTCTCCTAAACAGACACTTCTCCACTCCTGGGTGGGAGCCAAAAAGTGCATATTTCAATTGAATTCAAAAATCATTTGAATAACTTTGATCACAACTTTATTATTTACATAGCACCCAAAGAGTTGCATCATGTTAGTATATTAAACAAAACCTGCTTTATATAAAGCCTACAAACTAAAGCCTGCAACTGAAAAAGACGTAGTGGCCTTGAAGTCAATAGGAACAGTCAAAGACTAAACACTTTAGGATTTAATATGCAAAGCAACTACATGAAAAAAGAAATGCTATAAAGAATCTTATTTTAAAATTACAATGAGAAGCTTAAGCTTTTTTTTTTTTTCTTAAACAGTACCTTAATACTGTAAAACTCCCTTGTTTTCTCATTCACTCTTGATAATAAAATCATTATGTATGTGTTGCTCCAGGAACACACAGCAATTCACCTCTATGAAAAGCATCTCACTACTCTCAGCAGCAAGAGATTAATCTAATTCTCATTGAGGTCAGTGGACAGACTCCCATCAATTACTGGGAAATATCAACCAAACCAAGAAAATAAAGGTTTTAGATCTGTGATATAGTCATAATCTATTGACCAGTGTGTGCAATTTTATATTTATACTGTTACACTTCCTAACCAAGTTTTATTCTTAATAATATTACAAAACTAAATGAAGAACAATACAGAAGTCAGGGTTTCACGTACTAGCTGCAGTACATGTGCTACATGACAGAATCAGGTACCGAATCCAAACTTAATAAATTTCAGACTACAGGTTCTGCTGTGGATTTTTTTAGTCCCTAATTCAGATTAAGAGAAATAACTTCTGCGTCCACTAAAAAGGTAATTACATTCCTCTTTTAAAACAAAGAACTTGCATCACAGAGTTGACGTATACGACGCAAAATACACGAAGGTGAATTGTTATCCATAGTGAGTATGGGCAACACAAGCAGCAATGAATTCAAATCCCAATGAAAGATATTTGGATGACACATTAGAAAACACTTTCATAATGACAGCAGGAGACTGGAACAAACTGCTTAGGGAAATTTCACCATCTCCACCACTGTATTTTTTTTTTTTTTTTAAGAACTGGTTAGACGAACATCTGTCAGGAGTGGTTTAGCTATAGTTTGATGTTGCCTTGCAGCAGCAGAAAAGTATTAGGTGACCTCTCCAAGTCCTCTCCCAGTCCTTTCTCTACAGTTTCATACTGCTCTTTAATTTCTGCCACTCAGGCAAGTATTCTGGACACAACACAGTATTTACCTTAAGGTATCCAATGTTCTTTATGAATTTCAAATGCTAATAAAGGAAATAATAACAAACAACAGAGAATGAGTACATCAGCCAACACATATACATCTTGAGTTTGTTCAGGCACCGATATTCATTCCTGAACACTTGAACCGAGAGCAGTTACTGCCTTATAAATATATGCTCCACCACATCATATTATAAAGTGTCCTAGAATTAATTTACCTTAGAAAAATGTCTCCCTGTGGCCTTTGTGCATATGTATTTCCTTTCAAATAACAGATCTCTCAAATATGATAACAGTTCTAGAACAAGGATAATTATTTTTAAAAGCTGTTCATATCCATCTTTTTTTTCCTTCTTTAAAAAAAATAAATATAAGGGGTGATTTGAAAAATTCTTGTTGATAAGGGCTTGGCAGTTACATACTCCCTGTAGCTATTGCCTTTCATCTAAAATACTAATCAACTGACAGAACCAGATATTTATGGCGAAACCCCTCACATCCAGGCTCAGCCCCTCACTCAGTATTTTGAAGAGATGTCAGGGCGAAGTCACTTGCGATGTCCAAGGATTATTTCTATGGTCCTGTCAGTGTTACAGACTAAAACCAGGAACACACTGTGTCATTTTATAAGTACTTAAATTTAGTACCTTACAATGCTGATTTACAGATGTCATTTTAAACACCTATGAAATAAAAATAAAAGAGCAGTAAACATTATCAGAAAGACAATTCCTTACTGCAGTCACGGACCTAAGGGAAAGTCTGACATTCAGTACACCCCGAAATTGGTAAAAGTTCGAATAATAATAAAAAAAGGAAGTTAATTGAAATAGTCTGCTACCAAACATTGGAACCATCAAAAAATCAAATGAATGCAAAAAGAAAAAAAATGAACTGGTCTTCTACAAAAAAGCAAGAATATAGAAGGTAGTAACTGTCTTCAGGGTTGTCTCATACCTGAGTTATTCATATTAGACCAAAAAACTTGTAGCGACTTAAAAATAAAATTTGGCACACATAAAGAATTGAACATTTGAATGTTTAATAACGTATCGATCTTGAACACAATAGTATTGTTGAATAAAAATTCGTGCATAAAAACACGACAGCCTTGTACTGTATTTCTTTTCAGGTAATTTTAATAGTTTCAAATAGCTTTTTATACAGTTGTAGGACACAAAATATTTGAGGCACAAGAACAAAAGTTTTGAAAGATGTGCAAATAAAAGATGGGAGAAACAAGCAGGGAAATTTTTTTATTACTTTTAGAAACAAAAGCCAATTTGGTTTGAGAAGTCTAAACATCAGCATAGGAAATTAGTAAAAATTGCTGCTAACTGAATGCAATTTGTAGAACTCAAGAAGGAGACAATACTCAGGAAATTAGATAAATGTTTCTTACATGAAACAAGGTAAGTTGTACATAACCACAGAACAATACTCATGCATCATTCATTGATCAAAGTCGATCCAGAGTTACGGTTAATTTGAAAGGATGACTCAAAATCCAACCGGACACGGCACCTGGGGATCTGCTGTCATGGACTCTGCTCTGAGCAGGATGGTTGGACTACTTGATCTCAAGAGGTCCCTTCCAACCTCAACAATCCTGTGATTCTGAAATTCTGATTAAAGCTGCCTGTTCTACCAAAGATACCCAAATTAATTCTGAAATACAGTAACACTGAGATATTACATATATATTCAGTTGTAGCAGCAGATATACTTAGGAGTTCCTGTGGCTCAAGAGAAAACACATCCTTAGTCTTAGCATTAATAAGGTGATTGTCATGATCATTTCTTGACATTTAGCAGTAGTCAGGCTTACAAAATTTGTTGAAATGAAAAACTTCCCCTTCAGTCTGACAAGCAGAAAGCCCCTATTTATCCCAAAATGTTCAGCAATCAAGGTCAGTCTTTGACATTGCTGGCACTGTCAAAACAATAAATGCTGGCGAGATTGCCTCAAGTACCACTACATGAGTGGCCATCCACACCCAGGTTCCCTCTGCATAAGAAGTCCTGGCTACCAGGGGGGACTCATCTCCTCCTAAGAACAGCATCAACACATGAGCCTGCAGCTACACCAGGGCATGGCGTGCAAGTCTCCTTGTGTCTCAGAATTATGGTGATCACCACAGCTCTGTCACCCCAAAGCATACCAATTACATACCAATTTCAAAAAAAGTTCACACTTACTGCCAGATAATTTTAAAGGATGGGCTAGCTGGTTTGTTGTATGGAAATATAACTCCATTGCATGGTTTGCCTCTCACATCAGGAGGCCCAGCTACGGTCACAGCTTCTCCTAAGGTCTCTTGCTTTTCAAAACTGGGGACTCTATCCTCATCCTGACTTCCCAGTTAATCACATTGAAACTCACTGTACAACAATTTTGAACTTAGAAGTAAAGGAAAACAGAATTATTTTATTTATTTTAAACTAAGGTTTATAGTAAGACTTTTAGGTAGTACCATACATATGGAATTTGCTGAAGATGTAAACTAGGCACTATTCCGGTCTGGACAACTTATCTGAACCTCATATTCCAGGATTACATGGATGCATGGATTACTTTTCTCACTAAGTTTTCCTTAGCTAAATTGTTTGTAAATTTAAAGTAACTATATGCATGCTTCTTTATTATTACAGAAGAACAGTCTCAGGAATACACAGGCAGTATAACAGACATGAATATCTCCAAAAGAAAAGGATTTATGTCAGGACTGTTGCTTATTGATGGTTCCTCGGAACCCAACTACTTGCAGGCAGGAGGATTCAAAATACATGTTGAAATTACACCTTTACGTGACTAACCAATTACATCTACACTGAAAACACAACAACAATTTGTAATGAAGGAGCCTCTGGGGAAAAAAGGGATGGCAGGGAGTGGGCTACTCACCTAGCAAGCAGCCTACACCAGAGGGGCCCTGGAGAAACAAAACAGTTGAAAACGGACTGTGAAGCAGAAGTTTTGCTGGGGTGGGCCATGTACTACTGGTGAAGGAAGAGCTGGGAACCTTTAACTTACACAGCATTTTGAAAAAAAAAACAACCAACCTGATCTCATTTCTCTACCTCCATCTGGTGTCCTCTAGATTTCTAATAAGCTACGAATACAGGCAGGAGGACCTGGCTGAGGGCACTCGCTATTCTCGCCTCTAACCTGCCCAGCTGTCACAATGCTTTTTTTGGAGCTGATCATTCTGCTTCTAGTTTCACATTCCTCACCAGAAACTCCACACCAACAACATTCATCAGAGAAAAAAAGCTACTGGAGTCGACACTTGGAGAATAACGGCCTTGGGGTTCAAGCCCAAAGCTGCACAAATCGCGAGAAACAACACTAAGAAAAGTGGCAGACAAATAACTACCACAGAAGTCTATTCAAATATCTTGAACACAGTTTGCTCTTTTTTGCAGCAGTCTATTAGATGATACTTTAAAATACTTACTAAAAAACCAAATTAGTTTAAGCTTATGGTGGTAGAAACAAGTGTCATTGACCACACAATTTTAAATATTAGGTTTATTCACTTAAGATTTCAATGTAATTACAAGGGAATACCAAGCAGCTTGTTTGAACTCTGTGAACTTCAGTTGACAGAGCTATTCCTGGGTTGCTGAACTGTACTCTTTTGTATCATTCTACACTTCTACTCCAAAAGACAGGAATAGAAATATTATCATAACAATTTAAAAAAAAAAAAAAAAGACTGTATATTTGCCATGTCAACTTCGTTGGAATTCCATTTTGGCTTCTAAGAACTTAAGTAAACAGATTAAGAACTCCACAACCACTACCCTGTAGCATATTCTAAAGATTAAAAAATTAAAGTCTGCTAAGTAAGGCTAATTCATGTCAAAGCTTTTAGATTTCTAATAGTATCATGAGTTACTGGCGGGTAAAGAAGTAGAAAGAATAAGCTCCTTAAGAATGTTATGTCCATCTGTGAGTGCCATCTGTCAAAGAAATCCTGAAAGAAGAGGCTAAAGAGGAATCCAGAATATGCCCAGCTGTTGGACTGTAAATTACTACCTACACTAGAAAACCTTAACACATATTTCTAGGCAGATAAATACTTTCTCTCCTTTTGATTCTCATTTCGGATATGCCATCTCTGCTCTCTGCACTTCAGTACAACCATGCACAGCCTCTGAAACAGCTGATTGCACTGAATAATTCTGAGACTAAATTAGACAACATAAACACAGGACTTGATTAGTTTTGACGATGACAGTCAAAAAAACATTTTTTATATGCACTTCTTTTAAATGCACTGATGATACTACGGAAGCAATTCACAGAAGAATGTTCACTAGAAAGCTGTCTGGACAATTTAACAAGTAATATTATATATTCCTATGTATGTGTTTGCACGTGTAACTGTGTAAGATACACATACATGTTTTTTAATTATCAGGGATATTTATCAGTGCCCTAAGCTCAAGAAAGCTGCTAGCTGCAAATCACTAGAAAATTTCTGGGACTGATGAAGCAAACTACCCTGCATCCATTCTGCATCCCACAGCACCTCTTCCCTAGTCCTTTTCTACTTTCCACTAGGAATAAATACACAGGTATAAATACACCGAGAATTACAGCAGGTGAGGGGAAGGGAGGTCTGTACAGAAATGAGTTCTGAGATCACTGGACACTTTTCATTTCGCCAAAGGAAGGATATACAGTCTTAATACGAGGTTGATCTTATTCCTCTCCCATCCGTGTACTCAATCAGCAATAAAAATCACCATGAAGCTATAAAAATATATTAAAGGGGAGAGGGGGGAAGGGAGGGAGAGGGAACACACAGAAGAATGTAGAACATACTTTAAAGACACGTAAAACATAAAGGAATAGAGAGCACATAACAAAAATTTAAATAAATTGTTTCTTGTTCCTCAGTTATGTGGGAAACAGAACAAAGATAAGATGCAAAGGCGGCAAAGTAAACCCTGGAGGCTAAAATAATGGTTTACAATGAGAAGAAAACCAATGTCATCCCAAGAGAACAAATATCTACATCAAATACTTGTCATAGCTGTTGCAAGCATGTGAAGAAGCACTGTTATATCCTATATATTTTACTGTTTTTTCCCCCAGGCTAGTATGGCTTTATATTTCACATATTTTTTTGAAAGACCTTCCTGCCCAGCAGGAAGAAGAATGCTTCAGAAAACCACACTACTATATACAACCCTTTTAATCTGTGCACAGATCCTTTGCTTTCTTCTTCCTTCACCCAATAAAGGTTTACTCAGCAGTTACACAGATACTTGTGGGTCCTCTTTTTTAATGGAAGCCATTGTTATAAATATCTACACACACACAAAAAAAAGGGGGCAGCGGGGAGAAGGGGGCTACTGAAGAACAACAGGCGAAAGCACAGCTTTTCCAAATATTTCTTCTACTTAACTGTGCCCTAAATTAACAGTATATAGGTTAAATGCTAATAGGAAAGAAGATTCCTTCCCAGTGAGTAGGTAAAAAGTAGAACAGCGGAGAGCAAAGAACATACTACTCTTGAAATAATCAAACTAAATTTAGGATAATCTCTCTTGCTTCCCCTCAGCTTGATCATGTTCTTTACTGTATTGAAAATGTGGCATTGTATTTATTACATTTTGGTTATTTGAAAAAAACTGAATGCATTAATTAATAACTTGAAAGAACGTTGAAGATAACGTTGAAAGAATTCTATTCACAAGTTGTTAAAAAAAATACAGCAGAAGATACTGCCAATAACTACAAGAAACGCAAAGTGACTGATTTTTTAGTACAGAGAAAAAGAGAGTAAGAGCATGTGTGAAAGCACACCTATGTATGTGTGCAAGAGAAGGAAGAAAAACCGTATTTCACTGGAAACGTAGATTATTTCATTCCATGTCAACCACATGAAGAACTGCCAGTTCAACCTGCCTGATGCTGATACAGGCTGAATCAAAGCCGTGCTGGAGGCAGCAAGAAAAAGAACAAGTGCCTTACAGGAGTGTACGCTTGCAAGGCTTTGTACTGAAAAGAAAGGAGCGGCAGAGGACAACCACAGAATCATTGAATGGTTTGGGTTAGAAGGGACCTTAAAGACCATCGAGTTCTAACCCCCCTGCCATGGGCAGGGACACCTCCCACCAGACCAGGTTGCTCAAAGCCCCATCCAGCCTGGCCTT
>JAOXNO010000024.1:12578605-12611181 GCA_028565335.1 Limnodromus scolopaceus | reverse complement strand
AAAACAAAAACCCAGCAAATAAAACAAAAACCCAGCAAATAAAACAAAAACCCAGCAAATAAAACAAAAACCCAGCAAATAAAACAAAAACCCAGCACTGGGATTTAAATCTCATAAACAAATACTCATCAATATAAAATCACAGTTCAAAAGGACCAACCAGACTAGAAGATGACAAAAAAAGCCTCTGCCACTCTCCTGAAAATTGCATCTACTGAGGTTAAATTCAACTCAAATACTGTATTGACATGAAACCCTCTGCTCTGGCACCAGGTGAATCAGGTGGCCTGCAAGACCAGAGCAGGCAAGATAGCTCTCTGCTTCAAGGTATAAAATATAAAATATAAATATTTTATAAAATAAGCCATATGCATCTTGCTAGATACATTCTGAGAATTTTGTGGCTTTTATTGCCTACATTTCAGTTGTGGTAGCATTTCAAAGACTTTGTTGCAAGACCCTAAAAAATTATAATAATAAGAGACAACCATCAATTATTGACACTTTTATAAAGTATGCAATACTGGGAGGAGATCAGTCATTTAGGAACAATAACAAGGATTTACCAGTTGAATTCTGGTTGAGTGAATCATGTTTTTCCTCTTAGCTAGACCCAGTTTTCCAGTTTCTGTTATCTGTCTATGGTCAGCTTTCAAGCTCCCTAATAAAGCTCACTGAAGGGACCAGCTCTGACCTCCTGTGAAATAGCACACAGCAGATAAGATATTCAGAGTCCTTCTGCTTAATATATTAGGCAAATGTAATTACAAATCTCAATAAGATTATTACTGATGCTATTTGAATGTTGGATAAACTAGTATCACACCACCAGGAACTTCCAGCCAAGAATTCTCATTACTATTAAATACAAATGAAGCCGAAGCCTTCAGTATGAATCCCACACGAGCTTGTGTTATCTCAACTATTTCACACACCAGCTGCATTTTTACCTTAAATGTACATCTGATCTTCAGCAACCGCTGCACTGGGTTCCAGCAGACCAGTTAGACAGAACTTCAATCACGACAGAACCCAAGAACTAAACGAAGACTGTGTCAAAATTTCTAACTGGAGACCAGAAACATCTTCATCCCAGTTCAAGATATTCTCTATTTTTGTGTGGCAGCAGGAATTTCCAAATTTTTCAGAACAACTCTATCATTTCATCAATCTCTCTAGCACAGAGGGATTAGAAGATTTTTGATGCTGCTAATAGTATTATATACACGTTAAGTTGCACTGATCTGGTACCAGGGAACTGGGAAATAATAATAGAGCCACAACATGTTTGTGAAATGCTTATTGATCTGAATCACACAAGCACAGTCAAAACATTATACAACATTTTCTAACCCACACAAATCAGTACCCACAACAGGAAGATACACAGAGTGAACATCCAGGTTTTTTACATTATATTCTCCAAAATGTTTCAGTGTGTCAGAGGTTCCATGTTTGTTTCATCAAGATGCTGTAAGATAAACACATTCAGCGTGAACTGAGAGGAAGACAGACGTGAATAAATACATTCAGACATGCAGCTTTGGCAGGCACCAACACAGAAAGGTTACGGCAACACATTTAAAAGTAGGGAAATCAGCAAGCTGGTTTGCATTCAAGGAGATAATGGCACAGTATAGAAGTTACAAAGTCCTTTAAAAATTATGGGACAGAAATTTTGGGTCTTGGTATATTCATAGAAAATGCAGAAAAATGACAGAACAAGCAAAACGAGACATCAGAACTTTTATCTCCCCAGGGAAACTGTGCCGAGCAGCTTCTCTGTTCATGTACCTAAAGGAGCTGGCATAACTGTTGATGACACATACTTTTCTTTTTTTTAAATTTATCTTAGACATGCTAAGGTCAGACATCATTGTTTATTACAAATTAGTTCTCCTTAGTTGGAATTAAATCTGTGCGAAGCGATGCAAAGGTCTAGTTTTAAGTCAGATACGACAATTCACAAATGCTGCATTTCTTGCCCATGACATCCTCAGAACCCCCCTGATTTTTTGATAAGCAACAAATTAATCCCACTTATGATATCCAAATGGGAATCACAGTGTTTTACATTTCAGCATTCACAACTCTCCTAAGCACCTGACAGTCAAAAGCAACGATAACATTAGTAACACAGAATCTCAGACAAGTATTTTCCAGGAACTATGGTTTAAAGCAACAGTGTAAGCAAAGATTGAATAAATGTTTATGCAAAAGTTGCAACTTGACAATAATTTCTTTTGTGGCTGCAGTGGACAAAAGCCATCACTGTAAACCATGCTTTTGCTATTGAATTTCCTATACCTTTGGGGATTGTATGTCCTTAAAAAGGAAAACCAGCTTTGAGATGCAAGTGAATAGCTAGAGAATGTTATTTGGAGCTATTGCAATTAATTGGGCAGAAAATATGCAGACTATTGTAACATTATGCAACTTTCACTTCCTCAAACATAATGCACAATATTTAGAATTATTATGATGAGCACCATTTTAGACCATGCAAACACTAAGAGCAAAATCTGAATTCCTTTGCATGCTAACTCATCAGGATCGGGGAATTTTTGTCACAACATTATGAATTGACACAGAATCACATACAAAAATGTTTTAAAAGACTTTTTTTCCCCATATGAGTAATAGCACCACTGAAAGAACAAATATCAGAACTAGTAACTATATTAGTGAGGAACTTGCTAAAATAGAGATGACAATGGGTAGGTACTGAAAGAGAAAATAAAATTGGAGGAAAATTATTATGGGAATCCTTCAGGGTCGGGTTTGAAACTAATTTAACATTTTAGTTAATAACCTTGGCACAAAAATAAATGCACACTAATAAAATCTGTAGCTATCACAAAGCTGGAAAGCAGCAGTAACAGCAGGGAAGACTGGAATATCCGACATGCAGAAATGGCTACACTGAGGACTATAACAGAAATCAGGTTAAATTTAGCAGTGTAAAATGTAAATACCTGCCTATTGACAGCAACAACAGAAACTTCACCCATACAATAAGCCCTTATCAACTGTAAATGACAGAAGGAATGGGTACACCAAATAATTATATTATACCTGTACCCTTTCAGTGGGTTGGAACCACTGCTCTTGGTTTCACTGGGAAAAATATCCTAGCAGAGAGTAAAATACTGTAGCTAGACATTTTAGAAAAAACCAAAACGTGTTCAGCTGGAATATTATTTACAATCCTCATCAATGAAGTTTAAGAAAGTTTAAAGTTGTCTGATAACTTTAAGAGTGAGTGACAACTTTAGGAATTACCATACTCAAAACTGGCATGAAAAACTACTTCCAAAACTATGATCTGTAAATAAATCCCTAAAATTTTAACTTCTACACAAAAAAACTTCAATCAGGTTGTCAAACGTGCCAAAACCTAACTGGAGCTCCAAGAGTACAAAACAGATCAAAATGTTGTAGTCATCTTGGTACAGAAATTTATCTCTTTTTCATCACTACTAAACTGATTAGACTCTCATTTAAATAAAGAAACATTATCTTTTCCAGTTCTTCATTCAATTTTCCAACACTTTCCCATGATCAAAACCGGTCTTTGAAATACAGCACATGTAGATTTTCTTATCTTGCCTCATTTATTGCAATCCCAAAACTTACTAGCTTTTTTGGAAGTATTCATAATCTAAATGTTCCACTTACTCTTAGCTGTAGTTTGGCTGTTAATAGATCTACCCAGTCAGAGATAAAATTAAGCTGGTCTGAAACACTGTAGCTCTACTGCTCTGCTAAAAGAAAGAAAATATGTCCACTGTATGAAATTATACACTGTGTTTATTTTTAATTACACCCGTACTCTACTTTCTTCATACATTAAATGAGGATATGATTAGTTATCTTCATATTCCCAGACAGAGTGTGCAAAACTCCCATATGTCTCAAAGATTTTTGGGCACCCGATTAGTCATCACAGACATCGTTCTGGCAACTATTTATCTTTTGCTAAGCAAAAATACTGCAGCATATACACAAGTAAGCATATTAAAAGTGAAGTGTGCTTGTATAAACACAACATACCAATATGTTTATATGCAAAAAAGAATTTGCTTTTTCTAGAAGGTCACTGCACTAGAGATCAAAACTGCACTTTTGTACAGGAATACTTCATATTTTTTAAGCAACTCTTCAGAAAAACAATAGCTCAATTTAATAGATAAGCCCCTATCATGTTTAAATCACAGGAAAAAGATAATAATTTGATGGAAGGAATATGAAACCAATATATTCATTATTCTTACAGAAGAGAAATTAAGAAAGAATAAAAATGTATCCTCGCATGTATCATAAATAAAAATGAATAAGAAAATAAAAATTAATAAAAATGTATAATCGCATAAACCATTCAGAATGTGTTTGGGTAGAACACATTGTAAGACAACCTTTATTCTGACCAAAAGCCAAGGAAACGTGCAGAAACAAGCTAGACCAAGCCTGAAGCATATAGCTACAGCTCTACTCCTCTGCCACGTAACAACAGACTTAAGACATAATTAGTTTGATAATGAAAGCAAAACACAAGTGTTTTCAGAAAACAAATGAACAAAACATATTGACAAGCAGGATCTAGGTATAATAAACACTGCAACATCTGCCTCAAACTCTTGAAGGCAACAGACCAAGGAAAGAACTGTAGCCAGAGACTACTAAGGAACAAATGCATTTGGTGTAAATGCATCCCCACATCTCCAGTACCCGCTTTTTTTGGCAGAAAAACATGTCAGACCTTTAAAAATAACACCAAAAAGTGCACTTTTTGCTCAAACACACTAAAATGACACTTATTAGGAATAAAGGACAGGGTGACTGAAAATGTCTTTGCATGCAAGTTGTGTATGTAGTTCACTTTCTTCTTTTAACATAAAGCATAAGGCACAATGCTTGCTTAAAAATAAAACTAATTCATAATTTTTTTTTAATACCTCACGTAGGAACTTCGGGCCTGAATTTTCAGCCCTTAAACCTATAGCAGAATCTGAAGAGAGCTGTACCTGCATAAAAGTAAATTCCTTTCTGTGCTGTAAGTTCAATTTCCCGTATGACAGACACAACTTTGCTACCATTCTACCAGATCAGATTTAACCTCCTCCACCCTCCCCCCCTTTTTTTTTTTTCCTTCTAGCCAGTACTTTCCTGGATTTTACACACTGTATCTGATTAAAAATTACCGAGTTACAGTGGCAGTAATATTGCTGCTTCCTCCTGCAGGAGGAAATGCTAAAGGCTGCCCCCCAGTAGCTAATAAAGAAAAACCGAATAGCATAAACATCACAGCACCTGAGTCAATAAAGATTTTAATACAACTTTTCAGATAAAGCTCCACAAGGTCTTGCTTCCCTGACCCCAACCACGAAACCTTCCACAACTGAACCAAGCATGACCTTACGCAAGCATCTGCTTTGTAAGCAGTATTCTAATTTGCTGGATGTTAAGTGACCTGTTTTTTTCCTCATGTAAAAAGTTAAAAATCTAGTAGTATTTTGCTGTTATTAAAAAGGAACATGGGGGTAGGCTCTCCTAACAGCAGCTCTTCTGGAAATGTAAGAGGGAAACGCTTAACTACAGAACAGCTTCAATGCAGATGAGAATCTTGCACTGATATCTTACTATAATTAAGATACCTTGCAAGGATATCTCAATTTACTCTGAAGAGCAGGAAGTATTACATTTAGTGGTTGGGGCAACAGCAATTTAATTCGGAAAATCAAGCCCCAAATTTCTACTTGTCAGATCTGGCAGTTCAGGCAGTGAAAACATTCTCACACCAAATCCATCAAATATTCACTGAGGAGAATGCTAGAGCAAGCAAGAAACCACGTAAAAGACAAGGATTTAAAACACTTCTTACAAGGAGTTCAAGCGTCTTGATGTTATGTTTTTATACTAACGCTGCAGGAATATCAAACGATAAAGTGAAGTTATTATTGCTTATTTATGCAATGACAAATTTACACGACACTCAAATTCAAGAGATGATAATTAATTTTTCCTGTGCAGCTTCTAATCTGATCTAATCTAATCTAACAACATAAATCCAATTGTATTTCAAATAAAAAGAAAGAAGCAAAGGGCCCATAATCGTAAATTAAATAAAGGTGTTCTAAGGGGAACCTTGAGGAGCACACGGGGTATTAATAAACGGAAATGAAAAGAGACACTGAAAGGACGTAGCTATGAAATACTGTGTTCACAAAAAGATAATCAAATGGAAAGCCTGCTGAAGACAAAGCATGAAGCAGTTCATCTCCTTCTAATATAACAAAAACCTTGAAAATAATGAAGACTCCCATCACACAACTGCCATCCTCATTTCTGCCTCCATCGTTCAGAGCTGTATATACATGGAGAAAAATCACTCAAAGTGTTAATTAACAACTCTTTCCCCCACCACCAAACAATGAGCTAATTACACCCTCAGAACCAAAGTCACTAGGACTAAAAACTCAGAAGGAAGGAAAATGTTTTCGTTCCACTTTCCTGCTGTTGATTTTGGATATAAAAGAAAGTAGTAGGAGAAAATATCTCCAGGTCTGAAATAATCAGAAAAGAATGAATGTAAAATTATAGCTTAACTCACATAAAAACAGCTTACAAACTGGGATGTTTTGTCTTCAAAAGAAGTTTTGAGAAGAATTTTGAAAACACCTCCAACTTCCTAAGATACTTAAACAGATCTCGTATCAGAGCTGTGACAGTTCTAAGGTGGACTTTCTTTCCTGAAAACAACCCAGAAGTGAAATGAATCTTCACGCTGGAGGCAACAGTATCTCCTGGAAAGTTCTATCCTGTTTAGCATCCACTGAGCCTCGCTATAAACATTATTACTTGGAAGGCAAGATCAGGCTATTTTATATAAGACTTTTGGGATTAAGAATTTTCCCGTTAAGGTGCAAGGTTAAAAAGGATCCTTTTCAGTCAGACTATTTCTTGTCTGTCTCTCTCATTTTCACTTTCAGGAGGGTTTACATACTTCAGTTTTATGACAACCACAACCAGTTCACACCTAAACGGGATTATGTACAATCTGACAGAGCACTCGCATCCTGTGAGGACTGACCTTTCAAGGAACTGCACCCAGAAGACATACCAATCTACACAAGGAAGAAAAAACCTTCATCTACCCAGTTCTCTTTTCCCTTTGAGTCTTCTTTCTAATAAAGGTAGAATTGTCTAGCTAAAGGATTGGTGGGGACTCACCAGAAGAGAGGGGTGCATTCCTTGTCTTGCTGGCCTTCCTCAGCTGACAATAATCAAGAATTCCCTTCTTTAGGAAACTGGCGTCAGACATGAAAGGTAAAGGTTTTATTTCTGAGAGTTTTATGGCTAACAAAATTTAAGGTACCCCATCTCCAGCAGCTTCTTGTGTCCCTTTTTCTTTAAAATCATGGAGTTGAGATCATCAGAGGACTGGAATACCTCTGCTATGAAGACAGGCTGAGAGAGTTGAGGCTGTGCAGCCTGGAGAAGAGAAGGCTCCAGGGAGACCTTAGAGCCCCTTCCAGTACCTAGAGGGGGCTACAGGAGAGATGGGGAGAGACTCTTGATCAGGGAGTGGAGCCATAGGATGAGGGGAATGGTTTTAAACTGAAAGAGGGGAGATTTAGATTAGATCTTAGGAAGAAATTTTTCACTCTGAGGGTGGTGAGACATTGGAACAGGTTACCCAGAGGATGCCCCATCCCTGGAGGTGTTCAAGACTAGGCTAGATGGGGCTTTGAGCAACCTGGGCTAGTGGGAGGTGTCCCTGCCCATGGCAGGGGCATTGGAACTTGATGATCTTTAATGCCCTTCGAACCCAAACCATTCTATGATTCTATAAATAACCAGATAGCTCAAGTACCACTCAGTGGATGTAGGGGAAAAAAATGGCACAACATGGATGAACATAGATTTTATTGGAAAGACCAGCTTAAAGCCATTTCCTCCTATTCTCCTCCACCACAGATTGGAAAATTGACCCAGGTTAATTAAAATGTAAAGTTACTTCTGACTTTGAGCGTTGTCCTCACTCAGTTCACCACAGAGCACCACAAACCTTTGTTCAGCAGAGCAGGAGTGATGTTTGGAGCCTGGGTCTTGGGGAGAGAGGAACAACGAGCAAAGAAAAGGCCTAAGGGTACATTTGTAAAAGCACTTCTGCTGAAAGGACTACTCAGGGCTACTATCGCTTAAGGCACTGGAGTCAGGTTCTAAATTTCTTCTGCTCAAATAATACAAAATATAGGTCTGTGCGACCTCAGGCACCCATTACACAGCTTTCACTTAAATGAACACTCTTACTAGTAGACACAATACCGCAAGAAAACATTTGTCTTTATGTTCTGATCCACGAGCCCTTGGCACTCCAAGCACATACAGGTCTTTTATTTCAAAATACTTCTAGCTCATCACAGGCTCCTTTGGAAATCCTACCAACAGATTCTAGGCAAATATCATTAACCTCCTCCGGTCTTTGCAGCAAATCAAATGCCACCCTGAGGGGATAACTCTGGGAGCAGGTGCCACATTTATAGCATATAAGGTCACAGGGCAAAATGAGAGCCCAGAGCCTGTAAAGATAACCTTTCTTTGCAGCCCTTCCTCAGTGGAAAAATGGAGAGGAAGCACAGAGCCTGGACTCATGGATCTCTCCTACCTCTGTAAAGCAATACCTTGTAAGGAAGCACAAGATTACCAAATACTCACTAAAATAACTTTCAGTCCTGCAGTTTTCCATGTAAAACTAAACCATGCAGTATTTCAAAGCAATACATTTTCAGTAGACTATCAAAATAATCTCATGTTATTTTTTCCTTATTTTTCTAGCCCCGTTTCCTTCACTCTCAGCACTTTGTAAGGACATCTTCATCTGCCTATTCGACATTATGTCTGTTGCAAACTTCGGTAAACACTTAAAATATGTTGTTGCTTTCTTTCAAACCCACAATTACAGTTCACTTTACCAAAGGCCAGAGCACTTGGCTCATCCTTGTGCCAACTCAACTCAGACGTACCGCGCAATGCAGCTAACTCCCTCGATGTGTCTTCCACCCCCAAATTTTCCACTTAAGCAAATTAATGATCAGGAAAGACGGGATACACCCAGAAAACAGAAAACCACTTATTCAGCAAGTCAAAAATGGATATGCTGGCACTGAAACTTATAGTTGAAATACATCCTACAAAGAATCCCAGATTTCAGCTGCCTGCAAACTACAGTAAATATTTCAGAAATGTCCCTAAGATGATTTATACTGAGGACAAATAGTACCTTCTTGTTAAAAGCAAAGAAGAGGGATGGCTTGATAGGCAATAGACAGTTCTTTTATCCCTCCAATGGATTTATTCCCTCATGTTCAGTATTTCTCAGAAAGGATGTCACTTCCACAGAGAATTCGGCCGCTCTACATTTTAAGAACTTAAATGTTCCAGTGAAGCCCAACTTAATTTCAGAAGTTGATAAAGAAAATGGAAAGAGAAGGGGGGGGGAAACACATCTGGTGGTTTAGAATGCTAAAATCCTTCAGACTAAAAGACAGCAGCAACTAGAAATCCATGAAGAGACTAATCCAGCTAACTGTAACCTCGCATACCTTATGGAAGTAGGTATGTTTATGCTTCCCAGGCCCATCTTTTTGCATGCAAAAGACAAGATCTGAAATGGATGTAACTCGAGAGCTTGCCCTCTAGTCTTAACTGTCCTCCCATAAACTTAACCAACAAAAATAATAATTAACATAGGTGTTTCATAATCCTTCCAAAATATTTTCTTTGTAAGAAGGTAAGTGAGGGTTGTTTTACCATTCAATAGAAAAAGAAGACTGTTTAACGTGGGTGTGTGCCAATATATGAAAAGTATTTAAAATGAATATTTTTGCAGTGGTCTGGAGGATCACGAGCCAAAATGTTGAATGCTCTCTAGCTGGACCGGGTCACTGTGCAACCCTGCACAGAACAAACAGAGGAACAAAAGTCAAGACGAAAATAACTTAAGCCCATTAACACTTATAATTCTGTACTATTCAAGAAGCTGGAATGTCCCAAATGAAATTAAGGACAGAGACAGACTTAGATGCACCTTTACTGAAGTAAGGGCTACTTCAGAAGACAGCACCAACGGCAGCAGCGCAGCCACACTGCAGGGCCACCCAAAGCTGCTAGTGGCACACTCACCATGCCTGGGACTAGTATGTGCCCAGGCAGCATCTTCTGCAGTCCTCAGGGGAAATTTCTGCCAGTGGCAACCAGAGCTTCTAAAGTCTTTTCTGCTTTAGAGAGACAAACCCAAGCATTTTACACCACTATTTCCACCTTACATAAAACAGAGATAAAACTTGGCCCATCAATAAAATAATTGAGGAGTTATGAGTCTCAGTTTCAGGAAAACCAGCTTTTACATGTTTGAGGTACGGCAACATGCATAAATAAAGTGTAGCTACCAGGCTTAAGCTGGGAAGTTTTACTCCAGTCCACACCTGGGTATTTGATAATGCATGCAAAGATAAGCTTTTAACATATGCCATGAGGAATTAAGTAACAACAGAACCCTGAAACTGAAATTAATATTAATGCATGTAGAGGCTTTTTTCAGCCCAAAAGTTTTTGGGTTTTAACCAAAGAAAAGGTGTTATAAATCTAAAAACCACAAATTTATGTTGATTCCTAATAAACATAAAATCTTACCCTGTATGATACTACAGTTTGCAGAAAACTGGCACAAGACAATATATAACCTTGGCCTACAAGCAAGCATCACTTTATTAGTACAAATCAGTAATTTAAAGTAGCAGGAGTAGGTATAAGCTTTACACGAACTCCCAAGGAAGTCATGCATTTGTGAGAGTTACACGTACAGACTTTCTTCCCCATTGTGAACATCTGCACATAAACTCAATTTAGATGAATTTTTCTATCTAAAGTTACTCTTGGAGCTGTCAACATCATTTGGTAACGCCCACACCGGGGCATTTATAATGACAGCAAAAGCAAAGATATACATGAAAGAAAAGGCCGTTTTATTAACATTTTGAGCCATCATTTAACTATCAGGTCAAATACCACATCATTTGTCCACAGAAATTAATTGATCGGAAATGAAAAACACCAATCAGGACATAAAACTTTGATCATATCTCAAAAACATTATATCACATATTTATTTAGACTACAAAGTGCATAAAAATAAATAAATTAAAAAAAAAAGAGAACATCGTAAAACCAGTAGTACTGATATCATTTTCACCTAGCAACTTTTCTCTCTCTTCAATTCAATAGGTATCAGGACACAGCTTCAAAAACACCACGTAATTTCTCTGAACAATTCTACTAATACCTAGATTCTTATCTCCTTCACACTACAAATTCACCCCATAATCCCACAACCCTAGTGTAGAAACGGCATTCAAATTCAGAACTCCAAGACCTGAAATACAGTTATAGCAATTTCATTTGAGTAAACGATAAAGTTTCTTGTATTTGATGTTTCAGAACCTCAGCCAACATGCTGTAGGAAGGAAAAGTGACTTGCAGTTGACACTGGAGTGTCTGCAAATGAACCCCCACTGCAATCAGTATCACTTCCGAACAAAATTAACTGACAACAAAAAAGTGATTAATGATAGGAAAGACCAAGAGCAGGGACACACTGAAAATAAAAAACTTAAATATAATTTTTTTAAAGGTACAAAAACATTCAGAGAAATTAAAGTACCACACTATGTATGGTTAATGTGAAAATCTATCCTGAAAGAACTGGGGCACTAAAAGGAAACAAAACAAAACAATCTGCTATCTCATTGTATGAAAAAACCCTTGAACGAAACATGCCTAAAGCATCATTTCTAGTTCACTGGCTACAACTCAGACCAAATCGTGATGCATATTGGCTATTCATCTGAAATATCCCAACTACAGCTGTTCCATTATGCCATCTTTTTCTAGTATTTTCCTCCTCCTTCTCCTATGTCCTTTGCTATGTGGGACACACTCCCAAGAAGGATGTGGACACCACAGTTAAACTTCCAGGAAAAGAGCATTAGTGGCACCGAGACGATGTGTTTCCTTTCCCCTTTTGCTTTATCAGTTGTAAACATCCTAATAAAACTAACAGTGGAACAGGTCTCATTTCAAAGGCTGATCATTTAACATATATTCAAGTGCTCTTTACATCTTTAATCTTTGCAAAACTTCCCCTTATGAACAGGCACTGTATTACAGCAGGATTAATGGTAGAATGCCAATTCTATCTGCCAATTCAATTGGTAACTGGAAATACCATCTCACCAGTTTACTCACAAACACATTTTAGAAGTTAGATCCAAATTATACTGAATACAAAAGCCTTTCACATCAGGTCCTAAATGAACAGTTTCTCAGAAGTACGTAGTTAAAATCTTCAAAAATTCCAGAAAACTGCTAAGGAAAATACTTCAACAAAACTAGCAGACTTCAAAATATTCCAGGAGAGCAATTTGCAGCTTAGCACCACCCCACCTTGAAGAACTCTCAGCTACAGTTCTTTCATGAAAAGCCATAGATCTCAAAGGAAACAAAACAAACCCAACTGCAATACACCTTTTGGACCAAAAAGAGCCCCAAAACTCTTCTGGAGCAAAGCAGGTTAAGTGGAAACGGTTAAAGAAGGAATGGTCAGTATAGATTCTGATTAAGGGTGCAAGATGGATGTATCAAAAGTGTTCATTCTGCCAACTTAATTATTCAGCTTAAACAGTTTGGAGTTTTCCTACTGATTTCTGACAGAGCAAAGTTCATCTACTGAGTGTATTTGAAAATTCTGCCTCATAAGGAAATCTTTTGCTCTGCATACAAGAACTGCCATGGAATTCTTCAGAGAATGACACGTTAAAGAAAAGATGATGCCAGCTTTGGAGAAGAATCAATCATGGCCTCACAAAAAGTTAGACACAAACAACAATATTCTCCACTGAAAGGCATATATAATTTTTTTTACAGACCAAGGTAAAGTACCACAATTTAAATACTTCCACATATTTAGCAAAATGCCATCACTTCGTTTTAAAGACAATTTCATTAAATCCAAAAGAAAACAATAAAAAAATCCAAAGCAGACCACACAATGGTGTGTTGGCAACTTCCGTATAGTTGAACAGATTAATTAGGAAACATAACCTGACCCTTCAATAAACCTGTTCAAAGTTGATCACATTTCACAAACAGGTTTCCAGTTTTGCTTTTATAAATTACGGATCATTAACTCTGAAGCATGTCTGTGTGTAAGATCCATCACATGCATTTGGATAGTCATAAAATCTCCTCATTCCTGTGTCTGACTATGGCAAAAGGTCAGCAACAGTCGTCAATAACCACAAGGTATCGGCAGGTCAGTTCTATTATACTTAATATTATGACAAATACTTTTACGAGCTTAAACTCTTTTAACAGGAATTATTCTCACTCCATCAAGTAACTCCAACAGCAACTTGGAGCTCCAATAACTTACCTGTGAACGTAATGCAACTGATGAACAGAATCAATCGCTATCACCATTTCAGCCAAATAAAAACGAGCCATATCTTCAGGTAGTCTGTCCTCAAACTTGCTGAGCAACGTAAGTAGGTCTCCTCCAACATAGTAATCCATAACCAGGTACTACAGAGTGGGAATGATAAGAAAACAGAGAGGGGGAAAAAAAAACCAAAACAGTTTATTGAGTGAATCAGAGACTAAAAACTAATTGAGGCGTAAAAATTAATTTATTGCAAAAAATATACTGGGCACTAAAAAAAGCTAACCAAGATACTTAAATATTCTGAAAACACAAGCTGGTTCAGTCTCATTTTAATATATTAATATATCTCCAAATACAGTAAGCCTCATGGCAGAACAGCATCATCCACTGTCCCATCACCAAACATAAAATATTTAGATACTCTGGATTCCTTTCAATACCCTTTGAAAGAAAGCAAAAGGAGTAAAGGATTAAAGCACAGACCTATAAAACTGAAACCAACTTGGGATCTCATTTAAGGGCTCTAATTTCCCAGGCTTCCCTTTTCCTTTTTTCCTACCATCTCCTTTTCCTATTAAACAAACTATTTTGGAGAGTAAAGTTTTTAGACTACTCAGATTAAGGCAAAGACTGAGAGACTTCCAGTGGCTCCCAGCGCAATTACAGATACTGGTGACACCGTGCACAATACAGCATCTGTCAATATACAATGGGAGGTGTCATCTCATCTAATGGAAATGAGGGGAAAAAAAAAAATGTTTGATTTCTGATTTATTAATGAAACTTAAAACCTGCCTTCCATTGAATCAGGTGCAAAGACTTTAAAGAGATCAGAGCTTTTCTCCATTTTTCCATATTATGATAGAATGAAATCCCACTACCTTTAGAGACATGGTCAAAATGACTGAAAAGGTAAACTTAAGAAAAGTGGGGAAACTCACAATTAATATCTTTTTAGCTTAGCTTAGTTTGTTTTAATTCCAGCAACTGGAAGGGCAAATGGGGAAAAGAAAAAAAAAGTCAAACTAATTATAACTAACAAACTAATTATAAGCAATCTAATTTAACACCCACTGCTATGACATTACTTTCAAACATCATTGTGGACAGGCTAATTAGAATAGTTTCCCACTAAAGTATATAGCACCTGAAAGATTTGCAGGGAGTTCCAACATCTGCTTCCAGAAAGGCAGTGTATATCTACAGTGATTCTTAACAACAGTGTATAATGAATCACAAATAAGAAAGAAACATTGAAAAATATAATAATTTATCCCAATTTGATTCTTTAAAATTTTGATAAAGCAACTTAAAGTGACGTTTTATAATTATTTTTCCTTATTTGTTCAAGTCTTTCCCACCTTCAGAAAAAGAAATTAAAATATGTGGAAAAAATTCTGCAAAATTCTAGCAGCTATAAGGAAGCTGGGGGGCAGGCAGGAATCTTATGCCCGTTTCTTTTCCCTCACACTTTCCATAACAATAAAGGTGATGAGAAAAGATTTTAACAATTTTGCTGCAGAATAACCTGGGCATCCTCATTGATTCCAAGTGCATGAAGAAAGTACAGAACACATTTCTACAAAATTTTAAGTGTGCTGACAACCAAGATTTCATCTGTTGCTTTGTGACATGAATAGTAAACTTCTTAAATTATGCTCACAAGCCTTACTTAAGTATCTTCCATTCAGTGGTGCTCCTACCACTCCCTCTGAAACAAGATCTACAGTATTAGCTTCTTGTCTTTTACAAATTTAGAAAATACATTAAGCCTTTGGAACTTAATATTATTATTAACTAATACACTATACAGAGATCTGCAAGAGCTTAATGCTTTGAAAGTATATTGAAAAAAAACTCTTAAGACTTTCATAACTGATATGGGTTTTCTGTGGTTATTCTTCATCATTTTTAAAAGCAGTACAACTCAGTTACTGGATATACCAAAATAAAGGAATTTTGGCACTTACAACACAGGACTCCACACCTCTCACTTTGTAAAAGCAACACAGTAGCCTAATGACAAAGAAACCCTCAACTCCTCAAATATGCCAACACTTCTACTGTAACTCACAATATTAAGTCTTGTCCTTGAAGTTAAACACACGCACAGGAATCAAAGTTAAGTTTCACAATTATATTTTTAAATACACAATTCACTTAATGCAGAGCATCCCATCCAATGTCAAAGATCCACATCCTTAAAAAAAAATTTTTGTTTTGTTTTTCAAAAGCTTTAAAAATACTTTCTAAATGCACACAAGCACCAGGTCTATTCAAGTTTCAAATACATCTCTTTTTCCCTCATATTAGCTTCTTTTTGCAAGTCTTTCCAAATACTTGAAAACTAAATAAAATTAAATATTAAAGAGACACTTTAATCTACAGTTGCAGCTTCCTACTTTTATTTATAAACATTTAGTGGCGTTCTTCCATGCTGCAAGAACATTTTATTGATTTATGACATCTTAGTGCGTTTAAGTCCTCAAAAAAGCAAAGACTGATCACAAAAATCCACAAAATCACAGAAGTTCACATGGGCTCTACAGTCCAGAACACAAAATTAACAAATAAACAATTTCTGTCTCAAACCACAACAAAGAATCTGTATTTCCATCCATATATACATAAAAGCAACACTCACTAAATAGTTTTCATCCTGGAATGCATAATGTAACGTTGTGATCCACTGGTTATCTCCGTTCACTAACACATCTCTCTCTTCTCGAAAACAGGCTGTCTGAAAGGGAAAAAAAATAATTACAGCCTTTAAGTAAAATATGTAAAAGAAACACATTTCACAGGTTGACTATGTTTTAACATTATATTTTGGGGAAAAAAATTCAAAACTGCACCTCAGCTAAAAAGTCCTTTACTACACTCTCCAAACATACCAAAAATTATGAAAAAATAGGTATCAGAAAAGTCTATTTTCTTTAAACTGAAACCAGTTGTATTTCTCTACATTATTAAATGATGCAAAGGGAGAAACACACTGCTGCTTCATCATTGTCTGAAAATCCCAAGTCAAAAATCTTTTTTTTTTTGTCTGTGTAGATATTGAAATCAAGTATCAATAATGACAGAATAGCAATGTAAGATTGAAGAAATCAGTCCATAATGGCATTGTATAATTATAACTACAATAGGAGTTAAAGAACTAGAATCTGGAGTCTTCTGTCATTACTTTATCTCATCCTGCTCATCATTTTATCTCGTTTATATTCATGTTTTACACGTGAATTTTCACAGAAGCAAGGTGGTTCTTTTCATTTCAAAGTTGCTGCCAGTAACTTCTATGTTGCCCTAATTTCATAATCATTAATCAGTTGGGGTTTTCTCCACACTTTTTGGTCAGGAAAAGCAGGACAGAATTGACTATTGCTCTTGCCAGAGAGAAGCTGTTGATCAGACACCCAGGAGGACACCCCCTCGATATACCGGGAAGAAAACACAGAAAGCAAAAGGTGCCTTTGTAGCAAGTGCAACAGAGTAGTAACAAGAACTGCCAAGAAATGCTAAGGAACACCTAAGAGGAGAAGGAAGAGAACACAGGTTCATATGAAACAATAGAAGATAAAATGTGAAGAAAATAAACAACAGGAAAGCAACAAGGTAGGGAATTTGATGGAGGCTCTGCAATGTGGCCCAAGAAATGAATAAAATACCTCAGGCAAAAGCAGTTTTGCAGATTGATGGAGGAAAGCAACCAAACAGTTGAGAAGCCAAAAAGAAACTACAGCAAAGAAATATGCTAAATGTTCAGAAAGGACTGAGTTCTGAAGTGAATATCCTGAGAAAGCAAAAGGTAGCGAATAGCAAAGCCACACACAATTTTGTTCAGAAAAATGTCTAAAAGATAGTGTAGAGGAAAGAATAATAATTGTACAGGCTTTGTTTAGAAGGCAGATGGAGAGTTAGAGAAAAACACAGAGCATAATCTCTTCCAGCACACTCGGCTACTTCACAAAGATGTTTCATCAATTTGAACCACACTCTGTCTCTTCCATCTTAGGAGACAGCTAAATTTAAAGGAAAATTCAGCCTTTTTAATTTTCCAATTTCATTTCCAAAAACAATAGGCAAATACCAGAACTCTGACATGGTTATTGTTGGCTGTGAGATTTGGAGATTGAAGAATGAAAAGCAAAATATCATTTCAGATGGAGCTATATGCACAAGAATCCATGCAGTAAAAACAAAACAGAAAATAGCTCCCTTCTCCAAGCACCAATTCTTGTGTTAGAGAATCCAGAGAGTAAGAATAATGTAAACCAGAAAATAGAAAGATGGTATACTTTAATCATAGCACATAAATCAGTGAAACTTGAGAAAATAACAAAACATACTTAAAAAAAAATACCCTCAAAGGTATTAAATGAAAAATGGACTTAGGGGTGGGAGGAGGAGAAAGGATGATCTTCAGAATGAAGAAAAGCTGTTCTATGCTTCAGATTGATTTTTTTCCTTCCCTGTTTGTAAACTCTTGACATATTTCAGAGAGAGATACTATGAACTCTTGTTTTCACAAAGACAAACGACACGTAGTTTCTCTACTTGTCATGACACAATTCACAGGATTAGTTACTACAGAGAGTTTATATAATTCCACTTGTTTTCGCCATGATTTAACAAAAGACCATGCATTCCTTGAGCGCTCTAGACACCCACCTCCGGGCAGCATGCCTAGAGCTGACAGCAACAGCTAGTACCACAGCAGATCACAGCTGAGATGGTAACAGCCAAAGAGTCTACGTGGTTTGTGGGCAAATTAATTCATGGCAAAAATAAGTAAAGACACAAAAAAAATATTGTAATTACTGTAACATAGCTCAATTAAGTTTTGTTGGGTTTTGTTTTGTTTTTTAAAGCAAGCCTTTTTTTGTGCCTTTCATTATTCCAACATTAGACTTTATCTTCCCTAGGCACAGTCTCCTTGAATTGTTGCCAGAGGCCCCCAGAGGTCATCTCATCCAACTCTCTACCCCAGGAAAGCCAACTTAGTGCTTTGGTTTTATCTATACTGTTATTGTGGCCTTAACCAGCAAAGAATTCTGGCTGCCTGGCTATTTGGTGCTCATGTCCTTACAGCTCAGAGTTAGCACCTTCTGGAAGTGCTGACTGCTTCCATGCTGCGTAGTGTTTGTCCTGATCGCTCCTGAGCCCCCTCTGGCACCACCAGGGCACACATGTCACTGTGAGTGGCTGTCAACACTCAGTGTAACAGGTCTGGGAGTGTAACTGCGAGCCATCACACACTTCGGGTTGTTCAGCCTGGAGAAGAGAAGGCTCCGAGGAGATTTTATAGCCCCTTCCAGTACCTAAAGGGGCTACGGGAGAGATGGGGAGGAGGGACTCTTGATCAGGGAGTGGAGTGATAGGACGGGGGGAATGGGAACTGAAAGAGGGGAGATTTAGATTAGATCTCAGGAAGAAATTCTTTCCTGTGAGGGTGGTGAGACACAGGAACAGGTTGCCCAGAGGATGCCCCATCCCTGGAGGTGTTCAAGACCAGGCTGGATGGGGCTTTGAGCAACCTGGGCTAGTGGGAAGTGTCCCTGCCCATGGCAGGGGGGTTGGGACTGGATGATCTTTAAGGTCCCTTCCAACCCAAACTATTCTGTGATTCTATGAATTTCAGGTACTCCCTGTATTAAAAATGTCCCCAGTTTTACATCACATCCCTGAGTTTTCAACAGTGGCAACTATTTGGAATACTTCAGCTCTTTATAATGCAAAAGAGGACACTGACCTCCAACCTGTATAGTTTCAGTTTTTGCATACAAAAAACCTTTTAGCCGTCAACCTTAATCTGGCATTTACTGGCCTCGAAGTACACTCTCCCTTTCTACTTTTACAAACGGCTCCCACTTTCCACAGAGTTGATACAGAGATCTATGAACAACTTGTTTCTGCCAGTTGTGTATACACCTACCTCTATGCTTGGCTTGCATTTTTGGACTGTTTGATTTTGCTGCGTATTTCAGTGGATAACAGAGCCAAAAGGGGTCATTTTCCCTGGCAGCAGTAACAAGTGAGATGCGCTCATTACCGCTTAAAAATGACAGGTTACAGTTGTTGAAGGTCATGCTTTGTAAATGCATT
Source organism: Limnodromus scolopaceus (assembly GCA_028565335.1). Lineage (NCBI taxonomy): Eukaryota > Metazoa > Chordata > Aves > Charadriiformes > Scolopacidae > Limnodromus > Limnodromus scolopaceus. Next base: position 12,591,575 of record JAOXNO010000024.1, on the reverse strand, counting down.
TTCACTCCAGATGGTTATCTTTCCACTGTATACCCACGGGTTACAAATACATGGAAAAACATAGCTGTAATTTTTTTTAGGCTAACTGTTCAAACTTTCAGAAATTCAGTTGGACCCATGGGAAGAGTATTTTTAATACCTTGCATAGAGAAAAATCTCTCAAACCTATTTATAACTGTATTTTAATGGAATGAAATAGCTTTTAAACTGACTTTAAAAGGGTACATTTAAAAATAGAGTGGAACTTTATTGCTGGTCTTTTCTTTTTCCCTAAAATAATAAAACCTGCAGTAATGACATCTGTCTTGGAGAGAAATATTTCTTTGTATCAAGACTAATGCCAGATTGCTCAGTATCTGAATAATTTCTGGATAAAGAGGAAACACACTGTGTATATCTAACCACAACCTGCAAGCCATTTATACTTCTTAATGTGATAACATTTTCATTAAAAGAGACAGGATGTGCACACATCAGAAATTGGTTTTAATTTGTCTGGCTCCATTGTTTTTTTAAATGTGTGATGGTTTCCCATTGATCTCATTTCCTAACAAGATAAAATTAAAACATAAATGCAGAAATCAGAATAAACTCGGAAGCAACTGAGCAGCAAGGAAGTCTGAGAGTAGGAAGGTGGGAGTCTCAAATAACAACTGAGGGTAGAGATAATTTGATCAGACAATTTGGAAGAGACACCAAGATAGTGCTCACATTGTCCAAACAAAAGAAAACCCAATGGCCAAAGCAACTTTGTATGTGTAAGACACTGAGTTATATTTTATGAGTCTATTTATTAAATAGGTAGTTTATTTTTGGTAGGCACAGACAAAGAATTTCAAAGGAATTTGAAGAGTTAGTTATATATTCTTTTTAAAATTAGTACACAAGTCTTTAGGTGTAGTCTGCATTTTAGAAGTTTCTTTCCAAAGGAATCCAGGGAAATGTACTGAGGATTCTATGCAGAGTGGAGCTGTATAAGGAAAGCAGGAAGCCAAGGCTAAGCAGGGCTGGTGAAAGAGCTGTTCCATCTTTTTCAGAACATAGAATGGATTCAAGCTGGAATGAGGAACCTTGCATCAAAATTTTTGCAGAGGGACATTTTCATAAAGCATGCACTCAGATTAATTTGAAACTTTTTTTATCTTTCTGATTTTTCAATCTACAAATTGGACCCTGACAAAGTTCTAACTACTGATGAACTAATAGGCTTGGTGAGTTACAGCTCAGTAATTACCTTTCACCATGGAAAGTACTTGCTAAAGACTACATTCCTAACTGGAATAAATGCATTAAAGACTGCTTGTATTTCCTGGGCAATTATAGAAAAGGTATAATGTCTTAAACATCCAGCCCCACCTAAGTCAAGATTCCATGCCATTTTAACCCTTCCGATGGACCGTTTTAAGCTTATTTTAACATTAATCTTCACATTCCCAGTAAGTAGTGAGGCACCTCCTCAATCCCAGAGGATTGTGGAAAGAGAAGCAACAGCAACGTAAGAGGAAGCAGGATGACAGAAAACATTTTTGTAATCTTACTTCAGCTCTCTTCAGCATCTCCCACTTATTAAGTATCTTCATGGCAAAAACCTTATCTGCATTCTTCAGTTTTACTACTGCAACCTGGAAAAGATAAATGAAAGACAAGTTAAAATATGAACATGCATATTGTTTTAATTTTTATGAAACCTTGCAGTTTTGGGGTTTTTTTTGCTTCAGTGTTCTGGACACACTATGTGGACAATACCACACCACCACCATCAAGAAAGACTAACTTCACAACAGTATGGGATAATACAACGTAGTAGTTTTAGAAACAAAAATAAACAATATATTTTAAGTTTTAGACACTAATTAGACTGTAGGTTTGCCATGAAACAACTTCCACTCTCATTTCAAATAATGCACTAGACTTTCTTCAAAGATACAGAAAAGTATTCATTTGTGGTTTTCCACCTGAAGACCAATGAACTCTTTATCATGTCTGTTGTTAGTGGCAGGGAAACAGCGAAATCCACATTTTCGAGAGAAGTAAATTGTAGGAAACACAAGTCCCCCTTCCTCTCATTGCTTCTGAAACAGTAGATACCATAAGCCTATGTCATAACATATTAACAAAGCCAATTGACACAGTCTTTTTCTGAGAATATTACAGTTCAGTTTAGCTATAATAAAAGCTCACATGGAATATTTTTAGGAAAGAGTGAGGGAAAAAGTTTACACAAACATGTTTTCACAGTTCAGGCTTCTGTGGTATGGAAAGCTAAGCGTCTTACCCAAAATGGCCACAAATCTGCCCCAGACTCAGAGCTGCTGGTCAGAAGGAGAACAGACCACTACATTAACATCCCATTTATAGAAAAGTTCACCAATCAACACATTTTAACAGCCATTCTCCAACAGTCCCATTCTGCCCTTCCCTTTCAAATAAATTTCAAGGCTTAAGGAAATAAAAGTTGATTTCTGTCTGCATCTAGTACAAACCAACATGCTGTCACACAGATTATCATCATCTTCATCCTGCAGGCCAGTGACAAAAAAATACTAAAGCTGAATCCTACATTCTTTCCACCTCTTTCATAATCAGTAAGCCAGCTACTTGTAAAGACAGTGATAACAGGAAAGAAAACACAGGATCAGACAGTTTGAAGGAAGTGTCATGCAAACCTCTTTCAACCATCTTCAAATGTGTCATCAGCTGCAGCAGCTTCATAAAGATGGCAAAAGCGCAGGTTGAAAGATTGTAATACTCAGATGTCTACACTAAAGCGTATCTAAAAGCGTACCTCTTGCTTAGCTATACAGTCATAGACAAAGCAGCTGCCACGTCCCATATATTAATGCATCATCAGCTCTGCTCTTGACATTGCTGCCTTTTGGGGCAATGGGGGAAAGGGGTGGGAAAAAAAACAGGAGAGAAGACAGAATGGCACTACATCTACATGTTTAAACTGGTTTATGAACTGAAATTTTTAAAGATTACTTCATGCATAAAAATTGAGGTTCAAATCCAGACTTGGAATCCCTGAGGTTGCTTTCAGATTTGAAACACAAAAATAGATTGTTACTTTAGACTTATAATCTAATCTTGATTCATAAAGAATGTCTACTCTTCGCATGGTACCCCAAGACCGAGCATCACAATTTTACTTAGGAGTGAAAGATGAATCCTCTGCAGTGATACTTAACCCACAATGTAGATCTGAATCTTGAGTATCCTTTTACGAGCTTGAAACTTGGACAAGCTGTATCTGTATCACTTTCTAATGAGAAATGGCAGGAGGAGAAAACCTTAACATTGAAAATAGTCTGCGCTCAAACTGCTTTGTATCTTGGGTGACAGGGACCTGCCTCTGTATGATGCAGTCAGTGGAATGAAGCTACAACGTAATTCTGCCCTAAAGAGGGTTTTATGACTGTTACAGGGGAAAAATTGAAAGGTTGGTCCTAGAGCTGCCCAGCATGAAAAAGAAGTTTTTCCCCACCATTAACTGCTGTAGAATAGGCAGCCAGAGGCATAAAATAATACATGTATTTTGAGTCCATTTCTTGCCTGTAGCATGCTCAGTGAAAGGCTGTGTTAATCTGCAAAAGAAATGGTTAGTGGAAGACACACGCTAATTGCCCATCTGCCTAAATTTGTAGTCTCCTGTACAAGCACTCCCTTGGACACAGTCACAAGAGCTACAGCACGGCCTTGGGTTAACGGCTGGAGCACAGGACCTGAATGACAGATCAAGGGCTTGGTACCTTCTGCAAATGTGTAACAGTATTGAAAAGTGACTAAAAAACAAAAAAAATACTCATGTTTACCAGCTGTGTTTACAATCAGTCAGAAGCAGTATTTAGTCTGTGAAAGCCATTAATGTTATTCAATATCAATAACCACCACACACACACACACAAAAGATCACCACCATCATCATTTTTCTGCAATCACAGCATCTTTATGGGGGTGTTTCAGTACTTTATGAAAGAAAGTTCTAAAATGTTTATTTCAGGACTGAAAGAAAAATCTGAGGCTGCAGCAATGAGCCTTCTGATGCTGTTTCTAATTGTAACAAAAAAATCTGAAACATGCTTACAGACCCAGACAGTGTTTACATACAAACACTGAGGTATATACTATGTACCCAAAGGCCCAAATACACGCAGAGTGTTGGTTTGATCTTTCCCCTTCCCCAACAAAGCTGTCAAGACAGAAGAAAGTGTAATCATTCCTGTCCAGTTATCCTGAATTATCTTGCTACTGGAATTTCTCAAAACTGGACTTATAGAGGTTGGGTGGAGTTTTTTAAATTTATATTTTCCTGTGAGCAGCACAACAGAAAATGATTGGTATGTGCTGATGTAAACATCTTGCTTGAGTCAGTTTTTTTTTTTCCTATTCTTCCAACAGTTTTCCTTATTTCCCACAAACAGCAGCACAGTCTGGCATGCTGTCAGACACCTTCTGCCCCAAACTCAGCTACTTGTCTCTACAGTACATGTCTGCACATTTCCGTTGCTTGAAAAGCAACAGCCCTGTACAGAAAAAGCTAAACCAGAAGCTATTAAAATTTAAATTAAAAAAAAAAGAAAAAAATTAATTCAACAAACAAATAATAATAATAAAAAAAGACTCAGCACTGGTTTTCTTGTTCATTGAGAGCAGAAAGCCCTCCAGAAATGAAAAGAGGGAATGTTACTGTTCATAATTAGATGCCAAAATTTAGGAGTAACTAGTTCTCAGAGCTACAAAATTCACCATCTTTAAGATATCAACAGCAAATAAACATAGTATTTGCTTGCCTTAGCAAGCACTGAACTTTTTATTTTTAAGCAATAATGGAATGAACTGAAAATTTTGGTATGAGCGAGAATTTTCAATATGCTGCAATTTTATAGTGCTGAGAGCACTAAGAGCTTCACCTTTCCTAGCAGCATCCTCCAATTCTCAAGTTTAAAGTCTTCTTATTTAGAGTTGTTTGTCAAGTTTTTCAAACCCTGCTGCCTGAAGCCAGTGCCATGAAATACTTGATGCCAACATTATTAGTTTTACCAGTATAATCCTCCTCCAAGCAAAACAGCTGTGTTTTCTAAAGACAGCACTTTCTTACATAAAATTTTAACTCAGTTAAATGTATGCACGCAGAGGGAAGGGACATGTCATTAATTTGACAAATAGAAAGCATTCTCAGCCTGGCAGCAAGCAGGGTAAGGGGAAAAACAAAACTAGCAACAATAAGCTCTTAGAATCATAAGCAATAGTTAGTTTAAATTACTTTTTGTCTCCATCAAACATGTGAAAACAGAACGGGAAATATTTCTTGACTATGCAAATTGAAGAAATTGAGTGGTGTAAAATCAAAATAAGAACAAGCCTGAGACTGCGCCAAAGAAAACCTGCACTAAACTTTGTAGTCTACAGAATTTCAGAATTATGTTGATTCAGGAGACAAAAATTACTCCTCCCAGTAACCCAAGCAACTTTGGTCTCATTTACAGTTTGCTGGAAATAAAATACTTTCTTCCAGATTTCTTAATCTGTCTCAGTAAATTACTATAGTCTACTGAATCATACAAGTATTTTGCAATTTAATATTAAAATAGTTTTTGGTGGCTTAAGTAGCAGTAAAATTTGGTGGTCTTTTTCTCAATATTTACAGATATTTCCTGGTTATTTTAAAGCAAAACAGGTGATTCCATACAGAACTTGGTTTTTTTAGACAAGTATCTGTGTAGGGCTTGAAACTTTCCTTCTTTAAGCTAGTGAGAAAACTTAACATATATCCTTGCAAATATTCAGTAAGTCCTACTTTAAGAACATAGAAACCCAAACACCTTCCACTGAGAGAACTTCAGTTCCCCCCTTACTAAGATTTTCTCAATTAAGTAGTCAGGTTATCTTTCTCAGATAAGGAATTAGAAACACTGTTGTTAAAAGAGGAGAACTAACCAATTACCCAGACAGTCCGCAGCAGAGGATGGGGAAAGTTATGCTCTCGCTTTTCATGGGATGATTCACCACAAAGAAGCTTCCTGAGAAAGAACTACAGTTTTTTTGTGGTTTAGCTGCTGTGGAGTTTGATGCTGATTTAGCAGACAAAAATGACTTCTCTTAAAAACACAGCATAAGGCAGGTTTCACATATGATTCTTCTGACAAGAAAGCACCCACATCAGTGATTCTTCTCACACAATCTGTACATGAACTCAGCTGCAACTACTATGGTAGCACTCAGAAAAGTTGATGTTTTAAACAGAAGTGTTTACATCAAAATGGAGAATGCATCATTCTCTTTGTGGCAGAGGTTCAGACTAAAGATAAATTATCCATGAGTAACTTCAGCCTTCAGACTCCTTTATAAAAGAGCCATTAGTCCAGATGGAGCAAAAACAATCAAAAGTGATAAAGTAGCTAAATAAATACAACTCCTTTCTTTTTATTTTTTACAGTTGCCCAATGATGATATTTGCATGAAGGCATCAGCAGCGTATGCAGTGACATACACTACAGTAAAAATTCCCGTTCCTTGCATACTACCTATAGAAGTCTATTCTTCCATAGTGACAGAAGAGTAAAGACTAATTTTCACACGATGCAAACACGCAAGTGAACCTGAAACCAACTCTCCCCTCTCACGTGCCAGAGAGCCTCCAGAGATCATAGAATCTGAAGAAGATCTATCGAGTCACAGAATGGCTTGGATTGGAAGGGACCTTAAAGATCATCCAGTCCCAACCCCCTCTGCCATGGGCAGGGAAACCTCCCACTGGACCAGGTTGCTCCAAGCCCCATCCAGCCTGGCCTTGAACACCTCCAGGGATGGGGCAGCCACAGCTTCTCTGGGCAACCTGTTCCAGTGCCTCACCACCCTCACGGGAATTAATTTCTTCCTGAGACCTTATCTAAATCTCCCCTCTTTCAGTATAAAACCGATGCTCTCATACCAAAGAGAACTGAAAAATAAAAACCAGTTCCAAAAGCAATGAAGACATTGCTCAGAAAATCTTTTTCTTATACTTTGAGTTTCAGTTCACATATATTTTCAGGCAGTACGGAGTACAACCTCCAGAAGTGTTACTGTATTTGGCTAGCAAAAATGTAAGGTACTGATATACATTAGGTTGCTCTTTCTACATACATAGTGTCCTGCACGAAGAACAAGACACATGCACTTAATGTAATTAAGAAGAGGCAGAAAACTAACATTTAGCTATACAAATTTCCTCAACTTCTATAATCTGGCATGCCTAGTGTAAAAGCTAGTGATCAACAGCCTTGTTTGACAACTTCAAATAAGAGATAGCTTAATGAAAAACAGCAAAAAAATGTATAGTTTGATAGCAGTTAAGTGACAACTGAAAAAGAAACTAACATTTGCTAACCTCTTTAAAAGAAATACAAGAAAAATATTCAAACATTATTAAAAATAGGAACTGAAGTGACAGGAATAGAGAGAGATTTCTCTGTGTTCTTAGAATGTCAATATCAATATTTGGCTGTTTAAGTTGCTGAAAACTACTTTCAGACTATTTAGTTACTAGGATTGCTAGATCTTTATACCATCGGTAACTTGTTGGCCTCCATCTGTTGGCTGGAAAGAAAAGTCAAGCAAATAATTTATCATGAGACAATTGCAACATGGTTTTTTACTCCATGTGAACTTGCCTTCTCTCAGAATTTAAAAGACTTAAAAGGAACTGTCAAAAAGTATAAATCAGAACACACTTGCATCAAACATTGGATGGGCGCACAACATCTATTATGCCTAAATAATATAAAACCCCATACATTCGTATATTACTATTAAGTACCTCTCCACAGCACTGCAGATAATGCAAGAGCATTATTCAAAGCCTTCCTTCTACCTCCTTCACATACATACCTCCCCAAAGGCTCCTCGACCAATCACCTTCAGGATTTCAAAATCTTCTTTATGTAGTCGCATCTGTTTCACTTTAGATGTAAAAGGTTTGGCTGAAACAAAAGAACGTATCAGTCATTAAAAAAACCAAACCCAAACAAACCTACACACCAAAACAAACAAAAAATCCTAAACAACAAGGTAACAATAACATACAGTAGATTTAATCAGATCCCTGAAAACAACATTTTTTATGTACCTATATTCCCTAATGTAATATAATGAAGTTTAAAGCTAGAAATAATAGCCAGTAAGAACTAAGCCAAAACTGCTGTGAGAAAGAGTGCATGAAGTAAGCTTGCTTTTGCTTTTTTTAAATATAAAGAAAAAAAAAGTCAAGCTGATTATATTTTTCTACAATCTTTTGAGCTCACAGACATCCACTACATCTGTGCTGTACATTGGTAACTCTGGTTGCAAAAGCTAAGTATAATATGAGTTCACTTTGGACAATATGAAGTTCTCTGCCAAACAGCAAAACAATATTATATTCATTGAAAAATTAAAATGCTGATGAACGATAACTGGAAGGGCAATATTAACCTAGACAATGTATCATGCAGTATTTTTAGAGACCACTTCTTCAAGAGAAGGGAAGCCTAATAGTCAATTCTTGGCTTCTGGAAGCAAGAACACTCGTATTCAAGATGTTATTAACACACTCAGTGGAAAAATCCTGCGTATATAAAGTTAAGCCCCATTTCCCTCTTCTTTTTCCTCTCCTTTTACAATATCTTTGAAAGCAGTAAGCCAAATAAGAACACCCCAGAGTTCTCTGCAATGGAACAGTATCAGAAGGGCTGTTCCATTCTTTCAGCCCCATTTAGCATTACCAGTAACAAGTCCCAGTTCATTACTACATGCTCTCTGCATGCAGGCAAAACATCCAAGTTACTGATAACTCTGCCTCAAAATCCACACAACACAACCTTTGGTAAAAAAGGAAAAAAAAAACCAACCAAAATTATAAATAATTAAGCTGGAAAAGCAGTTCTTTTAAAAATTATTGTTTAAAAATCACATTTAATACATTACACAAATGAAATCCATTACTAAAACAGATGCTTCACTAAATATGGTTCATAAAAGTAGCCCATAAAAGAAGGCTGTAAAACACAGGACTGGAATGGGTCTGGGTCCTGGAAAACAGTTAAGTTCAACTTCTGGCTCAAAGGCAGTTTTTCTCCATCGACCTAAACAAGCAGCTTCACATACTTCACCCCCAGTTTCACGTCTATAAGACAGGGACAGTATTTTTGTATCAGACAAAGCACTCAGCATCACATACTTGCATCAAGAAACAAACAAAAAAAATACTTCATAAAGTAGACACTTTAAATGACCCACAAAAAAACCCCCAACTTTGTAGCTTATGCTTTCATGGGACAGGGACCCCTCTATGGCCACTTCTATCTATACAGAGGCCGATGGAATTAGTACAGCTTTGTTTGCAGGGAAGAGCTATAACAGGCACTATATTGCAGAACAATTTGTTCAGCAAAATGTTTCTAAACAGAAATGGGAATCGGTTTTCAGAAGCTCCAAAAACAAATAACCCTCTTTAACATCCAAATATCAAAACACATGTAAGAAACCCGATTTGGGTACTCCTAGAATTCAGTATTTGTCTTATTCAGAATTTGACTTTCTAACGATATGAACTCATCATACTAAAAAAAACACAAACCCTAATACTGATACACATAACCTATCATCCCATTTAAACACACATGCTTTCAAGGCACTACAAAATCCTTGTGCAAAAGCCTATTGCCTACTATTCAGCAAAGCAATTTTATAAAAGGAGTCAAGAGGTAAGCTTCCAGTATTTTTAATACCTAAAAAAAGCCACAAAACTTCTTTATCCTAGTCCTTAAATTAGTACTGTAAATCACATCTGAAACACAACACAAAAATGCAGCATCCTACATTTCTCCTGTAGAGCAATAGAGCACAACTCCATTAACGCAAGTGATACAATAGATTAAACACTTCCAAAATCTCAGAGGTTCCAATGTCTGAACTTAGTAAATTTTTCCAAAATTCCTCAGATGCCAGGAATTAATTCTCTGCCAGGAGCTACATATGTTATAACCCCAGGAACACCAACTTATGTTTAAAAAGTCCTAGAGTTTAGGTCCAACCAGTAAAGATGTAGCCGTATAACACTGAGATTTTCCCTTTAGTGATATTTTTACTTTAAATTTATAATAATTTTATTCAAAACTATTAATTATACAATTTAAATACAGGTTTAATAACACATTTAAAATACTTTTTAAATGTAATTTAAACAGAACTGCATTGCTCAAGCTCACAGAGATTCCCCAAACTTAATCTTTTTGTACCTTAAAAGAAAGATCTTGCAATAGAAAAAGTAAGTGACAACAAAACCTACTGCCTTACTGGGACAGCTTCAGCTCTACTGTACCAGGCAATTTAATAAAAATCCTAATACTACCGATGAATACTACTGAACAAATTAAAACAAGCCATTAAAGCTTTTTAACTTGAAAAACAACTGATTGAAAACAACCGTGTAGTTCTCGACTTCAACATTTTTTGACCATTATAGGCCTGGCTGGAGTACAAGGCAAAATATCTTGTTAACAAGCAACAGCGTAGCTGTTTAAACCACAAAACTCTTCCTCACTTTATATTGTAAGGAAAGGCCTGTCATTCTTTAATTATTACATTTTGGAATCTTCCAGGGTTCCCATAGGGACACTGGAAAAATAAACATTATTATAACTACTTCAGTAAAATATAGCCGGCAAAAATAGGTTTGGATTAGGTTTAATGATTTGTAGTATCAGTGTTAGGGGAAAAGTTTGTAAACCCTTCTCTTCAATTTTTTTTATGACCTCTAGCAACAGACATGTCAATGTATAGCCAAGTAGCTTTAGGAAGAAAGATACAGTTCAAGAGAAGAAAAGAAAAGAAAGCAAGGAGAGGGGGAAAAAAAAGAAAAGAAAAAAAAAGAAAGAATTGCCCTAGGAATGTGCTCCAAATAGCTTGTTCCAAAAAAGGTCAATTTGCTTTATCATCAATGTTGTTTGTCTGCTGTGCAAACATCTGCTGTTCTTGTGGCAACAGCAATCTTAAATACAGAAAACTAGGTCTGGCCAAGGGTCTTGGAAGGCCTATCTTCAGACAGCCGCTTCGTACATCCAGCTTTCCAGACTATGAGGTTAACAGGCAGACTTTTTGCAACTACTTTGGCAATGGCATACGAGCCCTTATAAAGGCAGCGAACGGTAAGGTCAGGGAACATTTTTCAAAATGTGATGTGCTCCCAGGGGTCCCCTGCGACGCAGCTCTGTTAAAACAAACAGGTACCACCATCCGCCTCCGTTAGCATCCCCCTCCCCTTAAACAGAATCCTCAGGACGCTAACAGAAAACACCCCCCTCTTTTTCAGGAGAAGCTGCAGTTTTCTTGACTGTTGATACCAGTGACACAGGGCAAAAGGCACATATGGGCGTTTCCTTTGCTACTTCATTCAACCTACAGAAAGACAGAGGGACAGCCCAATTTTTCCATGCAGACATCCCTTTCCAAGGTTGCTAACCATGTGTAATACAGATTAGGGACCAGCAGTTGGCTGTGCCAAATCTAATTCTTACTTCTCCAAACCAGAAGGTAAGTGTGGGCAGCAGGTCTCCTGGCTCCTTCTGGATCGTCAACTCAACAGGAACCAAAGTTTATTATACAAAAACTTTCCAATTTGCCATTATGTTCTCTATGGCCACTGGCTGACAAGTCACACAGAGAGTCTATGGAGCAGGTTACTCTGAAAAATATTCTATGCTGCTATCAATCGCCATGGAGGAGGTGGATGGATAAGACTTAACTTACAAAAACTGTTCTACAAAAACACCGACCACCCCAATGGCCGACTGGCCAATACTTCCAGTCTCACCTTGCCTGGAAAACTCCACCACCACCCTCTTGGCAACACTCCTTGCACTTACTCAATCAGCCACACATGGCAAGAAAACCCAATCTCCCCATTCAACTTTAGGGGAGTAAAATAAGCTGGTTTTTTTCAAAGAAGGTGAATTTGCTGGGACTATTCCTTCAAGTTACCTTTCTCTATGGGTCTCTCAACATTTGATGTTCTAGCCATTCACTCCATTTAGGTTTATAATGCATTCAAACAATTAAAAAAAAAAAGTGAAAGGAGAACTGCACAAGTGTTTGAAATTAATTTTTTTCCAGTTGAAATTTGACTAAAACTTCACCTGAAGTAACATGTTAAGCACATAGAAAAGCAGTCAGCAGGACTCCAGCTGCCAAGCCAGGCATACAGAGGAGCACATGTTCTACCCCCTGGCCCTAAAAAGGCAGGATTTTGTTACAATTACAACAACTGTCCATCAGAAAAGAGGCAAACCAATGGGTTCTGCAGTAAGGACACTGATCTTCAACAGGCTGTTTATCATATTTATGAGGGTGAAGCAGTCACTAGCATTACTTACAGCATGTTTAATTTTTAAATTCTTAGAGATGAAAGTTGCCTCTTAAAGAGCTGATGGCTCACTGATGCCATAGCTCCTTTGCAGATAAAGAGGCTGGCTCCCTCTGCTTAGATGGAAGACTGTATCCTCAGGTGGCAGGTCTCTGGAAGATACCCACGTCTCGCTTCCCGAAGCAATTACAAGATGTGCTTCCTCAGTGATCGAGGTATCACACAGCAAACCCAGCCTCCTGCCCACTGCACTGGACACAATGTAAAATACCACACCAATCCAAAGATATAGGAAATAAAAGCTGTACTCATCAGATGCGTCAACAGCAATGGTGAAAGTTCATTATGAAAGAAATAGAATGGAAAAGATGACAACCACCATGGGAAACCAGCTGTTTGCCATGTCAAGAGAAAGCCCCCTTTCCTTCACTAGTTAAAAATAATTATACAAATATATACAGAGCTTCTTTCCCATGCAAAGCAGACAAACCACAGAACCTAAGAGATTGTCACTCAACTGACTACCAGAAGGCTTTCTGATTCTTTCTAACGCTGTTCTTGGGGAGGGAGGGGAGGGGGCAGCCCAGGATA
>JAOXNO010000024.1:12548169-12572909 GCA_028565335.1 Limnodromus scolopaceus | reverse complement strand
ACATAGATTAAAGCGTTTGCTTACTGCTACATTGAGAAACGACAATTTTTCTATGACAATACAATAACTTTATAACAAGATACAATTATTTGGCTTTATTTATCAGCTTAAGATAAAAGGAGAAGGCAGCAAGTGAAATTAACATTCTTCCTGTAAATGAAGGATTGTTTCAAACTATAAACTAATCAAATCAGTATTAATACAAACTGTTCTTCATCTTCAAACTCTAGACATTTTTTCAAAATTTTGTATGCTCTTTTATGCAAACGTGGACAGGAGAGGTGGTGTCTCCTATGCATCCAGTGCAGTGGAGAAGAAACGTTTCTCAAGTTGCGATACTAAATGCATAAAATATTCACTGAGTTCTGAAAATTCTTTGAGTGCTTTTACCCAAGTTTTATCTCAAACATTTTGTTTACTAGAAACTTAAAAGGAAAAGCCATGGCAAGACATAGCACACACAAACAAGCCTGAGATAAGTACTGGAATACTAAGGAAGTTGGACACATTTTCAGAAGAGCAGAGGACGTAAGTTCATTAAATTATAGACAAAGGCAGCAGTTTTCAGGAAAGAGAGTACTCATTTCGTTCACTCAATAAAGCAACCACACCTCAGAACTAGGTAACATACACAAATTTTAGTTAGTGCTTATAATATTATCAAACTAGATACTTAACACAAATATTTTATGGAAACTGCCCTCTAATAAAAATGGATTCAGGTTACAGGTAATAAAACAATTATTACTTATATTTTCAAAGTAAGTCATAAGTAAAATCAATGCTAGGAATTCAATACTTTTCATTTTGGAATTAGTTTATAGAAGGTTTGTTCTATGAAAGAAGTACATGTAAGGAGGTGAACTCATAACTCACTTTTCCAAGTGTCACCTTGTTCCACAGATGACAAAACAGCAAGTCGCTCATAGTAAAAGGCAGGCAAACATAAACATTTATTTTTAGTATGGATAATTTATGTTCCGTATTATATAACTAAATCCATTTTACTAATTATTTCATCATCTGGCCCTGTTCAGCAAGAGGCCCCAGTTCAAACACCTGGTCATGACACCTCTTCATCCTCCAGACTTTAGTCCATGTTCTTGAGCAACATGCTAAATCACTGCAAGCTTAACAACAATGGAAAAGAGGGTCAAAACTTTCTGAAACCCAAATCCTACAAATTCTTAACACTTATCCATGTGAAAGCAGTACCAAAACGTTACTACTAAAAATGAAGATCAGTCATAATGAAGCATCAAATGCGTATTTGGAATTAGTTATTTTTGAAGGTCTGGGTCATGAGTGAACCCATCCATACAAACGCCAACCAAAGCCTGTTACTGTTAAACCATTCTTGACAAATGGATCAAGTCCTCGGTCAAGTCTAGACCTTTTCATAACAATACACTGCACTCCCTAACTATTACAAAAACCATAAAACCATGGGAACTGTAACGTTTCCCCTCCCACACTCTGAACACTGTTTTTTTCTGCTCTTAAATCCTTAGGAAAGTGTGGCAACTCCTGTCCTTATTAACACCTATTTTTAGGTTGTTACTCTGTATTTACTCAGAACTTCCCACAACTCATCCCTGTAAGTTTTAGCTTGGCTTCACAGCATTGCTCATCAATAAATAAATAAACAATCTTAATTTCTTGCTCTTTTTCAAATTCTCTAGTTATATCTTAGCAAATAAAACCGATTACTGAAACCAAATGTAATATTCTTAGGCCTATGTTATGTCAAACGTAAGAGAAAATTGAGCATCTATTGCAATACATACAAGAATTCAAAATGCCCTTCCCTCCAACAACTCAGATTCAACTCATCCATTATTCATACCGTCTCATACCTACCTATATCTTGCCAAATTTCTACTCTATATTGATACTTCTTTCCACCCAAATCTTTATTTAGCATAGAAATGTAATAAACTGAGAATATTTAAACAATAATTTGATTATCTCAAAGTGTATTCAAAAGACTTCTGTACAATAAGAAATACACACCTGAAAAGCCTCAATTCATTCCAGATATAATAACTACTGTAAGCAACTTTAGCAATATTCATTCAGAGGAAATGGGCTGCTTATCTAACTGCCTAAATGGAAAGGACTCTTTCATACAATAAGGTATTTTGGGATTACTTTCTTGTTATTTTTTCAAATAATGATGGCACATAAATTAAAAATTTTACATACAGCAGCAGATGGAAGGCTGGTATTTACAATAGGCATTGTGTACATTTTTTGCAGCTGGTCCATAAAAAGCAAACAAATCAAAAGGGCAGAAATACAGTCTTTATGAAGAACTATAATAGAGGTGGGATTCAGAAATACTTGGGTTTCATCCCCTAGATTTATGATTTCTCTCAGACAGACCTGGATTTATTTTTAAATTAATGATTTTGACTAAGCATTATCACCACCAACAAAACCCTTCACACATAAATATACAAGAATTACTGTCAGGAGAGTGACACAGAGATGAAAGCAGCAACACTCCCGCAGTCATAGCACATGTCTGCATCCAGGTCTCCTCCTAACTTCTACCCATCACCTGACCTGAACCAGATATGAGTAAGCAGAAGATAAAGTAAAGACAATTCCCTTTTTGCATGCTCCACAAAAGTAGGTGGGTGGCAAGAGAGACTCCTAAATCCCTGCAGCCTACAACAACATCCCCTTGCTTGATCCCAGGGCAACACCCTGGGAACCAGCCGGAGGGGTGGGAACAGACACCTTCCCATAGAGGTGCTGTAATTGCAACAAAACCTTCAACTCAGGACTCCAGTCAACCACGAGGCACAATTAACAGGAAACCAAGCTATATTAGTCACTTCTGCTCACAAAATTACTTCACGGGGGTGTGTGTGTTGTTTTTATGTTTTCTGGGTTTTTCCAGACTCCTAGTGTAACCAGCAGATACAACTGCTTGAGAACAGATTACGCCCTCCAGCTCTTTTAGCAAACAGATTTTTAAAAAACAAAAACAAAAAAGAGAAATAATAGGCAAATATTTTGCCGATTTACTACTTCTTTTGACACACAAATATGGAAAAGATGGTTAACAGGAAAGTGAGATCTCACTTTATGAGGCTGAGAAACCTTTCTCCTGAAACCTGACATCTACAGAGTATTTCTCCTCAGAAAATAATTTAATACGCATTAGTTTGGCAAATGACTGCAATGGGTTTTCAAGATGTCTTGGGCACAAATCCTCAGGAAAACGCAAACACTCCTACTGAAATCAACAGGACACCTGTGACTACATAACTCTGTCAACGCTGGTTCAAACTCCCAACTTCAGACAAGACGGAATCAGTTGTGAATCTTTGCGTGCGCAAGAAAGGACACTTCAGAGAATGAGAATTAAGTATTCACTCGTGTATTAGAAAGATGTCCCAAGTCCATAAAAAGGGAGTAACGAATATACAGAACACCTTCAACTTCCTCACCCCCCATTTTGTTTGTATTTCATTGCAATTTTTACTTATTTACAGAGGGGGTAAACAAAACTTCAATAATAGGGAGCACCTTGATATGCCACACCACCAGAAACGTTCAAAACACTTATTTTGCTTTTAATTGTGATTATTTCTTCATTTAATAAATCAGGTATATATACACACTTAACTACAAAGGCCTCACCTTCCAGTGATAATGCAATTTTGACTTTATAAATAAAATAGATTATACATTTGAAAGAGAGAGGGAGTTTAGCGGTATATGTTAACAATTACTACTTCTTCTTATCTTGCTTCTGTGAAGTTACTCTGAGAGAAGTTTAAAATCAAATTACTTTCCTATAGTTTCTTCTGAGTATTTCCAAGTAAATCTCTCCATTTTTTCATCAAACCTCCATTTACCCACCTAACTTCCAATGAAATTGGGGGGGAACTTGAATATCAAAATTCTTCCAACACCGAACTTTCTCCAATGACTTACACAACTCCTGCAAAAGGCTCTTTCTACTGGAGTCAGTTACTGCATGTTTTAGACTTTATGAATTTTCCCTAGTTGGGATTTTCCCCCGTGTTTTCTGCACAAATCAGGGTGTGGTGCCTCCCCAATATGGATCAACCAGCAAAGGACCAATATCCACCACACAGATAAATCTTACTGCTTGTTCCTCTATAAATTTCAAATAATGAACCACTCAGTACTAATTTAAGTATCAACAGAACCTCTAGCTCAACACAACTGTTAATTTAAATCAACTACTACTGCATGTGAGAGAAGGGAAAGTGCATTTGTTTTAATTCAGCTTCAGCACTTGATGTAATTTAATTCATGCTCAAAGATGGCAGTACTAATATTAATCACAGTGAAGTACACAAGCTGCTCAGACAAGCCTTTCACCCATACTGCATTAAAGTACTTCTTTACAAATCTCAGGACAAATGGACGCCTTGACGAATTCTTCTTGAGATTCAGAAGGATAACTGGAACTGAAGCAACAGTGACTGAGAGTAACTTGGGTTGTTGGCCATCAGAATAGACAACACTCACTTTAGTTTGCCAAGGCTCCATCTGCTAAGCTAAGAACCACTCCTCCTGTAGTATTTTCCCCATTTACACTTATTTTAGTACATTTTAGAACAAACGTGGATTTCGTATTTGTGAAAGTTACTGGACTGACGAGTACTAGCTGCCTGAAATAAAGGCAGGGCAGGTTTCCCACCCCACAATGTACTGACCAACATGCCTTATCTGAGTAACGTTTCTACAGATAAAGGCATTTCAACTTTTTTGACTCAATCAAATCACAAGTATCTCTGCTGATACTAATACAAAGATTAAATAAACAAGAAAACGCATTAGACACACTTCAATCAGCAAGGCCTAATGAAATTTACTCCCAAGGGCTTAAGGAAGTAGGCAAAATAAATTCTGACTCATTATAGATTCTATTCAAGAACACACAGAGAACGAACACAGCTCCAGAAGATCCACAACCACCAAGCCTACTCCTTGCCTATCATTTTTCCATGACTATTAAGAGGTAAGAGGGAATAGTCAGTGTTAACTGAGCTATCAAACCTTCATATATATATACACACACATATGTGTATATATATATACACATGTGCATGTGTGTACCCACACATATACATATATATATATGTGTGTATTCCACTAAATGGAAATTTCCACTGGAAGGGCAAGCCTGTAGGTAGCGCAAAGTTTCTCAGACCAATTTACTACCTCCAAACAGATCTCAGTCGAAAGGACCACAAAAGGAGAAAAAAAAATATTCTCAAATTTAGGTGGCTTCTTGAGCAGCACCATCTGTTTCCTGTGGGAGATGGAAAGAATAGCTTGAAAATAACACATAATAAGAGTCATTTAAACAACCCTCCGGAAGAGAGGCTGAATTTGCAAAATTCAGGGATCAAGGGACAAACGCTCCTGAAAAAGAGCTTCAACCCTCCAGTGATGACACAACTTTCGCGGCAACCTAAGAGCTAGATTCTCTAGGGTGAAAGTGGAATTCATTACACCGAGCCCATACAGGTAACAAATTCAAATTTGATATCAAACCAGCACCACGCTTAGCAAAAGCAAATTCTAAGTATTAATAATTAGCTTTGCTATTTCTGTTTGATGGCCAAACATTGCCTTTAAATATTACAAGGATTTAATGTTTTTAGTAAGAAAAAAACCCCAAAACCTTCTTCTAAAAGGTTCCTTCCTCTCACAGAAGCACCTAGAATCCTATGTTTCTTAATGTAATTATCTAGCCACATAAAGATACTTAAATATAAGTTACAGAATCCTATGAGAGAAAAGTAAAAAATTAAACCACAACAAAGCAACAGGTATCTGAGCAGACCCAGGGATGAGGGCAGGCCTCAAGGAGGTGCTCTGCTTTTTAAAGCCCCAGTTTTTTTTGAACCCAAGCACAGCAGCAGCCCTGATGTACCAGTAAAACAAGCAAAAAGTCCTTTTGGGCACAGTGTTACAGCTGCTGGTCCTCTTTAGCAGAGGACACGACTGTGTTTCTACACAAGATGGGAATTATACCTCACCTCCTGCAGAGCTACAGGAGAGATGAACTGAAACTGGAATCTCAGATTTTACTGTGGTGGTGGTGTTTTTTTTTTTAAATACAGGTTTAAAGTATAAGTTTGAAATAGTAAGCAAAAGGTAACAAAGTTAACAAACAAAATGCTAAAACAGGATCACAAGGTTACACTGAGTTCTCAAGTTTTCAACTTAATTCTGAAGGAAAGAGCAAACGGTCGTTCAACAAAGCATCTTTTCTTGTAATGAAATATGCCACATTTTTTCTGGATACCACAAGTACATTTCAATGCCAACACTAGAGACTTACATCTGTTTATTAGAGGACCCAGTACACCTGAAATGCTGCAAGGGCATGTAGTGGTCAGGAAATACAGTGCCAGTGGAGAACCTCAAAAAACTTGGTGAAAGTAAACACAAAAGAGTACTATTAATGCCATTATGCTTAAGAGAATCAAACAAAACTCCAATGTATTAGAAGTGTCACAACATTCATGGGGCTGGGAGATCAAAAGGACAGTTGGGATCCCTCTGCTACATCAAACTTTTAGAAGAAAAGAGACAAATAACAAAGACTTCATCCTTGTGACTGCAGAGTAACAACAGACATCCCCAAGTTTGAACGACTGTACAACTACAAACAATTTCACTATATCTGAAAGAAATAATTTGAGTATCTACTCTTATTATCCTTTTCTAGACCTAAAACAATGCATCTATAAGTCAGCTATGTTCTTTAAAAGTTTCTGAACTAAATTTGAAAATATGATCAATTTAAATGCCAAAGACTGCACAGATTTTAAATAAATGTAAATATAATTGCCCAGATATCATATACAATGATTTCCTAACTACTAGCAGTAAGCTTTGATTCATTGCAAAAACTGACTAGCAAATTAGAGGATCCTAACTAGTAAATTAAACCAACTCACTGTACAAACAGAAAATCATATTCTGCTACATGATGGCTACAATCTATGATGCTGCGTAAATAAAGCCATTAAAGGAACAACAACCACCTTCAGGTATGAAGTCTCATACTTTCTACCACTATCGGAACTCAAAGAAAAAGTACACCATGGAGGGAACACTGTAAAAATAACCTTATGAAAAATTTCTTCTCAGAGACCATAAAAGCTCCTTTGGCTTTGCTTTGTCTTGGGGGTTTTTGGTTTGTTGTTTTGTTTGTTGATATTTTTTTCCCCAGGAGCTAACTTCCACCTTTGAAACACGACAGTGGTTTGGAGTTTTCATAACGCCCGAGAGAGATTTGAGGAAGCATTCAAGACAGATGTCACCAGGATGCATCTGAGAGCATTACAGCATATAATCTGCACAATCTACCATTTCTCCCACTACCTAAAGTCAGGCAGAGAGGAGGCAAAATTATCATGACTTACTGGACTATGCAAGTTTATAGGATTTGTTTAGTTCTTTCCCCAATTCTTTCCTCATCAAATACAGGTAGCAGATAAAAATCTACTCCTGAATCTTGTTTCTGTGCCTCCAGGAAAAGGAAATCTTGCTTTGTTCCGCACTCCACAAACCCGTGACACACACGGGACAGAGTAAACAAATTTCTGCCCCATGAGTAGTAAGTAATTTCTCCCACTGATCCAAGAAACAAACATTTTGTACTTATTCAAAACAGCAAAGAACCCTTTATCACTTTGCACATGGGGAAAATAATTATTTCCTGACCAGTTTTATTTGGGACATACTTCAAATACCATATATATGTGTGTACACGCACACGAATTTGTTGTCAAGATCACAGGCCTGTATTTTCCAAAAGCAGAGAGCAAGGCGGAAGCCAACATTCAGTTCTCACCCTGATATTCTCTAACAGAACCCTACACAGGCAGGTAAGCGCAACCTGTACAAAACCGTCATTTTGAGATCATATTTTGACTTACAAAAATAACACACTGGAACACATAAATGGATGAAAATATCACTTGGGTAACTCAGATTTTTCTCTTAGAATTGCTCAATGTTTTACATTTTAAAAAGACCTCACCACACCAGACAGCAAACCTCCTCGGATAGGAATCTTACCTATTTCTGCCTCATTTGGAGGAGAGATTTTAAAATATACATATACTGCTGAGTTACAATATATCGTTCTATTATTTTCCTGAAATAAAAAGTATATTCACCCAACTTAATTGTTCATTGGAACAAACGCACAAGATAAAAGACAAAGTCACAATAAAGGGGAAGAAAAAACTTCATCTCACTGCAAAAAATGAGCCTTCTCTGACAAGAAGCATGAGGTCTTGTTAAGTAGATTATGTTAAAAAAACAGGATTTCTACTTGACATCTTCTGATGTAATACATACATCTGTATAAGCATTTCCTTTCTTTCACAAGACAAGAACATTGCTCTTACTTTTGAAAACTAAATAGTTAAAGACACCATAGAAACAAGACAGCTGTTATTTAATCAATAATATTAGGGGACTGTTATTGACATGATTGGCCTTATTTCCTCCCAGAGGAAGTAAGAAAGCCATTTAAAAGAAGATTGGATTTCTTCATTCCTTTCCTTTCTTCTTTCCTTCTAGTCAGTGGCTTCTGCTACTTTCTCCTTTTCAAAGTCACCTATTCTCCCATTTAAAAGTGAAAAGGTACCTGACAGCAAACACTGGGGCCAGAGAGCGTCCAAGGGGGCAAAATCTGTAGCACACTGTTCACCTGCCCCCAGGTGCTATTTATGTGACTGTGCATACAAGAGAGGAGTTACCTACTAGTCTATGAGAACGTGAATAAATGGTTTTGTCTGGTCTATTTAAATTGTGCTATTCTGTCCAAGGGGAAAATACAAATAAAACATTTTCCTTGATCTAGAGGATGTAAACAGACAATAGGCTTTTCTGCCCAGTGTCACTCTTAACTAATGATGGCAGAACTTCCATATAGCTTCAGAAGAAGCTCGTGGAGCATCTTTTTTGCATCCTTTTATAGGATTAGTCATCACCAAGTGAAATTTTATTTGGAAGAAACATTGCACATCATATAGTTCTCTAGAATAACCTTTTTGTCATCAACTTCCTTTGGGGCAATGACCCCATACTTTGTAACAGTTACTCATGCAAAATAACCATTTGTGAACACATGAAATATTACACCAGACAAAAAATTAAAAACACTCCTTAGCCAAGAAGTTCGTATCAGTCTAAGAGAGCTTACAACTCGTACCTGCAAGAACACAACTATTTATGGGTAAGTTTTTCAGAATTCTACACATCCAAACAACCAAATAAGCATCAAATCACAGACACACACAGAGACGTCATTTGGTTTGGTATAGAAAGAAAATTAGTATTTAATGAAAACATCAAAATTAACTGGCTGTGTTATACTGATGAACCAGAATAGATGCGTATCTGCGTAAAATTAGAAGATACCTGCCACAAAATCACTACAGCAAGTACAAAGTGGAGCCCCTCTCTGTTTGTATTTCCCACCCCCACACTACAGCATCAGACAAACCCTGGCCATGGAGGTACACTACCATGCAAGAAAATCCAGGAGCCGCTAGAAATTCAACTTGATGGTCTACGTTCAGTTCTCTGTATACAGCAGGTATTCAAAAGTCAGCACAGAAATAAAAGAATTTAGCTTTCTGTGCCTATGTGTCTAAACTAAGACAACTAAGCTATTTTCTTCTAACATGATCTCTTCTGTCTTCGTAGCTTTTTTTCCTCCTGTTTAAAACTAGGCAGTTCCTCCACAAATCTCTGCATGCTTCTCACTCTTACTTAATATAACTTGATCACTGTGCAAACACAGTTTTATTTTGCGCAGCTTCTACCCTCATATTATTTTCATTTGGCAATCATATTAGCTGGATTTGGACAAGAGAACTTAAACTCCCACTTGTTAAGACAGCCCAATTGAGTTAGGAGAAACAGCTATTTACTTTCGTCAACAACAGGTCAGCCTGAGGCAAATACAAAGTTTAACCAAACAGTTAATGTTTGCGATACAACCTGCAAAAATTCAATTTGGAGTTCTCTCTGATAGCAGCAATTTGACCTTCCTATAGTGATCTGTTCAGGACGGAACAACATTCAGAAGGACTGGGGAACAAGACCACAGAAAACTCATTTAAAATTAGTTTAATTAATTAATACATCAAGGATTTCAGCTACTCAAAAAGTTGCTCAAGACTGAAGTCCACATGCTTTAACTGCTTGTTTCTTGGGGTTTGTTAATTATAATGTGAATGACCCCATGAAAGAACACATCCAATAGGATGTTATTCCTTGGTTATTGTGAGGACTTCTCAGCTTCCTTCCTGCAACTCTACAAGATCTCATGATTAAAGTTGGGTGGTTGACCTGGAAAATTCTGCCTCATGTGATAAGACATTAAATTTCAAAAAAGACACAATAGCTAAGCACACAAGCCTCCTTTCAAGAAACACAAAGAACACAGAACTCTTTGAATAGGCTTTATTGCTGTATTAATAGTTGAAATGCAGAGCAGCCGAGGGAGCAAAGCTCTCTTTTCCTCATTTGAACTC
Source organism: Limnodromus scolopaceus (assembly GCA_028565335.1). Lineage (NCBI taxonomy): Eukaryota > Metazoa > Chordata > Aves > Charadriiformes > Scolopacidae > Limnodromus > Limnodromus scolopaceus. The sequence continues at coordinate 12,562,347 of JAOXNO010000024.1, read as the reverse complement.
ATTCAACTGGCACAGGACCCCTTTTCCCACTCTCCTGATCCCTTGGGTCCCTACAAATCAAGACCAAAACAGGACCCAGCTGTCTCAGCTTGTTGTTCAACCCCATTCAATTGCAGCTGGAAGGCGGAATATTTCCTGGCCAAACTTTCCTCTGGGATACTTACTCATGTGAACAAAACATACAGACCGATCAGGTACATTCAGCCACTGCAGAGCACTAGACTTGTTAAACTTACTTCCTATGCTCTGAAGAAAGTGCTTAACTAGTTACAACTTTAATTAAGCACTAGCAAATGAATTAACAAAGAAAACCCCAAACATTAACAGCAAAGAAAGCATAAAGATGTATTTGTCTCGACCACCAATAAGGATAAGAGGATCTTTCTGCTGCTCAAAGGCTTACAAATCCGATTCTATAATCAAGATATCGATGACAGATACTGCAGTTGACTACACTAAGCTTGTGATTGCATGCGCAAGATGAAGAGCTATTACAGAACATACACACACAAAGCCATTGTGTTAAATTTGGGGATTTCAGTGGGGAATATTTCTTTGAACTTCAAAAATGTTGCCATGTTCACATTTGCTAGCCTTCAGTCACAGAATTTAAAAATACCTACAGTGGTCCAGAGCCACACATGCTCCAGAATAAAGTCATCAGAATGTCATCTCTGTTTGTGAACATCAAGAGAATATTATCCAAAACCAAGCTAAGCAACAACAATATTTGAAAAAACATCTCCAACTACAGAATAACTCCAGTTATTTGAGTCAAAATGAAGAGGGAAGATTCAGTCCTTATCAGCTTAATCCTATCTACAGTCTACTCTGAGTGCTCACAGAGTTGGAGATTGCTCCTACAAACACTCTTCAATTCAGTTTTATTTTAGTCATGACCAAAAATTCCTGAAGTAGAGACAGGTACACGATTTCTGTTCCCTCTCTTCCTTCCACCAGTAGGCCAGGTAAATCTTTTAACTCAGTGGTCTTTGACCTCTGGATTTTGAGAGCTTTGGGGCCTGCAGAAGTTCATGAATAACTGAAAGAAACATATGGCTATCACAAACGTAAGTGTTTTCTGTACAGAAGTCCACATTTCCAGTGAAAATGTCAAGTCAAAAAGGTAGAAACCTAGTGTTAAGGGATTCCAGATACTATTACCCCTATAATTGAAACTCTTTCAAAACTTCTAATCAGACATTCCATTTACTGTAATTACTTTAATATTTATGTTATTAAAGCCCTTATTAAAAGGCATGGCTTTGCAAAATACTACAGCTTTCCCCCGCACTCATTCAATATTTTAACTTCATAATACTTTGTTAATGTATATTGATAAGAACTGTAGCATAGCAGAAAATCTATGCCACTTCTGAGAAATGCACAGTAAATATTTAGCAGAAAGTCTTGAGGCATCAGAACTCACTCTCTTATGGAAGCTCGTAACAGACATTCACCAACTGTCTTTCTGAAGTGCTCAGAATGATAACAAAAAAACCCCAAACCAATAAACCAAAAAAACCAAACAAAAAACTACCAAACCGAAAACCACACAACAAAGAACCCCAGGTCAGGAAATCCAAGTAATGATAGCACTAAAAAGCCTTCAGCCACACTTTTGTTTAAACTGTCTACAGCCTATTCATAATAATTAATACCAGACAAATCCTATAATTATGCTGTAATACACTACTACACATAACATTTTGTTCTAAAAAATTAAAATAAAACAAGAATATTTGAAATAAGTGTGTTCAGAAATATATTCATTCCAGATGCGCACTGACATTAACACTCAATTACAGTTTGAAACATCGACTACATTAACCAAAACCTTCCATTCTTTCTTTGTGTGTATTATCCATTTTCCTTTATAATATCCACTTTGAATACTGATTAGCTTTGTTAGCTTTTATGCTAATGAAGATTTGTGAACAAATAAAAGCTGCACAGCACAGGGAATCAAGCTCAGAAGACTCGGTTTTGCACGATCTGCCAGTACTACTTTGCCAGAACTAGTAAAGATTAGTTATTTCTGCCAGAGAGTTGTTCCATGCTTTCTCGGAAGATCACCAATACAGAATCCCGTAACTCACAATTTCCATGGATTCCCAAGCTGAAACCTCTCCTATTGCAATCTGCTCCCTAATACAACTCTCCAGTGTTCCTGGTACGATGTCTAAAAGAGTTTCAAGGGATAGGAATTGTGCACAGTTGTCATATTATTTGCTTGTTTTACAAATATGATTTTTTAATAAACTGAGAAAAATATGATCATTAATAAAGGAAAACAGAATTGATTAAGCACAATTCATTTGTTACCTCATCTATATTACACTTAGTACCTCAACAACATACCCATTTAAAAGGCCTCAGAATACCGTAACATTTGAAATAATAATTTATGTGTGTCTAGCACCTAGTAAGGAGCAGAAATGATTCATTAGCTCTGCAGCAGACAAAAAAAAAAAAAAAAATAAAATTAGTTACACTGCTCTGAGTAAATAACAGCTGCAGTCTTTTAAGAAACGGTCAGCTGGTGTTAAAATTAGAGACAAATGCTGCTCCTGCAGACCATAATGGGCATTACTCTTCAAAGGCTCCAAACACGAGCCATTTGATCAACAGTGAAATAGATTTTAGAAACCAAAGCAGCTTTCATTTCTGTAGCAGCTCCTGTAAGACTCAACACATTCTTCTTGCTTACTATTGAACAGCTCTTTTTAACCATCTCCCAGCTTTCCATTTTATTTGTACAGTTAGAAAGGGTCATGACGACAACCTGTCTCCTATAATTGCAGAAATGTTACAGCCCAGTTATATGTTTAACAACATAATTTCCTGTAAAATGTGTTAAATTACTCCAACTATGCTGTTACACCTTTGAAACGTTTTAACAAGCTTTTAACAAATATTTTCGTGAAAGGCATGACTTTCAATGAGGACTCAATCTGTAGTCCACATATTACAGCGTCTTTTATCTTAATATATTGAACGTGCCCACAACCGGATCCTCAGCTCTTCAACAAGGGCCTCAAAAGCTCATGGAAACTGTACACATTAGAAATTCAACTAACATCAGTACTGTGTATTCTAGGTAAGAAAGAGATGAAGATTAGCAACTAGATCATACTCTGTGATCAGTGCATCCATTTTTAAGTCGGACAACAGGATGTATCCATGTATCTGATCATGAAATCCAGTTATCATTGAATGGGCTACACAAGTTCACCTAGAACTTGGTCCTCAAAATTTTATAGCTATAGCAGGAATCTTGAGATTTCACTTGTTTAAAAACCTTTTCCGTTTATAGTCATGTATAAGAGAAGGCCTCACAATTTTAAATAAAATTCGGGATAGCACCAAAAAGTCATATTTTAACTGAAAAGTCTGCTCTCTTGCAATTACTATGCATACATATATATTGCCATTTCTGTAACTAAATATGCCCAATATCTGGAGACAAGTGAATTTCTCATAAGTTAGATCAAGCACTAATTAACTAACAATAATACAGCACACAAAAAGAACAGTTTTAATGTCAAATAAAGTGCCAAGGCGCAAGAACAAGTTAGAAGTTTAACTGGTTTCCTTTCGAAAATGCAGCACCTTTCCCACAAAGCTGAGAAACAAGAAAAATAATCAAGTCTTTAGTAAAATCAAGTATAAAGTTTGTGCGATGGCACGTCTATTTGCAGACTAGACTGATAAAAGTAAACAAAAAACCAAATAAAAGGCTGTTCCTGCAGGAAAGAGGTCTTGCAGCCTTTGCCAACAAAGAGGTAGTGGAGGGAAAATGAAACGTTTAAAAGAAGTGAAGGCCAAAAAGCAAAAATTCCTGAGTATCTCCCATCACAAGGACTTATAAATGAATTACTTTTATACTAAGAAAAATGTTTAAATACATGTAACAGTTGCAAAACCTTAAAATCTGCATACCTTAAGTACTGTTATCTCAAATAGACTGAAATATGAAACAAGGGAGATTTGTTAAACTTTTTTTAAATGAACTATTTCTCAGTGGTTCTCAGTAACAAAAAAGTGTGTACATTAAATGTGTGTTTCCCCAATAGCTTTATGTTACTTGGTGTGCACAGTTTGAAACATTAAAATACGAGTTCCATTTTACACTAGCATTAAAACCATAGAATCATAGAAATAATTGGCTATAATTTCTTTCAAACATGTGCATCGGTATAAGAGTTTCTTTAATACTTACCTGTTTTTCTACTAAGTACCATTGCAACTTTATTTATTCATTTTTAGAATTCAGGCATTAAAATATGTACATATTACAATATCAATGATGTATACCAAAAAGGAATTGGCTTCACAGTTAAAATGTTTGATCTACTACTTTTATACATATGCAGAAAGGTAGAAGTCAAAAAACCCTAATCATACAGCTTGATCTGATAATGTCATTTTTTCCATAAAATATTACTCTGAGGTTAGTAATAGCCTGATTTTGAAAGCTTTCCAAAGTCACAGTCTTTCCTCATTTTCCGGTAGCCTTTACATCAGACATAAAATAAAATTTAAAAAAAAAAATTTAAAAACCTAACATGCACAACATACTTAACAGCTAATCCGCTATTAAATCACAGAGATAATTATTTGATTCCTCCACATACTGAGCAGAGAACAATTTTAATTCTCCCTGGGAACAAAGAGTTTAAAACATTTCTGGAGCGTATCAGAAATTTAAGGAACTGTGCCTCGAAATTCTAACCAAGACCGAGTACTAAAGCATGCATATGGCTTTTTAATATACAAATATATGTGTGTGTACATTTGTGTCTATATACACACCTACACACACACATACATATGTATAAATATAGCATACCTATATTTACATAGAATTATATGAATGATTGAATAAAATGAATTAAGATTAAATACAACCAACAGATTCTGCAGGTCCTCAGTCATATGATTTCATTTAGAGCTGTGTACTGCATAATTAGGTACAACTGAACTGCACAAGTTCTGGCACTACCTACAGGTTTTCACCAGTCAGAAAGAATGTTTGCAATATGAACACGTCGTGAATCTGATTTTTAGCATTTAGTTTAGTTTCCCAGGTACGTATTGAGGGGGGAGGGGGGGAAGTATTCAAACATTGCCACCACCAAATAGTGTCTAACATTGGGAACATGCTTGATTCACAGTAATCTCATATACTCTAGTCCTTAACATAATACAAATAGGAAATATTTCATTACGGAAATCAAGATCCTGAAGCCTTAGTTGATGCTGGTAAATCAGATGAAGCTACACTTCAATAGAACAGATTCCATTTACCTGAAGAAAGGAAGTGGCTTTCTCATTAACATGTAGGAATATACTAATTTCCTTACTAACTCTGTATAGTTTGCTATGTTTACTATATGGTAGTGATTTACTAATTACTTGTGCTGTTGTGTTGTACACCACCAACAGGCTTACCCTCAATGCTAAGCCTAGAAGGAAAATTATCTGCTTTCTTCAAAAACACTCATGTTGGATGCTTTAAAGCAAATTATCTCCAAAAAATGACTTAACATATCTGGTCACCTACTTTTTTAAGCTAATTACAAGAGAAAAACAAGCTTCTCTGAACATAATGCTAGGCTACACATAGGATTTGCAACAGTTAGGAATTCACTTTTGTTGAAAATCTTACACTTTTATATATAGATACTGCGCAAATGTTGTTGTGAGGAGAACTGCTCACACTGCTATACTTTTACATTTTCCATGGGTAGACACAATACAGAGGTGCTTTTAAACTAGCATTATTTTCACACTGAGGTGCTTGTACTACTTTAACTCCCATCAGGAGAGTTAAGGTTCTATAATGCATGCATGAATAATCAAAGCCAAAGGCAATTTCTCCAACCTTGTTTGAAAAAGAAATTTTCTTTCATCTTTCAATACTGCACAAATGCACTCACTTCATTGGAATTTAGGATAAAATTTAGCTCAAAAACAAAGATGAAATGCTTCTCTAAAGCTGCAGAGGTGTTGTAGGTCTTCAGCCCATTTAAGGCAGTATAAAGATCACACTATGAACTGAAAATATAAAGGTGCATTCAACAGCTTTATTAACATATGAAGTCAATATGCCCTCAGTCTCTTGATCCAAAATATTTTGCCGTACAAAACACTACAATATATTTTATCCTAAAAAGTGCTGCATAAAGTTTCTCTTGATTTTAGATAATCTCTTGTTTATGCTTTTTTCCTCTCAACTCAACTGGTACTTGAGTATAAACAGGAATAAACTTTATTTTCAGATTGTTTGGATGTAATTTTCAAAACACTCACTCAGCCTACTGGAACAGATTAGTAAATCTTCTTTAGGGATTTATCACAAGTCTCATCCCATGTATAGTCAAGAACTCCTTGCTGTTTGCTCTGCCTGCTCTGCACGCCCACATCTATGGTTTATGACCATCTTCCGCTACAGAGAGCCACTGTCTTTCCAAGGAATGATTTCTCTTCCCTCCACCAGAGTTTTCATCGCTTTTACTCTTTCATCCACTTTCATTCCACCTTCAATTGCTAGGAGGAAATAAGTCTTTCCTCTGACTACTCATTAAGTGTTTTAACATAATACAATTTCAGTTATATCTTTATTTCTGATATAAGCATAAGAAAAGCATTTTCTCACCCTGCTATGGGTTTTTAAAGCTGTAAAATTTTGGGGTAGGTCACGGCAATTAAAAGGCATGGGAAATCCAGTGTAGATAACTCTAGCTGACCAAAGAGGCCGTTTCAAGAGGACAGGATGGATTGGAAGGAAGTTCTCATATAGCCTTTTCCCTACTAACTACTTAAATAACCTTGAAGGAGATGGGAAAAAGAAGAGATGAGGAGGAGAGAGAGGTACTGTTCTAGAGTGTGGGTACTCCCCCCGCCAATACTTGTACAGTATTATTGCTTCTATGTTTAGGTACTGTGCATTAATAACTCCTTAGAGGAAAAACCAAATAAATTCCTTCAGTTTAAATACTGGGCCAGATCTCCAGCTGACATAAACCAGCCAAGTTTCATCTATTTCCAAGTCTCACACAGCTCACGCTCAGTGATCTCCTTTAAAGGTCAGTATGGTCAAGGTAGGGTTTTTTCTTGCTGGGTTATGTTTAAGCCCTCATAAGACCCCACAGTATATTTTATGATTAAATTAGAATAGTCTTAAAACTTCTCCGCAATACTTACACAAAGAGAAGCTAACTCTGCAAAGCTTTAAACTGCACTGGATGACAGGAACTTGTCTAGCTATTTTGACTCTTAGAACTGCGTACAATCAAACATCAATTCCTGCACTTCCCCCCACCAATCTTTAGATTTTACACAGACAAAAGTATAAAAACATAGGTCATGTTTTCATGTTATGAAAACATCCCTGATGTTTGCTGGGAAACAAGTTCAAAGAAGAAATTTTCCCCAAGACCACATCTAGACTACTCTTCTAGCTCAATTCCATGGGCAGTCTCTGCTGACCCAAGCAGGCAGCAGCAGAGCCACCCACATCCCCACCTCTGGCCCAGACTTCTGAACCAGATAATCAGTCATCATAAATCTGTTCACAAACAGCAGGTTTCTTCCCCAAACTTATTACTGATGACAACAAAAACTTATTACATCACAGAATGTTCTTGATGCTTCAAGCAGGGAAGGAAATGAAGGGAATTCAGTCCAGATTCTGCAAAGTCATTTTCAATCCTCTTTCAACTACTTTTTTTAAATTATACTGCTACTTGTTCCAAAAGACCACTTTCCACAAGTTATTCCAGACAATCTGCAGATATCATCAACCTCTTTAGTTAATTTCCATTATTTCTGAGCTTTAATTTTAAGATCCAGAAAGAAATGTATTTGAGATACATATGCTGAGATGAACAGCAGAAGTACACACTAATATTGTTAGTATCAGTTTGAATAAACAGACAATTTGTCACTCATGCTGGTACAGCAGTTTCACAATGTGGGTTTCTGAGGTCAACAGTTCTATCGATAGTATTTCTGTTGGACCTACTGAACACCCTCTGCTCTCTCCCCCTTTTGTAAGAGCTCTCATGTCAAGGTAACACCACACACACTCTCTACAATGCCAGGAGATATGTTCTTAAAACATTTTATCCTTCCTTTTCCCTTTTATCTTTGGGATACATTTATTTTCCAAATTTGTAAATTCATAAAGGCCTAACGGTAACAGCATATGCAAGGAAGAAAGCAAATGCATTCTGATAAATTGTGTCTTTCCCCAGTTTTACTTAGCATGGTAATACATGGCTTTAAATTACTTTCAAATGGACAGAAAAAAAACAATAATCTGCAGTTCTATCTAAAAGCTCATCTTCCCATTCCTTCAGAGAATTTTTATAAAGAGACTGACAGTCAACAATGCTATTACTGTGCCTCAAAAGTCACAGAAGAGCAGGTCCCAAACAGAAATTAAAATAATTAGAAACTTACATATTGCTATATCCTGAAACTAAGGACTTCAAGACAAGACAGGAACTGGTTTTGATCAATAATGAGGGTGCAGACTTGTTTAAATCAATTTAAGTGTGCTGTGTTTGCAGAAAGGATGGTCTCACTCCAGCCATATCCTTTCCCTCTACAAGCACTGGGACTCATGTAGCTGAATCAGCTCGTGGGTCCATCCCAAGGAACACTCCTACATATCTCCATGCACCTCTTACCTTTCAAAACCTCCAAATGTAGCATGCACAGGCTGAGTTTCTTTTTTTTTTTTTTCCTTTGGGTGTGTTTGCATTTGACACTATTGCCCTTCCTTTTGTTTGAAGTGACCCACATTACCAAGTTTTCACCCACAAGTTCTCATCAGCAATGCTTCTGTTTACTTTTAGATCTTTTGTAAAAAAAGATTCCCCACCTCAAAAACTGTCAGGCATTCTGTGTGTATGTTGAAAAAACAAAAAAAACACACCACCTTTTTAAAGTCAAAGTACAATGTGGTCCTAAATCAAAGATAGTATTCTGCAAATACAAAAATATTACCAAAAGCAAGAAGAGAACAAAACTGGTTTCAGCCACAGGATTTCCTGTGGTTGTATCATTACTCTTCAGTCATATAATCAATTAAATGTAACTTCCTATGACAAAGTGGGAGGAAACCAAGAGGAACTTACTCATCTGTCAACCAGTATTACATGAAAAAAGCACAGCAAGTCTCAGTGATATCATAGACCGCAAATAATCTGTGAGTTTCCACAAAGTACGCTTAGATTTAGTGAAAGCAGAAAACCAAAGAGATTAGAAGAACAACTGCAGATGAACAATGGCTATGCCTTAACACAGCAGGCTGTGATTTATTTCTACCAAAAGTAACTTTTGCAAGCCATGAGGTGTAACATCATCAAATTTATGAATCACAGAATCATGTGGAGTTGGAAGGGACCTCTGGAGATCATCTAGTCCAACCCCCCTGCCAAAGCACATCCACCTAGAGCAGGTTGCACAGGAACATGTCCAGGCAGGTTTTGAATGTCTCCAGAGAAGACAACTCCACCACCTCCCTGGGCAGCCTATAATATACTTGCAATATATAGAATATACTTACAATATATAGTAATCACATAATCTGTGCACTTGCAACCTGAAGATCTGATTTGATCTGTACAAATAGTAAAATATAAATAATAGCTAGTATCAAATTAGTAGCATGCATACATTATCCACAAAAATACGCACTTTGTGGGTTCAGTGAATAATCACGAAATTCAAGATTTCAAACTAAAGAAAAATCAAGGCAGATTTGCGGATATCTTTGCCCTGTTCTCAATTACTACATAAGGTATAATGCAAATACCTACAAGGTCAGAGGGAGAAGAGGAGGACACAAAGGGCGTGATAGTATTCTCCAGTAAGCACGTATATTAGTATTTACAAAATATTTTTATTAAATAGATTTAACAAAAATCTACAAACAAGAATCTAGTAGAAAGGTCCTTGCACCGGCTCCTTCCATGTTCTCCACTAGTCACCCAAATAAACATCAGCACCATAATTACTGTAACAATATTCCTACTATAGGACACACACTTCTTACTGTCTTTCAGAAACAAGTACCTTGAAATAAACAGCAAACAAGCCATACTAATGTCAAGCTATTTCACATACAGTAAATGAAGAGTTAAAAAAAGCGTTAGGCATCTGCAAACCACTGAGTATAATCAGCCTATACAGTCCCATTCAATTTCACAGCTCATTACCTGGAATAGATGGTTAAAACCTGTACCAGATGGATTTTGTACACTGCAAACTGTATTTAAAAATCCCCACTCAATTTTGACATGACATACATGGTGTCTATGTATCGTCTTTTTTTCTTAGCATGGAGACTATTCCTTAGATTTTTTTACTTTTTGCTGTATTAGTTATCACACAGAGAAAACGTACTAGTAGAGATAGGTACGCTTCTGAAATGACACATACTGACTACAGAAAAAAAAGGCTCAGTGAAGATAACATGTAACCATGATTTCTGGACAGGGATTTATTTACATGAACTATATAATGATAAACATAGCCTGTAGCATCATTCTTAACAACAATGCTTTTGAAAGAGCATGAAACTTCTAACTCAAGATATTTTGTCTAAACCAAGAGTAGATGACATTGATCCAGTATGATGTTACGGTGCTCTGATCCACTAAAATTCTTTAACAGGCTCCAAAACAAGCCCTTACCCAGTTTTCCTTTGGCAAAAGCCTTGATGGTTACAATAAGCAACTTCATAAAACAAAAGGCAGAAAGAAATTGCTAAAAATCCCTCATCGGCAAGGGAATGTGCAGAATGATCTAATCCTAAGAGGGTTTTGCCATTTCTAATTTCTACAATTCAAGGAAAATGAATAGGATTTGTCAGAGATGAGCAAAATCACCATAGTGACCAATAGGAAGCAAGAATTAAATATAACCCACCTACTGGTAAAGATTCTCTTACATAGTTTAAGTAAAGAGTGCATGCAAGACTTAATGTCCTCTACCGAAATACACTGTGACTACCCTGCCAAAGTCAAGTCCTGAGAGAACTCATATACTTATCCAAACAAATACGTTCTCTTATCGACTCGGGATGCTGCAGGATGTTATCTAGCTACCATGAAAAATCAGTTTTGTAAACTGAATTCTGCCGACTGTATTATGCACAGTCCTATCAAAAGTGAAAACCTTATGCAGAGAAAGATGTGTCAGTGCCTTGGAACAACTTCCCTTTCTGCCCACCTCCAAAATGTCTTCTTCCTGGTTTCTCTACTACAGTTGTTCTATTTATTTCAAACCTCCAATTTATTGTCGTTTGCATTGTCTTTTTGGATCACAAAAAAGCGAAAGCATCTAGAAATTACTTACTTTTAGTATACTTTCTGCATAATGTCTAATAATTTAGTTGTAATTACAATTCTGCCGCTTATTGTAGCCCAAAGTCAAACCGCAGTATGAGCTTTGACCCAGATTCAGGAAAGCATGTGGTTAAGTACATCCTTACACTCAGGAAAACACTTCATGACACGAATAAAAGCAGCCACTGATTAAGGTTTGTTTATACCTTTCTCGAACAAATTTCTTTTCATTTAAAATTTGGGGCCTTTTCTTCCTCTTCTCTCTGACCACAAATCTAACCAAGCCGGAAGCAAATGATCTCTTCATTTTCTATATTAACAGGATACAACAATATCTAGAGATGGCTTTATGCCAGAAACTATATTTGACAGCTGTTTCAGACCACGGCACAGCTAGCACATTTTCAATGCCTGGTGTTGACAGGGATTACTTAAAAACAACTGTACTAGAAGAAATTGTTCTGCAGGCTATTCCTCAGCAGGGTTTTCATGAACACAGTAGTTGTCAGAGCAAGTGCTAATTTGTATTTCAAAACAATGATTCCAGTAAATACAGCAAATTCTTCTTTTTTATAATTCAATTTCAGAATATTTATTTATCTATTAAGACCAATGGTGGAAAGGTAATTCCAGCTTTCTAAGCATATAAATTTCACATCCATGTTAAAGTGAAGATTTATCACAAACTAGCCTAATGGGACTATAAGCTTTTCACATCTATTTTTAGCATATCCTCATTTAAAACAGATAAAAGTCAGTTATTGAGCAGAGAGAGAGTTTTGTGGTGGTTGTTTTATATTCCACACTTACTCCCAATCAAAAAACACTGACTTCTACCACAGCGAGCTAATTTTACTGATTTGCCCACAAATTAGGCAACAGAGCTCACAAGCCAAGAAATGTCCCTAAAGGAATTTAAATACAACACACACACACTTCACAGAAAACCAAGAAATGGTCTAGTAGTTACTTAACACCTATCAGAGATACTCTTTGGTCTCAAATTGGTCAGATGGAAAGCTCTGTTACAGGTCTGAAAAATAGAAAGCTAAGGAAAAATCCACACTTATGGTGCTATATTTCAAAAGGTGCTTCTGTACCATTAATACCCAGGTGTAAATAGTTTTTCTTATCTTTTAACCACCACCGGTTAAATTGTACCCGAAGAAATGTTGGTTACCTCAAAATGAACGGAAGCGCACAAGGGCCCGGACCCAACAGAAGAAATTTGCACCGTATGGATTTTGGCTCCTTGACACAAAGCGAAGTCCCTTCATCGCCCTGAAAGTTAACTTTCAAACTCTCTGGCTTCCTAAGGGTTCAAAGCAATGCTGATAAATGTTAATCTTAATATATAATGATCTAAAACCTGAAGGTTCAAAGTTGATTCCACAACAGGCAAGTAATTTTCAACTAGAACTGGAAAGCATCGTAAGGGGGGGAACAAAAAGGAATAAAATTTCATTTCTTTGAATAAATAAGATACATTTTGCTACAATTCTACGTCCAACTACAATTCTATACTTTTGTTGCGCTGTGGGACAGAAAACAGGACTGTGCAGCAATGTGGATAATTTAACATCATCTAATTTCAGTGCCAGCCATCTTGACCCGTACACTTTTACTTGCCTCATTACAAATTTACGAAGGGATGACTAATCCTGTGTAACAAAACCACCTTTAACCCTGATTCTCGGCTATTCCTTACCGCTCTGACCTGAGAAGAAGCACTGGGTGCCAGCGGGGAGGCGGCAGGGCCGGCTCTGTAAGGAGAGGCCGCAGGGCTCCTGCCAGCCCCTCAGCCCCAGTGGTGGCACCTGAGGGAAAAATGTGCTTAAAAAGGGGCAAAATGCCATAAAGGCAGAGAAATGTCAGGGGAAAAAGTGAGAGAAATGGCTCTGGAGCACCATGGAGGAGGAAGGGGGGAGGTGCTGGAGGCATTGGAGCAGGGATGGCCCCACAACTCCCAGAGAGGAGATCAGAAGTGGTTTCTAGTGTATACAATACAAATAAGAATGCTGCTAAAATGACTTTCCTATACTGCAGCGTAAAATATGCATCTCTCACAACACACAAAGACTGAAGTATGAAAGAAAGCTGAGCCATCAGACATATTTACTGGCCACACACTGGAGTTAGCCTTGATTTAGCAAATTAAGGTCAAGCAGGAAAGCACTTCAGTTGCATTTACATTAGGCTCTTCCAATATAACAGTAACACCAAAACACTGTTTTCACTCTTTGGTAACAGCCATTCATTCGATATCATCTACCTATGCTGTGGGCCAAGCTTCCAAAACCAAAGATGTCCATTAAGGTACTTAAAATGAACCCAAGTAAACCTAACCTCAAACATTTAATTGCTACCTATCTGGACCCCCACAATCAAATTCCACTTAGTTGGAAAATTCCATTTCCAAAACTAAAATATATTTGCAAATGATCCAGATTTTAATTCACAAAAATTCCTTAAACTATTTATTTTAAGCCTTCAGAAATACTGAAACAAGAAAACCCAGCTGATACGTCTGTCTTGAAAAAAGTCACACACTAAAATACCTAGACATTCACATAGATCTGATTACCTTTATATACTGCAGACTTTCTGTGTATACATATTTTATTTCTATTTTTTTTAACTGTGTATAAATATGTATTTCAAAAATCTATCATTCCTATTTTACCTGAATGGACAGCAGGCCAACAAGAGTGATTAAATGAATTCACAGTTAACATTTATTTTTACGTTAAGCCATTTTTATTCTCACACAGCTATCCACCTAGCTGTAAACGTCTAAAAGATTTCTAAATTAGAA